>CM045731.1:70286416-70373916 GCA_024760905.1 Plotosus lineatus
AAAAGAACCGTATGCTCAATGAAGGGTGGTGGTCCTGGCCCCCCCCCCCCCCCAAAAAAAAAAAAAAAAAAAAAAGTTTCCTAGAGAACACAGTGAGAGTACTACTGCCACCCACTGTACAGGATGCACAATTACACTTATTTGAGAAGCACTGGCCTTGTGGGAGCTCATCACGAGCCTTTCCTCGACCCCTAGCGTGCACATGCACAAAATTCTTCTCCTCCTCCTCTGTTACATGCCACCTCATGCCTTCCTACATGACATCTTCGCCACAGTCGATGATTGGAAGGGTTAGTTGACTTGTTTATTCTTGTTTTATTATTATTTATTGTTCATGTTAATGTACATGTGTTATTATTATTATGAAATATTTGTTTTATATGTTTATCTTTAATATATTAGGTCAAATATGTGTTTGTGTCCGGTTATACGAGTTTGGGAGAGGGTTGGAACGGATTAATTGGTTTTTTATTATTTCCTATGGGAATTTGTTTGATCTAACGAACATTTTGAATTCATCATCAATCAGAAGGAATTAATTTTGTAAGTCAAAGTACCACTGTACTAGTAAAATTCCCTATCAATCACAGGCATTTCCAACTATTATCACCCACACAGGAAGTCCCATTCATACATAAGTCTGTTTTAGAGTCCACACTTAGGCCTGTGCTTGTGGTGTAAGAATTTGAAAGAAAGCATTATCCACCATCTTCCACATACACAAGCTCAGAGGTACCTGTGATTGGCTGGTGTCACTGTGATTGGCGGGGGCGTGTGAGTGTTTTCCAATCCCTTACAGCAAATAGAGTATTTTGCTTGTTTTTTTATTCCTGGATAAACAGCAACAATCTTCATTATAGATTTTACATGACTCTCATTCCTGAGAAAGAGCACACAAGAAAATAGATGGAAAGAGCAGCAGGCTTATTCATTCCGAATCACTGCCCCACACACACACACAAACACACACACACACTCTCTCTCTCTCTCACTTTCCCTCGCTCCCACACACTCACAGAGGACTCCTTTCATTCTGGCCCAGGCGCTGCGGGCGCTGCCAGGTACAGATGATGGAGAGAACCCGAGAGAGAGAAAAATAATGACCAAAAATGTACACGATTTACCCCATAAACAGCTTCACTCCATTCTATCCAATGAAAAACGTTGCATAAGGACAGCAACACCGTCGGAGATCTGTGCGGCACTGCAACTACACATTTACCCCAAAGCGTTGTTATTTATATATCATTAACGCTGTTACAATAAATAAATACCATGTGTTCAGGGGGGAAGAAGCACTTCTGATGAAACAGTCTATCAAAATTCACCATTACTGAATAAACCCAAACTGCTGCAGCATATAATCTAAAACCACAAATAACCACACCTAAATACCTCCCGAACCAGACAACAATCTACAGACATGTAACTGCACTATCACTGAAACGATGTAACCCGAACAAAGTGACCTGCAATTATAAAAATGTAACACACAATCAATTTAACAACGTATTAAAATATAACTCGTAACTGCATAACCAGAAACAGCACACAGCTGAAACAGTAAAACACTGTAACCTTTAACAATATCCAGCTGAAACAATACATCATACTGTAACCTGTAACAGTTCAGACAACACACATTAAAAATGTAACCAGTTACAATGTGCAGCTAAAAAGAATACATTAGAACCTGCAACAATGCACAGCTGAATCAATAAAACATAAAAAAAAAAAAATGTTCCCTCTAACAAGGTGCAGTTTAAACAATGCACAGCATTATAAACATGAAACCAATAACAACACACAGCTGAGCAACTGAGCAATCATGGTGCAACTGAAACAATACATCATAACATTGATGATTGATTGATTTAAGATAAGATAAGATACAACTTTATTAATCTCACAATGGAGAAATTCACTGTTACAGGCTCTTGAGGTACAATCAATAGGGGGTGCAAAAATAGATACATATACAAACATACACACATACATATATATTATATAAGTAAATAAATAAATAGATACATAAATAGTATAAATTAATAAACAATAAAAGAAAAGAAGGGAACAACTTTGTAGACTGGCCTATATTCAAGTGTACATGTATCAGAGTGCAGAGTAGATGGGTTGATATGGTTCACAGTCAGTGGGGTAGATGTGGTTGATTAAAGTGCACGGGATTTTTATCGCACATAACCGGTATTTTCACAGACAGTTACAAAGTGGCGTTGTACAGTCTGACAGCGGTGGGAATGAATGACTTGCGGTAGCGCTCCTTCCTGCACTGAGGATGTCTCAGTCGTCCACTGAAGGAGCTACTCAGCTTCTCTACAGTCTGGTGCAGTGGGTGAGAGCTGTTGCCCTGATGGATGTGAGCTTTGCTACCATCCTCCTCTCACTCACCTCCTCCACAGAGTCCAGTGGGCAGCCTAGGACAGAGCTGGCCCTCCTGACTTTGATTGATTAACTGTTTGGGTTTTTATACCCGAGCCTAGCGGCTCATCAGGCTGGTGCTTATCCCCGGTTTTTGTAGCGTGAAGCAATCAGGAGTTGAACTCCTCCTGGATGGGACGCTAGTCCATGGCAGGTTACCTTCCCAGTATATTTTTACTGGTACCCATTTATACTGCTGGGTGAACAGAGGCACACTTGTGGTTGAGACCTTGCCCAGGGGTCTTAGCAAAGTGAGGGTCTCAGTGGGATTTGAACTCACAACCTCCCGATCATGAGCCCAACACTCTAACCACTACACCACTGGCTCCACAGCATAACATAACTTGTAACAAGCACCAGCTGACACAATACAACGTAACCTGTGACAACACAACAGTTAAAGCAATATAGCATTAAAACAAAAATATCCATCCATTATCTATCATTCAGCTTAAACAATATTACAACAATGCAACATAGAACTGAACCAATATGCTCTCACAATGTAACATGAAAACCTGACGTGATGTAAGCTGTAACACGAACATTACAATTTAACAAGCATGACTAAAATAATTTAATATGCAGCAGTGAGACCAGCAACATTAAAATAAAGCGATGTAACCTGTGAAATTAATAATACCACCTATACCATTAAGATTTATCATGGAAAAATTCGTTTGAATATAAAAAGTAAAGCAGCAACAATAGAACATGTAATGATGCAACTCAGAACTTTGCTCTTCAAACCAGTAAAAATGCAACACCATCACTGAACCTGTAACAATGGAGCATCAAAGTTGTTACAGTGATACAGTTCATTCCAAGGAGCTCAGCGCTTCGTGCGTGGTGGTCGAGTCGTGCTGGAACAGTGTCTGCGCTTCCAGTGAAGTGAAATTCTTAATGCTACTGGGTATACCGAAACATTCTGTACAGGTGTGCACGCCGGAATTTGTGGCAACATGTGGAAGAGCTACATATGGATGTGGTGGATAGGGGTACACAAACTTTTGGAAAACATGGTGTAATTCCAGGTCTGTAAGATTAGAAGAGAAAATGTGCAGCGCACTACTTCTCTCTATCAGCGAGTTTCCTCCTGAAGGTCAGTCATTATAAAACACTCCACAGCCATTTATATAAACACACACAGGCACGCACACACTCTCTCTCTCTCTCTCTCTCTCTCTCTCTCTCTCTCTAAATCCCACACAGGGTCAAATAGTAACTCTCATACTAAAAAAAAAAATCCTGGTGTTTGAATAATTCAGATGTTCCACACTACACAGCATGCATACCAGGAATTCTGAGAAAATAACGACTGTACACCAAATCCACTAACCACCTCCAGTGAGTCACAAAGCTGCTCTGATTGAGCTCAGACTCCCAAACGGACATTTATGGAACGGAGACCAGAACCGCACCAAGAGCTCTGCCCATCTAACATCAACTTTTGATCACAATGAAGGTGAGAATTTCAGTGACATCATGATGATGATGGCTGACCTACTCCCATGTCAGTCAGTGCTACTGTCCCATTGGCGTAGAAATACAGTCAAGTACAGAGGGTCGTCAACCGCTTGCTCAAAGTCTTTGTTTTTCCCTTTGACTCAGTTTCTATTCGCAGCAGGAAACCGCGGTGTCGCAGTTTAAAGTGACATCGCTTCCTCTACATGTGCTGCGTCGCACAAAAAAAAAAAAGAGCAGTGTGTGGATTTAAGCCAGAATCAAGTGTTTTAAAGAGTGTGAAATAAGATATGCTTGAGTAAGAGATTAATGCGATGAAAAGGGCCGTTATTAGGTGTAAAGAATGGTAACCATAGCCACACTACAAACAGTCTACTGAAACAGAAGATGGGATAAGCAGGTGTAGCTTTTCTTTTATTATTGTTATTAATAATAATAATAATAATAATAATAATAATAATAAAATTCAAATATAGATTATAACTTGTAATTTGCTTCCTACAACTAGAAAATGACAAACAAAAAACCTGAATTTCATAGTTGGAACTGTCACCTACCAATCATGCGTAAATAAAATAAACACCACTTTTCTGATACACTATTTAGGAGAGCGTGAACTTTTCATCCCAAGAGTAAAACAGAGACCGAGAGGGAGTGCGTGCGTGTGCACAGGTGTCACCACATGGTGCAGCGCCTTGCTGCAGAGTCAGGTGTTACCTCCTCACAAGCTGTAGGTGAAAGAAACGCAGTGTGCAGAGCTTTACTACAGCGGCCTGAAAGGTGAGCAAAAGGATACCGTTACTGATCGAAAAACAGAACAAACTACCACAGAACTGTAGAGATGAGGCGCTAAAGCTGGAGGGACTCGCCCTGTTATTAGAGGAGGAGTCACCATGTTTACGTGTGGGACGGCCGTATGTAGACGTGTGTATGAAAGCTAAAAAAATCATGGGAACAAAGCAAGAGGCCAACATCAAGGCCTGCATTCCGACACGCTGCTCCAATACTTCCTCATCGACTCTGCCTAACGAGTCCGGAGTGTGCAACACCTCATTCAACATACGTTATTCACATGCGCCAGAACTGGGAGGTATCAAGTACGTGACCTCGACAACATAACCACACGTTTTCTTGCTACAAATTAATGTGCATGCTACCGAGCTAACTCGCTATTTGTGTTATGGACAGTTTAGCACAGTTAACGCAGAGATGAGGAATCGGTACATGGACTTTCAGAACAAAGAGTTATTTCTTGATGGTTTAAATTTTTTAATCTGTACTTGCAGCATACAGTGATGCAGCGGTGTAGCTGAGGGAGATGGGAGCATAACTGAGGCAAACAATCAGACAATGATGTAATTGAGGCAGACAGACAGAGGCGTATCTGAGGCAGACAATCAGACAACGATGCATTTGAGGCAGAGCGACAGCGGCATCGCAAAGGCAGACGGGGTAGCAAAGGCAGACAACTGATATAGTAAAGGGACTGACAGTTGCTGATATAGTAATGGGGGGGGGGGGTCACACAAGCACAAAAGTCTCAAGTAAGGCGGTCGCAGGGAAACGGACAGATGTGTTTAAAACAGGTCGAATGGAAAATCTGACTATGACCTGATTAATCAGCCGAAGAAAAAAAGGAGTCTGGCGTCAGCCACATTTTATTACAGTGTGTTATTTTAGATCACATCTGACCGATGGCTTTCTCATCTGCGTATGTATATGCATATGACCGTCCACCCAGGCCATAGCCATGTCCATGTCAAATTCTCCAGTCCATAAAATCCAAGTGACGGCTCAAGCAGCTGCAGTGTACCAGCAGAACACACAAGACGGTGAACTACGGTGTGAAATCGTAATCCACAGTGTCTGTTTAAACAGCATCTGTAACTTTATAAGCCCATCAATACACTTTCTGTAGGGTATTTAATGTGAAGGTTATGCCTCTGTAACCTCTGAATAAAATAAATACCACTCAGTTTCATGGTTTCCTTCTCAACACAGAAAGAAAAGGAAAAAAATCACAGGACTGAAACATGCCACAGGGATTCATGGGTAAAAAGGTTCATATGATGATGGCATCGGTGAGCAGGAGATTCCCACCTGTCTGACTTTACCTGCTGGGTGGATTCACATAATTTACATACAAATCTTAACCCCCTCCCCCCTGAATAACAACTCACTCACCTGCATAACTCACCTACACTAACCAGCATGCTTGCTTCCAACACACAACCCTGCATTCCTCGTCTTTACATAAATGAATAAAAACTAAATCATTTATCTACCTCACACGTCTAATGTAAACTACTTAACTTAATAAATTTCTATATTCCTTTCGGCTTTTTCCCTTTTCGCAGGAGTCACCACAGCGAATCAACCGAATCACATATTTGATTTGGTATAGTTTTTACGTTAGATGCCCTTCCTGTCACAACCCATTTTAGCGAGGGACAGAAACACGCTGACGGCTTTACAGCTACTCTTTACGAAGGTCAGCACTGGTTCTTTTACATGAACCTCTCACCATAGACAGTGAGAGACGTGGCCCGCCTTTGGCCCAGTGGCCCAGTTAGCCGCACTGGGGGACTTAATAAATAAAATGTAATAAATTATTTGAATTCCATTGAAAGGAAAAACAAAAACGACTTTAAGAAATGACAAAAATTCAGAGTAACATCATAATAGCTTATTTTAAAATAAAAGCTATAACCATTAAATGAAAATAAAATTAAAAATCTGTAATACAATACCGTCCCCACCCACAATACCATAATCATCACCTTCCTCTGCTTAATCTGGGGTTGGGTCGCAGGTGCAGCAGCCTAAGCAGTGAGGTCCAGATGTCTCTCTCTGCAGCCACTTCCTCCAGCTCTTTCGGGGGGACACCGAGGCGTTCCCAGACCAACCGAGAGATATAATCTTGCTAGCGTGTTCTGGGTTGACCCATGGTCTCTTCCCATTTGGACATGCCCGAAACACCACACCAGGGAGGCGTTCGGGAGACATTCTAACCAGATGCTCGAGCCACCTCAGCTGGCTCCTCTCAACACGGAGGAGCAGCTGTTCTACAATACTGTCCCCACCCACAATATTATCACTACCTACAATACTGTCTCCACTCACAATTCACTCTCCAACCACAATACCATTCCCACCCACAATACAAACACTACTACCCACAATACCATCACCAGCCACAACACTGTCCCCACCAACAATACAATCACCACCCACAACACTGTCTCCACCAATACAACCACTACTTACAATACCATCTCCACCCACAATACTGTCAGTAGCCACAACACCACACGGAATACAATCACCAACCTACAATACCATCACTACCTACAATAGTATCATTACCCACAATACTGCTCCCACCAACAATACTAATTAGACCTATACAACCAACTTCCATAACATACACAGTAATCATTACTGCATGGACTAAATAAAGTTAGTAGTTCACTTTTTTTAATTAATATGGGTGGATCCATGACACAATGAATAAGAAAGAAATGGCCTAACTAACCTCTTACATGCTAATTAGCAGATGTTATTAAAATGAGACAACTGTGGGGAAACATGGTGATCGAGTACAATGCTCTTCTAGTAAACAAGGCATGCGGGTGCAGAGAGTCCAGTTCGCTGCAAACGTAAATCCGTGCTGGTTCCAGACCACTGAAGCCACTCAGTTTATACTTTTAGTATTTCCAGGTTTCTCTGTGATTTCTAACTTTTACACGTTTAATAGGTTCCAGATCATTTTGTGAAGTCATGTTAACGTGTGGTTAACGTGTGACAGTACAGAGCTCAGTAAGTAGTAAACAGAACTTGTGTGAGACAGGGAGTGATACCGGTCAAAGAGTCACATCTATAAATACCCCACAGGGATCACTGCCACCTGGGAAGGGGGTGGTGGTGGTGTTCTTTCATAACTACTGGTCTGGCCCTCTATCCTCCAGCCAACATCTGTAGAGAAGTTCGGTTCTTTTCCCAAACTCCGCACCCACGCCGGCATCTTGCAGTAATATAAGTAATAAACAAAGCCGATGAGAAGAAGGGCTGCGTATATAAACACCTCCTCCGCAACGTTGAAACACAAACCGCATGCTGACCTCAACCGTTGCTACCCCCACTCCCCCAACAGTGAGAACATGCTGAGGTCCGTCACCACCAGCACTTTCTGTACAGGAGTGTTCAGAGAAACTCTCACCCTCAGAATTCTGAACCCAGACAGAGGGCTGAGGACAGAGGTAAGCAGCATCATGCAGCAGCGGGTTCAACAGCTGCTGCTGTGTTTTTATGAGCGATCTCGAACTCTTACCCCATTTCTGCTTCACTGACTCAGGAATTTTCCATCAGCCTGTACACGCTATCTCAGGGAGAAATAACATGCAGTGGCCAGAAATTACTTTCTTCTATAAAAAAAAAAAATTAAAAACCAGCCTGAAATGCAGACTGCACAAATATTTCAAGATTAGATGAAAATGTTGAGGTTCTCTTTGGGAGTAACAAGGATAGGATCAGGAATGAGTCCATCAGAGAGAAAGCACATGTTAGATGTTTTGGAGACAAAGTCAGAGAGGCTAGATTGAGATGGTTTGGACATGGACAGAGGAGGGATAGTGAGTATATTGGTAGTAGGATGCTGAGGTTGGAACTACCAGGCAGAAGGAGTAGAGGAAGACCAAAGAGAAGACTTATGAATGTGGTGAAGGAGGACATGAAGGTAGTTGGTGTAAGAGAAGAAGATGCAGAGGCTAGGGGGAGATGGAGGCAGATAATTCACTGTGGCGACCCCTAAAGGGAAAGAAGACAAATAGTTCAAGATTACAGTCAATAATTTAAAATTACTCTCAAGGTGCATACCAGATGAGGTGCAGCATTGTTTTAACCATACACCCACCCACACACACACACACACACACACACACACACACGGCAACTGGAGCAAAAGAAAGAAAAAAGAAACACAGCCCAAAATTTTCAGTTTAAATCTTACATTTTTAATTCATGAAGGACACAGATGATGAACTCCAAGCTCAAAACTCCAGAGTAATCATGACAGGAGTGGCTCAGGTGAGCTTCGCACACTTTGAGCTGAGACAAGTGTTGTGTTGTATATAATATGCATACGCATTGAGCTTGGCACGCAAACACACAAAAAAAAAACCCTGAATCAATTCCTTACATTTTAAAACAGGATAAATGAGGTAGCTGCATTCTCCAGTGACTGAAAAACTTATTTTCATTTAAGCGTTATCTACTCAAGATAGTGTTCTTATTACACGCACACACATGCAGGGATCCCTTACTTCCTACAGTTAATTGGGACTGAGATCCCCCCAAGACTACCGAATTCCGCAAAGTAGGATCACCCCCCACCCCCCAACTGACGTATACGTACATATACAGAGATCCCTCGCTACTTCATGCTTCAATGCATCGCGGTTTTAAAAAATAATAATAATAATCGAATTTAAAAATATGGAAATTAAGGAAGAATAGGGGAAAAAGTTAAAGAAAATACCATAAAAACAAGGCCAATTATGCAAAAAAAACACCAAAAACCCTAAACCAACACAAACCCAAAAACAACCCAAAATCTCCCATCAAAACCATCTGGAGATACGAACAGGGCTGGTCGAAAGTGAAAGTAAAATGAAATTAAAAAACAAATAGAAATGGACTAAAATCTATAGAAAGATACATCAAATATAAGCATTAAATATGATTAAACATTATCCTGAGGTACACTTAATATTAAGATCCGGCAGAGGGGCATGGCTAACATGTCTGGGAAGAGAAGCAGAACGATTTCTGAACTCTTGCCAAAACTTTCAAGGAAGAAACAAATTGACTCCGGTATTATAATGAACTGGATAAAAGTGAAACTCTGTAAATCTGATCAGATTCGCTGTGCTGTGCTTGAGAGGAACCAGGAGTTTAAACACAGGACATAATGATATTGATCATGTACAGATGATTATGGAGAGAGAGAGAGAGAGAGATTGTATACAGTACAAACTCGTATAGATTACTTATACAAGGTTTAAACATACGTTCCCCTCTGAAGAATGCCCTGTAATGACTTACAAACAAATTCATCTAAGAATAGCCGTCTGGAACCTAATTCGTTTGTAAGCTGTGGAGCGTCTGTACTTACACGGTTGCATCGCGTTGCGCGCGTGTATGCATGTGTCGTCTTCTCATGCAGTTCTCTGTACGTGTGTGTATTTATATTTTATTTACATCTTACGTTAATTTTTAATGTTTAATTGTTATTGCAAGCATTTATAGCATTGAATATGTATTTATTGATATATACATGTACATATACGTCAGTGTGTGTGGGGGGGAGATCCTACTTCACGGATTTCGATTGTCAGGTGGGGATCTCGGTCCCAATTAACTGAAAAGTTAGGGATCCCTGTACATACACACACACACACGTATACATTTTATATATATATATATATATATACACACACACACACACACATATACATATACACATATACATACACACACAGTCGGCTCCCGACTTACGAAATTAATCCGTTCCAGCGCCTTTTTTGTAACGCGGGAGTTTCGTCAGTCGGGGTCGCATTTTACATGTTAAACGCCTGATTCGTTCCAAGGCTCCCAAGACAACCCCATAAACCCTTTAAAAATGATAAAAGTACACCAATTTTGTATGAAATAGGTGTTAAAAGTAAAAGAAAATTATCTATTAAACCCTTTAAACATTTTATTAACATATTAAACCATTTTATTAAGATATTTATTAATTAAACCATTATTAAACATTTTTTATTATTAACACACACACACACACACACACACACACACACACACACACACACACTCTTGTCTCTCTCTCACACACAGACACACATACGCATTAAATGTGTATTGTATACACATTAAATGTTTCTTGTAGCACTGCGGGCCATGCCCACAAGGTGTGGACTTCAAAGCAAATTCCCTGTTTGAAAGATCGGCGGTCCAAACTCAACTTTAACTTGATTCCTTGAGGGATCGGAATTGCAGATGAGCTCACATGCACCACATTTATTAAACATTTACTGAATTAAACAACTTAAAAAGCTAAAAACTAAAGAGTTAAGTGGATGTTTTATTTAAAGCGGAATTACAGTACCTGTATGAAAGATCAGAGGTCCTCACTGTATTTCCTCTTTAAGGTCTCCTTCTGGTTCTGCGTCATCCCTCCTAACCAATGGGAGGCCAACGGGGCGGGATGTTGAGAGACAGCCAATGAGAAAGCAACTTGCGCATCGTGTGAAATTTTGATTGGCGCTTTTGAATTTTGAATGGCGCATTTCGTAAGAGGAGGTTGCTTTCGTATCCCGGGGACGAAAACTTCGGGAAAATGTTATTTTGTAACCTGGGATTTTACAGTCGGCCCCCGACTTATGAAATCCCCTGGGTACGAAAATCCCGGATTACGAAAAAACATTTTCCTAAGTTTTCGTCCCCGGGATACGAAAGCCCAGGGGGTTTCATAAGTCAGGGGCCGAATGTACATACATACATACACACACACACACACACACACACACAGGGGCCCCTCGATACTTCACGCTTCAAGTAATGCGGCTTCAGTGCATCACAGTTTCTTAAAAAATAAATAATAAATATTCATCAAATTAAAAAATAAGGAAATTAAGGAAGAATATGTGGAAAAGTGAAAGAAAATCTCACAAAAACAAGGCCAATTATGCAAAAAACCCCAAAACAAAACAAAAAAAAAAAACCAACCCTAAACCAACAAAACAAAAAACAACCCAAAATCTCCCATCAAAACTGGATACATTGTTGCATCTGTGTGCGCGGGTCTGCGCAGCCACACCCCCCTCTGCCAGAGCCTAGTATTAAGCGTACCTCAATTCTTCAATTTCATTTCACTTTCACCCTTGGACAGCTTGGTATCGCCAGATGTTGGCAAGTTGGAGAGCGTCTGTATTTATATTTTATTTACATCGTGTTATTTTTTCAATGTTTGTTATAAGCATTTATAGCATTGGATATGTATTTATTGATATTATATATACATGTAAGTATAGGTCAGTCGAGGGTGGGGGTGATCCTACTTCGTGGATTTTGATGGCCACGTGAGGATCTCGGTCACAATTAACTGCAGAAAGTGAGGGATTTCTGTATGTATATGTACATATCAATAAATACATATTAAATGCTATAAACGCTTATAATAATTAAAAATAATACATACGATGTAAAAAATATAAATAAACATACAGATGTGCGCGCACGTATGCGCATGCACTCAGATGCGCACCTCACAAAAATCCAAGTACAGTGGAACCTCACATTACGATAGTCCCAACAAACGAAAAATCCAGGTTACAAAAAACATTTTCCTAAAATATTTGTCTCTGGATACAAAACAAGTTCACATTACGAAAGCACCATCTCAAAAATTCAAACAATGCACAAGTTGCTCTCCCAACATGCCGCCCCGCTGGCCTCCCATTGGCTAGGAGGGATGACGCAGCTACTTGCCATTGGCTATTATGGAACTGTATCTCCATAATACCCATGATGTTTTTCGTGTAAAGGACAGAGTTATTGTTTGAGTTTTTCAAGTGTGTTAATTGCAACTTTAATTTTTGGCTCAGGCTTTTAACCTTGCATAAACATTTGTAAGATTACAACTCTGCTAAGAAGACACCGTCAACACGAAGTACCTTAAAAGGTATGCTTTGATAATTTTTAAAGGGTTTAGGGGTTAGTATTGGGGGACTTGGAACAAATCACACGCTTTACATGTAAAATGCAGTTCTACTTACAAAAAATTCAGGTTATGAAACCGCCTCCAGAATGGATTAATTTCGTAAGGTGAGGTACTACTGTAGTTTTGATGGGAGGTTTTGGATTGTTTTCTGTTTGGTTTTTTTTTTTTGGGGGGGGGGGGTTTGCATAATAATTGGCCTTGTTTTGTGGCATTTTCCTTAACTTTTCCCCCATTCTTCCTTAATTTCCTTATTTTTTAATTCGATGATTATTAAAAAAAAAAAAAAAAAAGCCATGCACTGCAGCCGCATGAATTGAAGCACGAAGTAGTGAGGGATTCCTGTGTACATGTATATAAAACACACATATATACAGTGGTACCGCGACTTTCGAGTGTCCCTTATAACAAATTTTCCATCATATGAGCTTCAATCCCACTGAAAATCTGCCCTATCCAACGAGCAAATTTTCGACTTACAAACGGACTGGTTAGCGTGTATTCCTCTGCGCTCCGAGAACGCCTTGAGCAGTGTTTCTCTATTTTCTTTGACACCAACTATAGGAAGACAAAAAAAAACATTTCACGCCCCCCCAGCACCCCACACGCAACTAGAAATATCATATTCAACGTGATAAGTGCCCAGGGCGCTTAAAAAAATCGGAGTGTGTGGGCACTTATTAAAATGTTATCAGCGGAGTGGAACGGTAAGTGCTTATTAGCATTGTGGTGGAAAACATGAATAAAAACAGACCAATAAAAGTTTTACTGGTATTTGAGTTATTCATTTTGTGGTATCAACCAAACTACTTAAATGAAAGCTGAAAATAAACAGAAAACAGCATACATATAAAAAGACCCCTTACTTTTCCCTCCCTTTAAACATTTTCCCGAAGTAAAATCGAGCCAATCAACACAAATCTCAACTTAGCACATGGCACATTGAACCAATTAATACTAACAAACAAAAGCACATGCCCAGGAACGTCTTTAAAGTTTATGAAGTTAGTGAACAGGAGAATCGGATGAAAAATACTCATCACCTTCTGATAGGTCCATATCTGGCTCTTCGCTCCATTCATTCAGAGCATCCTTTTGCTGTTGCAGTTTCTAATGGTTCATCGTTTGTTGGACATTTACCAAGAGGACACGGCGGAACAATCAAATGTGTTGTTACCGATGAACATTATAGACATTCCCCAGTGGCAGAGGGTCTTGAAATACCGTGTAAACTCACTTTTACAGGCAGCGAACACCTCATTCTACTGTTACAGAGACTGATCGAATGAAATTGGTAAGTTTGATCTACCATTTTGGTCCCAGTACACAAGGGCGGTTATTAGACATAGATAAAAACAGCGGGGGGGCTTATTACATCGAATACGGTAGTGTTTACTGCACTTCATATCGTTTGCTTGGTGCTCCCCCCCCCCTTATATCATAGTGCAACAATGAAAGCACTAGTGCCAACTACTGTAGCATGTTCCCCATGGTTATACCGCCCCCGGCATCACACCGCACCCCGCATACCGTGCGTTATTTCACTTCACTAATTTTGATCACTTGTCTTCTGCGGCTTGGCGGCACTCCCAACGCTGTTGATCTCATTCGACTTGATCCACAATAGGAGAAGCCTCTCCATCTCATCATTGAGTCCTGATCCTTCCTGAGATAAAATACTAACCCCCTTTGCTGGTTTAATACTCTTCAACATGGCCTGCTTAAGAATTGTACAGATGGTCGATGTATTCTTCCCATAATCCTTACACAGATCAGCCATGCAGAAAAAGAAAAACTTTTGTGCGCGTGCACGCTACTGGCCGGCGTGGAAAGGAGAGCAGGGGAATACACGCAAGGAACATGTTTTTTTTTTTTTTCAACATACTGGTGGACCAGCTTTAAGTGCGATTCCACATCCTCTTCACTATATAGCAGTGGCGCTCTCACTGTGTTTTCTATGCTGTAGGCAAAAATCACCGAGCAAACGATATGAAGTGCAGTAAACACTTGAATGTTTTTTTCTTCCTATATGGCAACAGAACAGAAAATAATTGAGAAGCACTGCACAAGACATTCGCGGAGCACAGAGGAAAACACATGAAAGTCAACCTAGAAAAGCCATTTCCCCAGCAGAGCAAGAAAATCTGCTCGTTGGATAGGGCAAATTTTTGGTGGGATCAAAGCTCATATCATGGAAAATTCATTATTAGTGACACTTGTAAGTCGAGGTACCACTGTGTGTGTGTATTTAAAATCCTGAACTAGTGTACCAACCAGACTGTGCCATTCCCAAGCGTGCACTAACTAAACTGATAGTGTGCTTACACTAATAAACTAAAAATTAGCAGGAATCATCATCATCATTATCATCATCATAAGAATTATAAATTGAGTAAATCGAAACATATTAAAAATGAAACTACTTGAAAGAAGTAACGGCCAAGTTTGATGGAAAGAGACTGGAAATCACAGATGGACAGACACATGGACATAATGATGATTTTCTGTTAATTATATGGAGGGAATATGGGATCCATCGATGTCATGATAAATTACTTCTCAGTGAATCTAAATATCAACTGAACTAAATTTCTATTGGTTACATCATTCACGTAATTGTTTAAAAAAGAAGAAAAAAAAAAAAAAAAAAAAAATCACAATTCCAAAAAATGTCCAGTTTTTGTAGACAAATAAAAGCGGCTTCCAAATACACATTTGCTGCAGTTCGGAGGGTGTGTGTGTGCATGTTTTCACCCCTCCCTGATTGGTGGTGATTATGTGATAGGGAAAGTCACGTGCGGAAATTGGATACGAAGGAAATTTGGGAGAAAAAAACCCAAAAAAAATTTAAAATACTTTTTTAAAAAAATACACAACCAGCAAGCAAACTAGTAAACAAAAACAAACAGACAACTAAACCAAACAAACAAACAAACAAAAGCATTATTAAGCTAATTTATTTTAAAAACAACACTACCCTTTACTGGAGGCGAGTGTGGAACTATTGACCCGTAACAACCCACTGTTCCCATTTTTAACCCTTGTGCTTAAATAGAGCACAATTCTAAATAATTTGGTTATTGTGATATAATTAACATTTAATTACAGAGTTATCGATAATTTATAAACATCTCAAACTAAAACAAATGCTACATAAAGTGATCGTAGCAAAATAATGTTTATATATATATATATATATATATATATATATATATATATATATATATATATATACACACACACACACACACACACACATACACACACACACATATATACAACTCTTAATACCTGAATAATTATGTGTGTATATGTTTTAGCTTTAGATAAGTAAAATTTATAATTGAATTGAAAAACAAAAACACCATTTAAATGAACATCAAGATAAAGTAATGTGTTTGAAAAGGATCCATTTTAAAAAGGATTTAATTTTAGCGCTAGAGCAGGAACCAGCCTGCTTCACGCCTCGCTGGTTTTCATCCATTTATTGGCAAAATTTTCTCAAGCAGTGAAACGACATGGTGTTAAACTGAGCTGAACAGTCACACGTTGTCAACCAATCAGAGCTTAAAAAGAAACCAATGATTGACAGATGCCACCAAACACTTTACTCCAAAAACATTTTCTGCAGGGAAATAACATATGAATTTAATGAGTTCACCCACATCAATCATGCCATGTCACTCAAGTACAGAGAAAAACACCACAAATCCTCTCACTTCAGGTAGTAGTTACCATAGAAACCATGATTTATCAGAATGACCACATTAATATCAAGCTGTCGCACGTGCATGCGATCTTGGGCGTCTATTTACCCACACCCTTGTTTCATACAGATGGCAAAACAAAAACCATGATCCACAGAAAGTGTGTATTTGTTGTTACAGTAGTTTACTTTGTGGAACAAAATGTTGGTAAACCATTCTGTACACAATATAAAGAGTGAAGCCTGTCAATCATCTGCACCGTGATGTAAATCGTTCTATATTACATCATATCTCGCAACTGGGATTTACATCATGTAATGCTGTGATTATGGACCTTGTTGTATTTCATCCCTCAGATGGATGGACTCAGATGGCAATAAGAACCTGTCTGCACTCGAATTAATTACGCCAGCTCCCTGGATGATTTTGTTTTGAACCGTAGCGTTAAAGCTAATAGACTACAATTAGTCACTGTCAGTTATTTATAAAGCACTGAGGAGAGACAATAGCTCGCTTTCTCCCTCTTCATGCTCCGGATAACGAGCCATGAACTCTCCATGACCTCAAAGAGTCATTACGTCTGAGAGGAGACTATGCAAACGCATGACGTCACACAGGACAGGTACTACGATACTACCGCCTGTACCGGAAATAAGCTCCACTCTACTGTACATCAAGCTACGTGATTCTCTTCCCATCACATCTGGAATAAATATGAAGTCCAGGTGTGTGCTCATCACCAGGTATACAACATACCACATTATTTATATCAGTACTGTTAGGACAGTGTGGGCCAAAAACGTCAGAACAAAAGGTCCATCCCCTTATTAAGGATCATCATGAATGCTATTGGTAACAATAGAGCGTGAACACACAACAGTCAACTAGAGTCAGGTTCCCACCCTCATCCCTACAGTAACCAATCAGAATGCAGTTCCTAGCCCCAGTCCCACAATACCAAATCAGCATACAGTTCCCAGTCAGAACACTGTTTTCACTCCCAAACTAACAGTAACCAATCAAAATGAAATTATCGACCCCAACCATACACTAAAACCAATCAGCGTGCAGCTTAAGCCCCCAACCATGGAGTGACCAATTGGAAAACAGTTCACAACCCAAATCACACAGTAACCAATCAGATTGCAGTTTACAGGCACAATCCTACAATAACCAATTAGAATGCAGGTCACAGCCCCAACCCTGTAGTAGCTAATCAACATGTAAAGTGCTTGTGCAGCATCATTCATGCATTACAGAGAAGGAAGAGGAAGTGTACCCTGGGAATACACAAGAAAAACCAGATGAGTAGTAAAATATAACACCCAAACCAACCGGCTCAAGGACCTTAACAGGGGCAGGGATAACAATGACATTAACCAACCGGATCAGGGATCTGTAACCCTGAATGCCAGAATACATCACAAAAGATTGTTCATAATCAAACAACTGTCTCTGTCCATCTGTGGGGCGCAAACAAGACCCTGAGTAAGATTTCAAATCATTGAGAGTTCAACATCTTGCTGGTGTGTACAGGTATAGGGTGCTAATTATTACCAACACCATCACCAGTCATGTTAGTGAGTGAGTGAGTGAGTGAGAGAGAGAGAGAGAGAGAGAGAGAGAGAGAGAGAGAGAGAGAGAGGGTGACTGAGAAAAAGAAAGAGGGAGATCGAGAGACAACTAGACAGACAGACAGACACACACACACACACACACAGACACACAGAGGGGGGGGGGGGGGATTGAGACACAGACAGAGGGGGGAGAGAGAGATTTAAACAAGTAGTGACGATGGATATATATTCCATACAGCCAGTTGACCCAAAGATATAAAATTCCATCACAATATTGATATTTCAAGACATATTTTTGAAGAAACAGAAATCTCTCCATTTAAATTTTAAAAAGTAAAAAAAAAAAAAAAAAATTCATTCATTTTCTAAGCTGCTTAATCCTAACCAGGGTCGTGGTGTCGATCTCAGCTGACTCAGAGGACAGGGAACACCCTGGACAGCTTGCCAGGCCGGTACAGGACCAACACCCACATAACCATTCCCAATGACACTCAGGAGTGATTTGGAACAGGCAATTAGCCTACTGTGCATGTTTTTGAAGTGTGGGAGGAAACTGGAGTACACGTAGGAAGCCCACACAAACACAGGGAGAAAATGCAAACTCCACACAAACGCCTAAGCTGGAAATCAAACCCAGGACCTTCTTGCTGTAAAAGGTAAATTTAAAAACTTGCAGTAGGTTTAAACTTTATTAGAAAACTGTGGAAACACCTCTGAGGACAGAATGATATTTCAGTCACATCACCTCCACCCTGATAAAACATCTTCAGCTCTTCACTACATTCAGGGTCTCACTACTGACCAATCACGAGTCATCAAAAACCCAGAGAGAGAGAGAGAGAGAGAGAGAGAGAGAGAGAGAGAGAGAGAGATTGCATCCCCCTTACATCATGATATATTCATACGCCAACATCCGACCAACAAACCTGCAACTGTGTACCCTCAAAGTGTTTCATAGAGAAACACCAGGATTTTATTACTACATCATTTAAACAGAAAAGACAGCTGTGGGGTAGGGAGGGGGAGTGGGGAGAAGTAGGAAAGGGGAGGGGAGATGTTGCACCACCATTGCATCACGTAGAATGTTAACACGTGTGTGTGGGGGGGGGAGGGGTGTGAAACTGAAACAGATCAGAGGGAGGCACTCAGCTTTCATCATCATCACTTCTACACATGCTGTTAGAATGTCGGTCCTGTACACTCCGGTATCACACTCGGAAACCAGTATGTCCAGCCGTACTCCATTTTAGTACACATGTGTATGTATGGGAGAGGAGACTTCAACAGAACCTACATTTGTGTATGCAATTTTATGTATGATGTCCGGTTATTATTCTATTTACATAATTATAATAATGGGTGGGACAGTGGTCGCCCGGAGGCAAGGCACTGGATTACCGATCCCCATACCTGCCAACTTTTGAAACATGGAAAGCCTAGAAGCTAGCCAGGGTCCAGGAGCCGCAGGTCCCAGTGGGGGTTTCCTCACTTCACATTAAATTTATATGACGCTTTACATTACGATTTTACATTTTTAAAAAATGTCAAATTTTGAGTTTAGCGTGCTCTCTGTAGTACGAGACGTACCTACGTAGTACATTGACGTAGTACACTACTAACGCATGATGCTGCGTCCACGGTTTACAAATGACAGACTGAACATGTCCCTCCTTCTTCCCAGTTCAATGTGTGTTACCCTTGTGTTAAGACATCCTCTCTGTGATCGTTTTGTTTACACTGTTTTGCAGACTTTTGTAACCCAAAGCAAATATGGTTGGTCAGAAGCGTAAGCCTACTAGTGATAGTGGTAATCAGAAAAAGCAGCAAGCCGTCTCGTTAAAAACGAAGATGGCTATTATCAAGAAAACTGATACTGGTGAAAAACATGTGAATGTTGCACGTTTCTTTGATACTGTATTTGATGAGTGAATTTGATTAAAATTTATCTATTTGAAATTATTTTGCTTGAATTTAATTTGAAATTAATGTTGATATTATTTGATATTATTTTACAATGTTATATTTATAACAATTGATTTAGGGGTGTTTTATGAGATACGGTAATGGTATTTATGGATGTATAGTACAGTATGAACGTCAATGCAGCCGTGAGGGGGGTGGGGGTACAAACCAGTGTCTCCCCCTCACGCCAGTCCCAAGCCCGGATAAATGCAGAGGGTTGCGACAGGAAGGGCATCCTGCGTAAAACTTCTGCCACATTTCTCATGCAAATGATCACAACAAAATTCATACCGGATCGGTCAAGGCCCGTTTAACAACGACCGCCATCAGTGCTGTTAACCAACAGGGTGCTGGTGGAAATTGGACTACTGTTGGTCTAAGACGTCGAAGAAGGAGAGGTGGGAGGCGTGTCCGTAGGCAGAGAGAGAAGAGGAAATGCGTGAGTCTAGGACTGAGAGTAGGGACTTTGAATGCTGGAACTATGAACGATAAAGCTAGAGAGCTGGCTGACATGATGCAGAGGAGAAAGGTGGACATACTGTGTGTTCAGGAGACCAGGTGGAAAGGTAGCAAGGCTTGAAGCTTAGGAGCAGGGTTTAAGCTGTTCTATCATGGTGTGGATGGGAAGAGAAATGGAGTAGGAGTCATCTTGAAGGAGGGGTTTGTCAGGAATGTTCTAGAAGTGAAGAGTGTCAGACAGAGTGATGAGTCTCAAGTTAAAAATTGAAGGTGTGATGGTCAATGTTGTTAGTGCTTATGCCCCACAGGCAGGATATGAGCTAGAAGAGAAGGAGAGATTCTGGAGTGAGTTAGACGAAGTGATGCAGAGTACCCCCAGAGGTGAAAGAGTGGTCATTGGGGCAGACTCCAATGGACATGTTGGTGCAGGCAACAGAGGGGACGAGGAAGTGATGGGCAGGTTTGGTATCCAGGACAGGAACACAAAAGGACAGATGTTGATGATTTTGCAAAAAAGGATGGAAATGGCTATGGTAAATACTTTCTTCCAGAAGAGAGAGGAGCATAGGGTGGCTTATGAAAGCGGAGGTAGGAGCACACCGGTAGACTACATCTTGTGTAGGCGATGTAATTTGAAGGAAGTCAGTGACTGCAAAGTAGTAGTGGGTGAGAGTGTTGCCAAACAACATAGGATGGTGGTGTGCAGGATGACGCTGATGGTGAGGAAGGTGAAAAATGTAAAGGCAGAGCAGAAGACAAAGTGGTGGAAGCTGAAAAAGGAAGAGTGTCGTTTTGTCTTCAAGGAGGAGTTGAAACAGGCTTTGGGTAGTCAGGTGCTTCCAGATGACTGGACAACCACAGCCAATGTGATCAGGGAGACAGGTAGGAAAGTACTTGGTGTGTCCTCTGGAAGGAAAGTAGATAAGGAGACTTGGTAGTGGAATGAGGAAGTGCAGGAGTGTGTACAAAAGAAGAGGTTTGCTAAGAAAAAATAGTACATAGAAACCAAAGAGAGTAAACAGGAGTACAGGGAGACACAGCGTAAGGCGAAGGTAGCAGTGTCAAAGGCCAAACAGAGGGCGTATGATGACTTGTATGATAGGTTGGACAGTAAGGAGTGAGAAAATGATTTATACAGGTTAGCACAGCAGAGAAATGTAGATGGGATAAGACGTGCAGCAAGTTAGAGTGATAAAGGACAGAGAGGGAAATGTACTGACTGATGACACAAGTGTGCTGGGAAGATGGAAAGAGTACTTTGAAGAGCTGATGAATGAGGAAAATGAGAGAGAGAAAAAAAGAGTAGAAGAGATGACTGCTGAGGACCAGGAAGTAGCAAATATTAGTAAGGGTGAAGTGAGGAGGGCATTGAAGAGGATAAAGAGTGAAAAGGCAGTTGGTCCTGATGACATACCGGTGGAGGTATGGAAGTGTCTAGGGGCGGTAGCAGTAGATTTTCTGGCAAGAATATTCAACAAGGTCTGAGAAAGTGAGCGGATGCCGGAGGAATGGAGGAGAAGTGTGCTTGTGCCTATTTTTAATAACAAGGGCGATGTACAGAGTGGTGGCAACTACAGAGGGATAAAGTTGATGAGCCATACGATGAAGTTATGGGAAAGAATAGTGGAAGCTAGTCTAAGGGCAGAGGTCAGCATATGTGAACAACAGTTTGGTTTCATGCCAAGAAAGAGCACCACAAATGCAGTGTTTGCTTTGAGGATGTTAATAGAGAAGTACAGAGAAGTTCAGAGGGAGCTGCATTGTGCCTTTGTGGATCTGAAGCAAGCATATGACAGGGTGCCGAGAGAAGAACTGTGGTATTGCATGAGGAAGTCTGGAGTGGCAGAGAAGTATGTTCGAGTGGTGCAGAACATGTATGAGAGATGTAAGACAGTGGTGAGGTTTGCTGTCGGTGTGAGAAGAGTTCAAGATGGAGGTGGGACTGCATCAAGGGTCAGCTCTGAGCCCCTTCTTGTTTGCTATGGTGATGGACAGGCTGACAGACGAGGTTAGGCAAGAATCTCCATGGACTATGATGTTTGCAGATGACATTGTGATGTGTAGTGAGAGCGGAGAACAAGTGGAGGAAAATCTAGAGAGGTGGAGGTATGCCCTGGAAAGGACAGGAATGAAGGTTAGCCTCAGTAAGACAGAATACATGTGTGTGAACAACAAGGACCCAAGAGGAATGGTGAGGTTACAGGGTGCAGGATAAAGAAGGTGGAGGATTTTAAGTACTTAGGCTCAACAATCCAGAGCAATGGAGAGTGTGGAAAAGAGGTGAAGAAGCATGTGCAGGCTGGTTGGGGAAACGTATCCGGTGTGATGTGTGATAGGAAGGTATCGGAATGAATGAAAGGAAACGTGTACAAGACTGTGTTGAGGCCAGCGATGTTGTATGGTTTAGAAACAGTGGCCCTGGGGAAAAGACAGGAGGCAGAGCTGGAGGTAGCAGAGATGAAAATGTTGAGGTTCTCTTTGGGAGTAACGAGGATGGATAGGATCAGAAATTAGTACATCAGAGGGACAGTACATGTAAGAGGTTTTGGAGACAACATCAGAGAGGCTAGATTGAGATGGTTTGGACATGTACAGAGGAGGGATGGTGAGTATATTGGTAGTAGGATGCTGAGCTTGGAACTACCAGGCAGAAGGCCCAGAGGAAGACCAAAGAGAAGATTTATGGATGTGGTGAAGGCGGACATGAAGGTAATTGGAGTAAGAGTAGAAGATGCAGAGGATAGGGTGAGATGGAGGCAGATCATTTGCTGTGGTGACCCCTAAAGGGAACAGCCGAAAGGAAAAGAAGTAGTACAGTATAAACGTCATACATCACTGGAACATACAGTAACAACTTACGGTTTTTTTTTTTGTTGTTTTTTTTTTTCCTCCCCCACCTTACGTTCGGCCGTCCGGAACCGAACTAAAACCTAAGTCAGGGAGCGTCTGTATTTGCATTAAATCAAGTTAGAATGTGGCGAAGAACCTCATATTTCTTTAACAATCATGTTTCCATTTTCCTCAAACTGTCAATGCAGAAATGCGGATGGAAAAGATCAAGGACAAAATTTTGAGTCCATATCCTTTCAGAATTTTTTGTGGCATAATCATGCATTTGACAAATGTTGACAAACTTTTGGGCTAAACACGTGCAAAATTGTCCTCATTTCATTTGACCTTTTCCATCAGCAAATATAACATGCATAATCATTTTCAAAAACCACAAAGGGGGAAACATTCCACAATCAACTTTTCATTTTAAATCTATTGTTTGAAAATAAACAATTGAAACAAATACATAAATTGAAAGACGGTAATATCACCTTGCCCTGAAAACATTGTAAACAAATTTAAATCTAATAGTGAAATGCACTTTTTATGAACATTCTTTGGTTTGACAGGCACAAAATTAAAAAAAATGAAAGGCATCCAGATCACATTCAATACTGTGAAGACATTTCACATTCTATTAAACAATTTCTAAGTTTCATGTACCATACACTCAATTTATAAAGAAACCTTAACTACTTCTACTGCAGAAAAGACTTTATGGAAGTCATAACTTGAATTCTTCTATCCAACAGCAACATTATTGGCTCATCAAACGTACCGACACAAAGCTGACGCATCTAATTCCTTCACGATTCTAATGTAAAACAAAGGATGATTTCTCACACATGCGCAAAACACCTACAGGAAGTTGCATTAGCAGCATGCACTGCCGCTTTTCTTCTAAATTTAGATACGGTTCTTGGCGATCTCATTAATTTGTTTTGCGTTTTTTCCGTTACTATTTTGAATTTTAGATTGATTTTTATGTTTAAAAATGTAATTTTTATTAATATAACAATAACCCAGAGTGGGATAATGCAAACCATAATCATTACGGCAAAACCGGACTAGGTGGCAGGTATGGATCCCAAGGTCAAGGGTTCAAGGCCATCAACCAACAGCTTGTTATTGTTGTCTGCCCAGTGCTGGCCATGTAACTCACCGTCTGTGAAGAGAAACTCATGCAAAAGAACCAAGGAATAGGCTACATAGCTGCCAGCATATTTCTTCCCTTCGATGGATTGGCGAGCTCTTCAGGGTGGACTCTGTCCTCACCCAGAGCCGGATAAGATGGGTCTAGACTCCATTCACTACAAAACGCTTCATCATCAAAATAGCAGCTACAGCACTGAAATTTGTTTTTTTTAAACATTAAAAAAATAACCCTCAACCCTCCCAAAAAGAGCGTAAACCACCACTGAAAAAGCTCCGCTCTCACTCAATGTTAAATAATCCTGCAAAAAATTCCTGAATTCAGAATCTGATACAGATTATGTCCAAAATCTAACCCAGTTTTTCTTGTCCAAATCCCCACCCCGGTACAAATAAAAAACACACAGAGCTCTAGCCTACTAACAAAAACACAACCTCCACCAATAGGGATTTATTTACTCTTGGTTTGTTTATCATGCCATTCCCACTATATAATAAGCTAGTGTACTACCGTACTATCAAACTAGCCAATGCTAATACCTTTACATCTGTGCCGCATCATGAATTGGCTGATGCTTATAATGTTAAAGAAAACCTCCGAGGGAAGTAGCAGGTAGAGTTTGGGGCTCTTCTGGTTCATGATGGTTGAAATTGTTTAAACAAAAATGATGTGATAACAAAACAATGCTACAGACTTTATCAGAGTATTTTCACACTTTTGTCGCATTACATAAGCGTGCTCGCTTTTTATCTAGATAAAGAAAATCTGTCAGTGATGGATAGAGAGATTCTTCAGCTCGGATATGCGTGCTTACAGTTATGGAACCTTCGCTTGCACTAATAAAAATAATTTCTACGTTGTCATGACGACCTGGTACTTGGTGTTTTAAAGTCAAATTTCAGTTTCCATCACGACCACAGCTGCTGTACTCATCAGAAAAGGGTTCTGCGTGACAGACACACCCCATCAAGTGGTGATGGTTCTAATGCAACCCTGAACTGGTTTTGAAATGCGGGGAAAGCGAGTCAGTTAAAGTGAAAAATGAAAGTGCACTACTCACAGAGAAGTGTGGCGTTGCTCGACGTCGGCCCGCATCAGCTCATCCTCTTCGATATCCGTTTCTCCTCCAGAGCTGCTCTCAGTGGCGTCTGAATCAAAGGCACTTTCCGCCGCTCGCAGGTTGGTGCTACAGCTCAACGACAGACGCTCCAATTCATCAGACGCCGTTCCACCTCTCAGAAAGCGGCATGCAGCATCTGCTCTCTCCGGATGGACCCGGGCACCCCGAGGCCCCAGCGTACAATCAAGTAATTCACCGAGTTGCTGTTGCACGTGACGCTCTACCTGCTTTGCCTGCACGACCTGCAGTCGTTTGCGTAGGCGCCGAAGACGACCCTCAATCTCCTTTTGGCGATTCGTGGCCTGCTGCGATCGACTGTGCAGGTCTCCTCCCAGGCTGTCAACTTGGTAAAGCGAAGAAGGTGATGGCAGCGAAACTTCGATGCTCATCGGAGGCGATCTGTTCGAAAAATTCCGCTCTTGTAAAAACGGGCGAAAAGGCGAGGGGGGTTCTGGAATATCCTGGTTGTTTGAATGGTCCTGAGGGACACCTCTAGGGCACTGGTGTTGCTCTGCAGACTCTCTAACAGGCCCATTTCCTGTTGAGCCCCCATGAGAGTGAGGCAGCGCTGCTTGCCCGTGTTTGTCTCCGTTTATCGTTATGCTGTTGGAGTCTTTGCTTGTTTTAGTCAATTTTTTCACCATGCCGTTTACATTAACGCCAACACCCTGATGTACAGAAGGCAGACCGCTGGTGTTCCCTGCACTCATGATGCTCTTCAACTGCTCCTCAGAGAGCTCCAGGGTGTGATGCTTGCGGTGTAAGAATCCAGGCAGGATATCGAAGACGTTTTGCAGCTTCAGGGTCTCATTCGAGCAGCGGTACGAGGTCACGAGCTGCTGGATTTTGCCCAAATCGCGACCCGACTCCTCTTTGTTGAAGGTCCCAGCTGTGCAGGAGAGAGGATCCTCTTTCTCAGAAGTTGCTTTGCGTTTGACAACTCCGTTTGTGGGGACAAGGACGCGGCCAGTGGCACCGTTATCCTCCACGGCACCTGGGTTGACAGCGGAGGAGGACGGAACCAGTTTGAGGCGGATTCGGTGAGTGTCGGCTGGCGTGTCGGTCAGCGCGGGCGCCATCGCAGCCATTCAGCGGCGCGAGAGGGCCGAGGCCAGAGCCACACCACCCACCTACCGTCACGCCACAGGACGGCCTGCTGTGGAACAAAAATATGTGTCCGTCAAACATTTCAAAGAAATGAAAGGACATCCTTACCAAAGTTTTACAGTTATAGCATTTTACAGACACCCTTCTCCAGAACAACTTGCTGATTTGTATAGCAATGATGAATGCAAGTGACGGTTAAGGGCCTTTCTCAAGAGCCCAAGAGAGGCAGCTTGGTGGTATTGGGTCTCAACCACGGAACTTTAATCAGAAACCCAGAACCTTAAGCACTGAGCCACCACCGACTGCATCATTATACAAACAAACACAAAATCCTTGAACTGAACAAATCCAAAAAAAAAAAATGATAAAATTCAACTCATTTTATATTAAACATACTTATTTCTGATGACAAACAAATGCACTTCTGCTTCCTGCAAACCTTAAAGACTTTCTTGCCCAAGTTGGATATTAAATTTCAGTTCAACTGATTAAAACAACCCCCCCCCCCAAAAAAAAATAAATAATGCATTCTCGTTCCAGTTTGAAATCCATGTGTGAAATCCAAGTGCTGAAATTACTGAACTGAACTCTCTCCAATTTTACAGATTCCCATGAGCGAGTCTCTCTCTCACTCACACACACACACCATGGTTATGAGTGTGTGTTATATCCTGCATATGATTCCATGATAAAGGTGTTGTAAATAAGCAAGTACAAACCATCATGTTGATTTTCAGAAAGCTCGACAGGATTTCATGCCGTACCTTGTGTACTGGGACCTGAAATTGCAAACCGTGGTGTACCACAATAAAACTGCATGAGCATGTACACAAACAGTTGTGTGCACATTCACATCTTTGTTTGGCGGACTGCAACGACTGGTGAAACCCATGACATAACGTGTTCATTTCACGTTCCGAAGCGCTTTATCTTTTCTTAGGGTCACTAGTAGGCTGGTGCCTCTCTCAGATAACTCAGAACTAAATTGGGGTACACCCTGAACAGCTTGCAAGTCCATTGCAAGACAACACACACACCTTGGGGCGATCAAGAATATCTGTCATCATTCCATGACAATCTGGAGTAGCCCTGTCCTGAGACTTTTTTTTGGAAGGGAGTCCCCAGCACAGTGAGGGGAATCTTTTTACCCGGGGAAGGTGGACGTAAACAACCCCAAGACTGAGATATCCCATAAAAGTCCATATTGTAGCAAGTGAAAAGGCCATCATTAGGCGGTGGTTTTGCAAAGAGTCTCCTAGTGTAGAGCTGCAGGTAGCTATAAATCACAGATTCTCCATGTATGGAACAATTGACCTTCAGGTTAAGACTGTAAGAAGAGAAACATCAGACTCTGTTGGAAAATGAAATATACCTAATGCTCAGGGGATGTCCTGACCCCAGTATCACCACCCCCTTCTAAATACATCCTCTAGATAGTTTTGGTTTTAATCTTGATGACTGGAACCCCTTTGCCTGTTGTTGCTGCTTATTTGTGTAATGCAGATTTGTACGTTATGTAAGTTGGGGTAAACTGCAGCAGTGCTGCATTGTACTTTCTGTTAAAAAAGAGAGAGAGAGAGAGAAATAAAGTTAAATAAAAGAGTATATAATTTAATCTAATGTGCATGATTTCCACTGACAGGAGAAAAACAGAGTATCCAGAGGAAACTCGTGCAAGCATGAGGAGAACATCACTGAGGCTCGTTACTAAGGCTGGGACTAAAACCCAGGATCTGCTTGCGCCGAGGCAGACGTGCTAACCACCGCACTACGGTATAATACAATGATTTGGCCAGATTTGAGAAAAGGTAGGCTGAGTGGTTACAACTGGCAAGTCACACGAACATACGAGGATTAAGCTGTTGCAATTCCAACTCAAAAGCATCAAAAAATAGTCTCGAGGCACATAATGCTCTTTCTCACTGACAAAACATGACCTCCAGAAGTTTGTGGTAGAAGTTTGTGCTGCTGCGGAACACCGTAAAGCAATGTGTGATTATTGTTGTGTGAATCACAAGTCGCCATAGAGAACTGGCTGCACCATCGCCTTTTGCAGATACTCGTGTTAAATTCTATCATGTTTTATTCTTCTGCATCATAATTTGACACCACCACCAGCTCCGTATGACCACCATGAACAAGATATGAATGTAGACAGGTACCGGTGGTGCCATACGATGATAACAGTCACCATAAATCTTTTACATGATATAAAAGCCTCAGCTATTGTTGTAGAACCACACCTTCAAAAGGGAAGAGGACTTGGGGGGGGGGGGGGCTGTTCTCCACAAGTACACCACAGAGTGATCCTCCTCACGTGAAAGTTGCGTCGGCGAGAAAGGGGTCCAAGAAACAGATCTCCGTAATAAGTTTTAATAAAAGTCACTCGAAGTGTACAGTAGGCCCTTGACTATTCACAGTTTTGCACCTACGGTTTGAGTATTCGCTGACTGCCGAGCAACCGGCATGTGATTCAAATTCAGCCAATGGTTGTGCTCCTTTCTCCTGATTGGTTGAGCTCATGTCCCACCCCTTTTTCCTCATTCGCGCACAAGTTGTCAATGAGCCTCTTTTTTTCTGTGTGTTTTAATTACCAGTTAAGCTCTATGATACCACTAAACGCTATGCATCTTCTGTGGCTAAGCGATTGAAAACACTGGCTGTCTCTTCTGAAGAAATAAGACTTTCTCCTGAGAAACGACAGTTTTCTCTGAACTGTTGTATTAAAATCTTTTTCAACGATTATTCCAGTACAGTACCCAAGTTCATGTTTATGTGTGAAATTTTATGTTCTGTAGCATGTTTAACAAATGATACCAAAAGGATAAACTTTATTACGCTTCATGTCCTTTTACATTGAACTTGGAGTGACGTCTTGAAGATGGCGCTGCCCAAAGGGCGATGTCGCGGAGTTCTCAGAGTCAAATTGTTTTTTTGTTCGTTTTAATTTGTTCATGTTTTGCACTATGCTCGTCTACGACCGGTCGACTCTACCACAGCTCAACTAGGCTGGTTAGCCGGGCTGCGGCTAGCAGAGCTAATATGCTATGGTAGGTAGCTCAAATGTGAGCCGCACCTCAATGGACAAGAAGCCCAGGCGGGAAGGGGCCGAACGACGACGCCGGCACTTGAAATTGCACGGGATGAAGGCGGTGTAGCCAGCTGGTGCAATCGCCTTGAGCCATGTTTCTTAGAAACACAGTCCTGTAGATCCATCTGCGCTGCAATCTGAGAATGAAGCTCGTCCATCTTATTTTGCAGGGACTGAACATTTTCAAGCAGTATGGCCGAAAGTGCTAACCAAGCCTCTGAGAACCCCGCCTGGGCTTATTGCTAGCCAAAGTGCGGTTAGCACTGAGCTCCCATAGCAGCTCACGATAGAAGATTCCCGAAGTTGAAGCTGCTCATGGCAATAGTAGGGTCAACCGATCATAGACGAGCATAGTGCAAAACATAAACGAACAAATAAAACAATTCAAATGAACAAAGAAACAAATTGACTCCGAGACCTCCGCGACGTCGCCCTCTAGGCAGCAACATCTTGGAGACGTCACTCCAAGTTCACTGTAAAAGGAGATGAAGCGTAATAAAGTTTATCCTTTTGGTATCGTTTGTTAAACATGCTACAGAACATAAAATCTCACGCACAAACATTCTAAGAATTAACTTAGGTACTGTACTGGAATAATAATTGAAAAAGACTTTAAAACGAGTGCTTTACAACAGTATATGCTGTATAATGTTTATATTTTATCATCAATAAAAGAGTAAAAATTTAAAAGTTTTTCTGAATCATTACTATATTTTACTACATGAATACTGTATTAATGAGTAAGACTGTCTATAGAATGTGTTTAAGAAGCATATTTTAGCGCATGTAATAGATACATAATATTTTACTTCCGGCTGCTCATTCACACATGTGATACATTGGGTTTTACTTCTGGGTACAGAACTCGCAGATTATCTCGATTTGCGGGAGGGCTCAGAACCGAACCTCCGCGAATGTCGAGGGCCTACTGTACACACCACAAACACTTAACACTCAAGTTAAATGAATTTAATGTGATATTAAATAAATAGTAAAGTACAACTGTTTACACAGTATAATTATTGTATATTGTACACACACACACAGAGAGTGGTACCTCACCTTACGAGGTGTGCTCATTGCAACTTTATTTTTTGGCTCAGGCTTTGTACCTTGCATAAACATTTGTAAGATTATAACTCTGCTAAGACGACATGGTCAACACGAAATAAGTACCTTGAAAGGTATGCTTTTATCATTTTTAAAGGGTACTATTGGGGGCCTGAGAACAAATCACGCGTTTTATACGTAAAATGCGGTTCTACTTACGAAAAATCCAGGTTATGAAACCACCTCTGGAACGGATTAATTTTGTAAGGTGAGGTACCATTGTGTGTGTGTATATGTGTGTATATATATATATATATATATATATATATATATATATATATATATATCCACACACACAGTCAGCGGGCCCCTACTTATGAAGCCCTCTGGGTACGAAAACTCCAGGTTACAAAAAAAAAAAAAATTTCCAAAGTTTTCGTCTTCTGTATACGAAAACAACCTCTTCTTACGAAAAGCGCCGAACGTGCCATTCAAAAATTCAAACATGCCAATCAAAATTTCACACGATGCGCGAGTTGCTCTCTCACTGGCTGACTCCCAACATCCTGCCCCACTGGCCCCCCCATTGGCCAGGAGGGAGCTGATCTGTACCCATAGTTCATGTACCCATACTTCCTGTTTGTCACACACGTGAAGGAGAGTTGAACAGGACTGTTGAATGTTTTGAGATCATTTCAGCGTTATATTTCATTATTGCCGAAACCCCTCTGTAACTGGGATGATATTGAAGCAGAAGGAGACCTTAAAGCAAAAATGCAGTGACGGAGGCGATTATTTCAGCACAATATTGAAGCAGAAGGAACAGGGGCAGTGGTGATCTAGGGCGCTGGATTGCTGATCCAAAGGTTGGGGGTTCGAGTCCCACTCTCCACAGGGTTGTCACTGTCCTCCTCCAGTGCAGCGAACTAGGTCATCAAAGGCAGGCCATGTCTCTCACTGTCCATGGTGAGAGGCATGTAAAAGAACCATTGCTGACTTTCGTAAAGAGTAGTCTGCAAAGTCATCAACGTGTTTCTGTCCCTTGCTAAAAAGGGTTGTGACAGGAAGGGCATCCGACGTAAAAACCTCATCCCTCAACCCCAAATCAAACGTGCGAATCAGATGATTCGCTGTGGTGACTCTCGAGTAAAAGGGAAAAAGCCGAAAGGAAGACAGATATTGAAGCAGAAGGAGCATGAGCAGAGTGCTCCGTGGGACAAAATCTAGCAAGTTAATATTGAATCAGGACCTCTGATCTTTCAAAAAGGTACTGTAATTCTGCTTTAAATAAAACATCCCGTCCATTTAAACATTTAAATACAATTGTTCCGTCAGCTGCGTGTTGTGTGTGTGGGCGGAGCCCGCATTCGGCAAAACACACCATAGAGACAGAGTTTTGTGTGTGTGTGTGTGTGTGTGTGAGAGAGAGAGAGACACACACACAAAGAGAGAGAGACAGTGTGTGTGTGTGTGTGTGTATGTGTGTGTGTGTGTGAGAGAGAGAGACTGCCTACAGAGTCAGTCAGAGAAGAAAAGAGGCTTAACTCTCTTTTGAGAGAGCACATTGCTGCTTATTTATCCTTTTAAGTTGTTTAATTCAGTAAATGTTTAATAAATGTAGTGCGCACCACCGAATGTGAGCAAAACACGACCCATCTGAACCTCCGATCTGTCAAGCAGGGAATGCGCTTTGAATTCCCCCGTCTTAAAATGCTCTGTCGTCCTGCGTGTGGGCGGAGCCCGCATTCACAAGTGCGCCAATGTGTATTGTGTGTGTGTATGCATTAATAAAAATGTTGAATAATGGTTTAATTAATAAATGTTAATAAAATGGTTTAATATGTTAAAATGTTTAAATGGTTTAATAAATAATTTTCTTTTACTTTTAACACATTTCATACAAAATTGGTGTAATTTTATCATTTTTAAAGGGTTTATGGAGTAGTCTTGGGAGCCTTGGAACGAATCAGGCGTTTTACATGCAAAATGCACCTTTACTTACGAAACCGCGTTACGAAAAAGGCGTGCTGGAACAGATTAATTTCGTAAGTAGGGGCCCGACTGTGTGTGCGCGTGTGTACATGTGAATGTTGATTACACTTTTTTTTTTATTTAATAGCGGAGCCACGTGAGCACAGCCCCACCAATCATGAAAAAGCGATGTAGCATGGAGTTGCATTTGGGACGTTTGAACATTTTCGTTCATTTTTCTAAAATAAAAAAAAAAAAAAAAACTGTATTCATCAGTCCACATCAATATTTTTTTAACTGTCCAGAGAAGAACACGCCCATGTTTGGTTGCAGTAGGTCTGGTCACATTCATTCCTGACTTAAGAAATCTTTTTCCCCCCTAAAGCGTGCCCCTCTCCATCTCTCCAGCATTCATGTACACATGGGAATGTCTTTGTAAGAGAATTTTTCTGGGAAAGCACAATATAGAAAACAGGAGGCTTATAAAATACTTAGGTTAAGTGATGTGATGCCATTGTTAATGAGGTTAAATAAATAAAGAACAAATGATATCAGGGCACGAAATTAAGAAAATTTCCCACCGGACAAGGTGGCAGGCAGAAGAAAAAATCTTCAGGACCTCCAAGAATTTTACTGGACCCCACTTTTTTCTGGAAAGATTATGTGATAATCTGTTATTATTATTTTTTTACATTCACTTGTTCACCTGTCTATATGTTTGGTGTACAATAGATATTATGACTGAATAGGAAACATACATGTAAACCAATTCTCCATCATATATAACTCTATAAAACATGTTTAATGAGTCATATTTTCTTTAATTCTACTCAGGCCTATTACAGTTTTAGTACTACATAGTTAGCTTTAAATAACATTAAAGTAGTGCGTTAACTCAAACTTTCAAAGTGTGGGTCTAGTTCATTGGTCCTACCCGAAAAGTCCTCTTTGGACGTTGATTCTTTTCATAATCTTTATAATCTCTGACATTAGTGCTACTTGCTTCAGCTTTTTTGATCTTTAACAAAGCCAGTTAACTTTGCTTTGACATTGTTAGTTACAGTTAAATTGTTATTATTATTATAATACTCGAGGATTAGCGGCAAACCCGGAAGTTACTGGCATGTGATTCAAATTTAGACAATGGCTGAAAGCTTTTGTTTCTCCCTCCTGCTGATTGGTTGCAGATGATGCGTACCCCTCTTTGTCTTCCTTCTTCGCACAAATTTCATCAATTTGACTGCTTGAACTGTGAGTTCACATTTTTTATCGTGTGTTTTTAATGATTATTTAAGCCCTATGATGCCACTCAAACGCCCTGCAACTTCCTAAGCTTCTGGTAAGGAGCTTCCATTGAAGTGTCCCATCTTCAGTGACGGCAGACTGTTCATTTTACTGAAAAGGCCTTCTGCCTGACACGGGGCCGGTATTGGGTTGGATTTTTCCAGACCTCCCACAAAAATGCCTGAAAATGTCAGTGGGCCGGTGCTAATTTCACACCCTGGATATTGATGTGATGTGAAATGTTCTTTCAAGCTATGGGTTCTAAAACTGTAGACTTTGCATGTCGAGACCATGATTGTGCATTTGGGTTCCTCATTTTTAATTCCCTTTTGTAAAGATATTAAAATAAATCCATCTTGATATATGGCCGATAAGTGGACGGGGATTGGGAAAACTCGGTCCATAAGAGAAATCATATGGGAGCACCGCGATAAGTACATTTCCCCGACACACCCAACTTCCTGTCCAGAACTCCTGACTTCCTGTCTGGCTATGGTGCAAGTCCCAAGCGGGTGCATCAAGGCCGGAATCATGCACGCCATGATGCACTGCACGCACAATGCTTTTATGTCCATACACGCAGTCAGATACGAAACTCATGACACAAATAAATACCAGCTTAATCACACCGCGAGGACGTACTAACAAAAACATCCACATGTCGCACTTCTATCCGAGACCCCATACGAGGTGGAGTCCGCACACACATGCAGGGTGCACATCCTAACAGATTATCAACAGATTATCAACAGCTATGACAGGACAGAGATATTATCCCCTGTATCAGACTTGAGATATTTTACTGAGAGATTCTGCACCAATATAAACACAGATTTAACAATTCATCAAGACACAAATCAACAACATTCTCATCCCTGTTTCACCCTTTTATTACCCATCTGCTTTCAAAAGCACAGAGCAAGACATCTTTAAATCCCGCACACATTCAACATTTGGAGAGAGAGAGAGAGAGAGAGAGAGAGACTCCTTGCGTTTGAAGCCGTGTTTGTAAATATAGCTATGATGTTGGCTTATTACGCGGAGGTGCACATCACGCTGCTGTAAACGTATCAGTCTGAGAAACCCTTCAGGAGCCTCGTATCCATTACAGCCAACACTGCCGGTGTGTAATTACAGGAACCCACCGCTCGCCCTGATTCTAATCTCACATCACCACTGCACACCGTTTCCTCCTCAACATCCTCATCATCATCTTCACCTCTCATCAACCTCATCAGTGCTCACCATCATCATCATTTTCTTTTCATCACCGCTCATCATAATCATCACAGGTCCTTATCATCATCCTCATCACTCTCCTCCACCTTCTCATCACCGCTCATCACCACTTCTGCTCACCATTATCCTCATTCTCATCACTGCTCATCCTCGTCTTCCTCCTCATTCTGATGATCCTCCTCACTGCTCCTATTCATCATGCTCTGCCCCCTCTGCCTCGTCACCGGTCCCTTCTCACCCGCCCCCCTCTGCCTCGTCACCGGTCCCTTCTCACCCGCCCCTCTGCCTCGTCACGGTCCCTTCTCACCCGCCCCCTCTGCCTCGTCACGGTCCCTTCTCACCCGCCCCTCTGCCTCGTCACGGTCCCTTCTCACCCGCCCCTCTGCCTCGTCACCGGTCCCTTCTCACCCGCCCCTCTGCCTCGTCACCGGTCCCTTCTCACCGCCCCCTCTGCCTCGTCACGGTCCCTTCTCACCCGCCCCCTCTGCCTCGTCACGGTCCCTTCTCACCCGCCCCCTCTGCCTCGTCACGGTCCCTTCTCACCTGCCCCCTCTGCCTCGTCACCGGTCCCTTCTCACCCGCCCCCCTCTGCCCCGTCACCCGCCCCCTCTCCCCCCCCCCCTCTGCCTCGTCCCCGGTCCCTTCTCCCCCGCCCCCTCTGCCTCGTCCCCGGTCCCTTCTCACCCGCCCCCTCTGCCTCGTCACCGGTCCCTTCTCACCCGCCCCCTCTGCCCCGTCACCGGTCCCTTCTCCCCCGCCCCCTCTGCCTCGTCACGGTCCCTTCTCACCCGCCCCTCTGCCTCGTCACAGGTCCCTTCTCACCCGCCCCCTCTGCCTCGTCACAGGTCCCTTCTCCCCCGCCCCCTCTGCCTCGTCACAGGTCCCTTCTCACCCGCCCCTCTGCCTGCGTCACAGGTCCCTTCTCACCCGCCCCCTCTGCCTCGTCACAGGTCCCTTCTCACCCGCCCCCTCTGCCTCGTCACCGGTCCCTTCTCACCCGCCCCCTCTGCCTCGTCACCGGTCCCTTCTCACCCGCCCCCTCTGCCTCGTCACCGGTCCCTTCTCATCGTGTCTCCTTCTCATCTTCCTTAATAATGAGACTGGCTTCAATCATTCCAGGAAGTGAGATCCTGCAGGACTGAGAATCACAATGAGGCCCAAGCAAAGTTTCTCAGGAACACCGATAACACCGTTCTCTCTCTCTCTCTCTGTGTGTGTGTGTGTAAAACTAGGCCACGAACAATCCCTTGCACTTTGGACTACAGAACACTTTAAACCAACGCTCTGAGTCCGTGATTCAAACCTTTCAAAGGAATGAACAAGACGTGGAAAATAATTCACTTCAGCGAGCACTGAGCCATATCTCCTTAATCACTATTCCTTTCTTTTGCTGTGTTAGAGCTCGGGTTTTTTATGCTCTCTATAACCTCTATAACATACAATCTTAAACACAAACCTATCCATAGTGCCAAGTTCCCAAACTCCCGTACTCCGATTGAGAAAAAACGCAGAGTGGGCGTCACCCAAACAGAAGTGTTATGGAAACATGTTTTTAGAGTTCAACTCCGTTCAACTGAGTGATTTTTTTCTAATTAGGTGTTTAGTGTGTAAACATTGGTATTTAAGCAGTTAACCAGAAACACACATCTCAGCGCCACCTGGCAATGTTTTATTCCTCTGAAACCACAGCAATACAAATAGCTTTAGATTTCAGTCAGAAGCAACAGGTTCAGGTCACTTGGTAATTATTATCCAGTTATAGCTACAGGAGGTGTTCAGTGAAATAAGGTTTTTCTACTTTATTACTATATAGCAGCTATAAATGGAATTACCTTCCTCATATCTTTTTCAAACAAATACAAACACACACACACCGTCAAGTCACAGAAGGGAAGAAAATCAAAATCTTCATACAAGAAAACAAGAGCTGAGAGCATAAACCACTATCAAGCCCTGCAATCCCCCATATAACCTACTCATCATGACGAGCCACTGAAGCTTATTGGGGTGGTGAGCAGGCTGGAGCCTCTCTCAGCTGACATGAGATGAGAGTCACTTTAAAGGGCTCGCCAGTCCATGACGTGTCCAGCGAGGGAGCACGCGCATACACACACACACGGTCAATTTGGAACAGCTATGGTGAGGCATGTAAAAGAACCATTGCTGACTTTCGTAAAAGAGTAGCTGCAAAGCCATCAGCGTGTTTCTGTCCCTTGCTAAAAGGGTTGTGACAGGAAGGGTATCCGACGTAAAAACCCATGCCAAATCAAATGTGTGAATCAGATAATTCCATAGTGACTCTCGAGAACGGGAAAAAGACGAAAAGAAAAGATTTCGCCTAATCTGCAGGTCTTTGAAGTGTGGGAGGAAATAAGAGAACCCAGAAGAAACCCACACAAGTGCTAACCGTTACACCATCATGCGGCCACCAAATAAACCAAAATATCAAAAATCCTCCTCTCAGAATGTTAAAGAATCCTACAAAAAAAATTCCTGGATCTGGATCATCTCCAAAATCAGCAAGACTCGTCCTTATCCAAAGCTCCGCCTCTCCTCTGTAGAAATTTCATTAAAAAATCCACACAAAACTCTGAATAATCCAAAAGATGAAGAGAGCATCAAGCTCCTGTATTGGAATTCTGACGTCTGTGAGTGGTTTCCCTTTCATGCGCTTCTGTCAAAGGTCAAGAAATTATGAGTGAGAGCTTTCGCGTCCCCGACACTGGAGACTCCTTCAAGAATTGTGCTATGATGGTTAAATGAGTGCAGGGAAAAGTCCAGGTGCACATAGCAGTCTCACAGCTGTCAGTGTAGATAACGAGATGAAAGCAAACCAGACAATACATATTAGCGTACATCTGTAAACATCAGGATCTCTTGAGCAGCAGCGGGCGCTGGGCTGCAGTATTCTGAAGAGATCACAATTACAACAACATTGATTATCATGGGGGGAAGAAATCAGGAGAGTGAGCGAGCACGAAAAGGAGACAGCACGGAGGTGAAAGCAGGAGAGCGAGGGACAGAGAGAAGGAGAGCGAGAGACAGTGAGAAGAAGAGCGAGAAAGAAGGAGAGCAAAAGAGAGAGAGAGAAGGAGAGAGACAAGGAAAGGAAGAGAGAAGCGCAAGATATCAGCCATGAACAGCTCAATTAATAATAACCTCTGAGAACTTACAGGAGTGTGTGCGAGACAGAGAGAGAGAGCGAGAGAGTGTGTCCGAGACAGAGAGAGAGAGAGAAAGTGTGTGTGTGAGAGACAGAGAGAGAATGTCTGAGAGAGAGATAGAGAGAGTGTGTGTGTGTGTGTGTGTGTGTGTGAGAGAGAGAGAGACAGAGTGTGTGTGTGTGTGTGAGCGAGAGAGAGAGAGACACAGAGTGTGTGTGTGTGTGTGTGTGAGCGAGAGAGAGAGAGAGACACAGAGTGTGTGTGTGTGTGTGAGAGAGAGAGAGAGAGACAGAGTGTGTGTGTGTGAGTGAGAGAGAGAGAGAGAGACAGAGTGTGTGTGTGTGTGTGTGTGTGTGTGAGAGAGAGGGAGAGATGTGTGTGTGAGAGAGTATGTGTGTGAGACAGAGAGTGTGTTTGTGTGTGTGAGAGAGAGAGACAGAGAGTGTGTGTGACAGAGAGAGGGAGAGAGTGTGTGTGTGACAGAGAGAGAGAGAGAGATGTGTGTGTGAGACAGAAAGAGAGAATGTGTGAGACAGTGTGTGTGTGTATGTGTGTGTGTGAGAGAGACAGAGAGCTAGAGACAGAGTATGTGAAACAAAGAGAGAGACAGAGACATAGTGTGTATGTGTGTGTGTGAGACAGAGTGAGAGTGTGTGTGTGTGCGCGTGTGAGAGACAGAGACGGTGTGTGTGAGAGAGAGAGAGAGAGACAGAGTGCAAGTTGTGTGTGTGTGCAAGTGAGATAGAGAAAGTGTGTGAGAGTATGAGTGAGAGAGAAAGTGTTTGAAAGAAACAGAGAGAGAAAGTTAAATCTGATCGATCTCACACTCGACGACCAGTAAAATCCCCCAAGTTTCCAGAACCCGTCTCACCACCTTCCCAGAATGCAGGTTGGCCCTCAACGCCACTTTCTCTTTCTGTTCTAAACTGCCCATCAATCAGCATGAAACCAACGATCAGGAGGTCACGGCGCTACCTCGAGCCACCCCCCAAGTTCTGACTGGATGCCTGATGAGGTTGATGTGTTCAGTGATGAGAAATGAATCTGTTTCTGACTTGGGTGCTTGTCCTGTGTCCATACCGCCAGGAAGAAAGGAATGTCACATGGTATTTAAGGTTCACAGTTGATAAGTAATACTACAAATACACACTACCGTAAACAACTACGCCGTCAGATCAGGCGAATTCGCTCACGCCACCGAGCCACAGCATTTATACCTCACTCGCCATCTCCACATCACATCTTGTCTGTATCTCTTTCCTTGAATTATGATCTTTAACACTTCCCCTCTCTCACACACGTCGAGAACATTGTGACAGTGGTTTTAAGAGGAGCACCAGGAAGACCTGCGATTAAAGGGTAGCAGTACCAGTGATCCTTACCATATAAATAGCACGTATGTAAAACGTGAAAGCAATACACTCATTTAAATATAAATTACCGTTTAAAAAACCCGTTCCTGGAAGTGAAGTCAGTGCGTTGGGCAGGGTTAACGTGTCTTTTGGAGACAGTGAAACGTAACATTCTAGTGACTGATGACAAGAAATACTACCAGGGATTTTCAAGCCACACAAAACGCCAAACAAAGACACCTCGAATAAAACCCAATCCACAACTGACAGGATTCTGCAGTAAACTTCTCAATACAGCACCCCATGGCTGACCGATACAATGATAAGTCATGTGATCGTGATCTAACTTGAGTATCAGTATTGAGCAGAAATATGTGAACAGGGTTCTGACTGTCAGTGTTTTTCCCCACCATAAATACATTAGCATTGGGGTACAATAGCACATAGCACTGTGGGGTAAATAAAGCCCAACAGAAGGATCGACACCGTGTTATGGGTGGAGACAAAACATGCTTTTATTAACCACAACCTGGCATGAATATCAGAACAAAACACTGAGAACAAACGCAAGCCCAATATGAGTGAAGTTCTGCAGGAGAGATCAGAATAAATTAATTAATAAATAAACAAACCCCACACACAGTATGCAAATGTAGCCCCAACGCTCTGAACACCGGTGCCACATGGGTCAAGTGTCCAACAAGACCGCAGGTGTGTATACATTGCAGTATTTACAAACCACATTCAACATTATACTAATTTATTATATCTGTATTATAAATGATAAATATCGTTACAGATGCTCCCCGACTTACGTTTTTAATTGGTTCCGGATGGCCGAACGCAAGTTGTTACAGTGACGGGCGAGGCTCATACTGTACTATACATCCAAAAATACCATTACCGTTTTTCATAAAACACCCCTAAATCAATTATTATAAACATAACATTGTAAAATATCAAATATATCAAATAATATCAACATTAATTTCAAATAAGTCACTTATGTATACTGAGGCACTTTACATGAAGCTTAAGACAGCCAATCAACACTTACAATATGTGAGGCACTCAATACCGAAAGTAGTGTACTTGCAAAAGTAGTGTACTTGCTGTGGGTTATACAGACTTCCAGTCTTTCAAGTGCACAAGGGTGCCGTTGAACTCATTTAGAACACAGCCTGCACTGATGTGAATCCCAGCAAAGCGGAGAGTTCTTTCTTTTGTGTAAGCAAGTAAACTTTATTCAAGAGATGCATACAAAGAACAAGTACAAATCCTAATGAATATTAATATAAAAATAAGTATCCACAATTAGGATTCTGCTAAAAGATAATATCTGTAATTGTTCTGTAATTTGTGTTTTCATTCATTTTACAATTCTCTTTGCTTAACTGCGTATGCATGGTAGATTGTGCCGATCTGAGCAGATAGTTTATTCATCTCTGTGTATGAGACTTGCACCCATGCTAGTAGGCTTACACTTCTGACCAACCATATATGCTTAGGGTTACAAAAGTCCACAAAACAGTGTAAACACAAAGATCACAGAGATGACGTCTTAACACAAGGGTAACACGCAAATAACTGAGATATATATGATATACATATAACTGAACTATGAAGGAGACGTTCAGTCTGTAGTTTGTAAACAATGGATGCAGCGTCATTAGGTCAGCGTACTACGTAGGTATGTCTAAACTCAAAATGTGACTTGGGGGGGGGGGGGGTGTTTGAAAAAACATAAAACGGATGAACGTAAGTCGGGCGCGTCTGTATTGTGAAATCGCCATGAATATGTAGATTATTTTTTCATTCACATTGCCAAGCCCTGACATACATGTGGTTACAGGAGATTACAACAGGGCTCTTTTCAATACTTGATTTTGATTGGCTGATAAAATTATGTTGAAATCATAAAAATTTATTTTTTCAAAAGTCCAATATACAAAGTTGTCCTTGTTGCTATAGAAACGATAACAAACGAGCATATCAACATAGACATGCAATCTCAGGAACCACTAGAGAAATATTTACGGCCAAATACGGAGTAGCACAATGTCATCATATAAAACGGCGTAGATCATCAGGAGTAGGTGGTGCGTTTATACTTCATCCGGAACGTTAAAACAATTTTATTTTAAGAGTCAGGAACATAAACACCATGAAGACTGAAGGAAAAAACATCTGGGATCATATCAATAAAAAAAAAAAAAACCATAGAGTTTACAAGTCGCACAGTCAAGCAAACGCGTGATTAAAAAACCCACATGGAGCGAAGAAAGCGTTCCAGACTGGGCGGGTGCACTACCCCGAGAAAAACAACAGCACTGACCTGTTGCATAACTTCCTGTCGGGATCAGAGGAGTTTTAAACGAGAGGGAAAAGACTAGATGATAACCTTTAAACTCCGTTTCACATTCACCACGTGTGAGAGCATGCCGCCCGCCGGTCAGGGCGTGACCCGGCTGTATAAATTATGGAAGAGGTATTAGGGCGGGGTGATCATGGTGAAATGTACAACACTGGTTCCAACTGATGATCACTGCTGAATCATAGTGAAATATTGAAGAGGTGAATTGTCTACACCGCAAGAGATCGACAAGTCGAGTTGGTGGATTATTGACCTTGGGTTATTTCACATCAGCACCATGTCTAGGCCTAAAGGCAGGAAGAGGAGGGGGAAATAAACCGACAGCCTGGAGATGTAACGAACCTACAGGCTTGTTTTAGGATCATCATCAGAAACAGAACTGAAAATAAAAACACACTACCTGCTATTTTTAGCATGTATTTTTCTCCTCTGAAGGGTGAAGAGAAACGCTAATCAAAAACAAACACGCGTAGCTTCAGATCCAAATCGCATTGAGTAAAACCAACAGCACATGAAACCCAGGAACGTCACGACCACAGTTAGTGGGCGCACACACACACACACACACACACACACACAGATGATCAGGACATTCACACTTCACATGCATGGACTTCACATGTGTCTGGAGGAAGAGCTAACATCAGCATGGAAAAGTACAGTGTGTAACACTAACCACAGGTGGAGCTGAGAGATGTGGACTGTTCAACACACACAATTATACTTTTATATACATGTTTCGACAGACGGTGTTCATCATACACCCATATAAGTATACAGATAAACACACACACACAGTTATACATCCATACCAGCACACACGATTATACTTTTATATACATGTTTAAACAGACATAAACACAATAATGCTTCTGAATTTACATGTACACACCCACATGTGTAAACACGTTATACATCCATGTAAGTACACACGTGTATATACATTATATACACTGTACATGTTCAGACACACAATGTTATGAATCCAGATGTGTGTATACACACAAAATACATCCATCTGAATATGTATATATTATACATACACACAGTTATACATCCATACATGTGTAAATGGACAGACAGATGGACTATAGATTGTGTACAGGTATTAAATTATTATTGTTGTTATTATTGTGTGGATATCAGCAGTGCAGTTGCTCAGAGTCCCAACACCATTAATTCTATAAATACTCTTTAAACTCACATGATTCTCATCAAAGCACAAAAAAATGCACCATTAAATCACCAGTCTGTTAGACCGGTTAGAAAACACACACACACACACACACACACACACACACACAGGATGATTTTACACCGGTCCCAAGTCATGGTAAAATGGGTCTCTCTGAGCATCAATACACGTCAGATCAAATAATTCTGATGCACACACGAGCATTTCTATTTTAGATCCTTATAAATAAAATCATCCAGAAGGTGAAGGTGGAAATGTTTCAATCTGCACTACACACCAGACAAAACATCCATCACCATAAAACTGGTATTAAATGTAATAACATTCACACTGACCTTGAGTATCATTTCATCCAGAAGTAAAAGGTCAGGATGCTCAATATTAATATTAAAGGAGATAATAACAGATTTAAAATTTAATCTCAATGTTACTGGTATCTAGACGGGACGGGGGGGGCGTCCATGAAAATATGCAAAATTTCCTCAAATATACCTCAATTTCATTTATTCCTACAATAATAACAATAATAATAACAATAATAACAATAATAATAATAATGCGTTTGAAACGACGCTCTCTGAGGACCAGACCGAGCCCTGGACCCTGATCGAGGTGTGGATGAGTGTGGAGAAGGTCTCGAGCTCTTTTTGGAGGATTCTGGTGCACAAACTGTTGGATTTTTAACACGATTCTCGACTCGACCTACTTTTGCGGTTTGGACTGCAACAACCCGACACGAAAGAACCCAAAAACCCTGCGAGTCTTTCATCTCTCCGCCTTCAGACAAACACCAAAAACCCGCTCAAACCCGTCCTGCACTCACCCGAGTCCATGTGGAGTCGGGCCGAGCGATTTAATCCCGAAATAAACCTTTTATTTCCCTTCATTTCTGCTGCTGACTTTAAAGTAACAAAGAAAAAAAGGTGGAACCTACCACGTGACTCCGTGAAGGGGGGGTGGATTTCACTAATTACACTCCAGTTTGAGTATTTTTCAGAAAAATGTGGTGTTTTCGGGAATAAAATGAGGCTCCGGGTGTGGAAGGGTGAAGTGGCTTGCTGGAGATATTCCTGTCGGGATGAAAATGAAAGGAGAAGAAGAAAGAGGAGAAGAAATCCGGGTCCGCTCGTCCGGTAAATCCGCTCCGTTTGGGATTCACGAAATGGGCGAAGGAGCCGAAATCACACAAAGGCACAAAGGGGGAGAAATAAAAGCCCGTCCCGTGTGGAATCCCGCGGCACTCTGCTCTTCCGCCCTCTGTGTCCCGGATCACGGCACGGTTCCGCTCGGGTTCGGTCCGGTTCGGGCTTGATCTGCGTGCTGGCGCCGTGTGTTCTCTTTAATATTGTTGTTGTGTCAGACGGAGAGACGGTGGGGGAAAATGGCGGCTCGTCGGATTTTCAACTCTGACAAAACAGAAAACAGCCGCGCGCATCGGGCTTCCTCTTACTGGCACACTCACGCCGACAGAGGGCGCAGGGAGCGCGCGGCGGGCATGCGCACAGCGGGCATGCGCACAGCCGAGTATATACACACACACACACAAACACTTCTCGTTTCTGTATAGAACTTCCACTGACGTAATCATTATCTATTGTTTCAAATAAAAAAAGTGCTATGAAATACACATTTTTTGTGAGAACATCTTGTACATTTTGGTTTTACACTCTCTCTCTCTCTCTCTCTCTCTCAAAACAGAGCCACAGTCAACTTGCACTTAACTAAAATTGATCCACCAATCTACAGTTAGTCAATCACACGTCTCAAAACTATTGACAAACACCAGAGCTACAGCCAAACACGCGAGTACGCAAACTACAGCCAAACACACCCATACACAAACTATAGCAAAACACCAATCAACACCCACACAAGCCCAATCTACAGCCAAATGCACCTGTACGCAAACTACAGCTAAACACAAACACTACTGCCAAACATGTCAGTATCCAACCTACAGCCAAATGTGCAAGTACATAAACTACAACCAAACGCGACTGTACCCAATCTACAGACAAACACCAAACTACAGCCAACGTACCCAATCTACAACCATACGTGCAAGTAGGCAAACTATACCCAAGCACGCCCGGACCCAATCTACAGCCAAACACCAAACTACAGCCAAACGTGCCTGTACCCAATCTACAGCCAACTGCACCGGAACACAATTTACAGCCAACCATGTCTGTCCCCAATCCACAGCCAAATGCGTCAGTACCCCATCTACAGCCAAACACCAACCTAGAGCCAAAAAAGACCCCGTACCAAAACTGCAGCCAAACACCAGATTACAGCCAGATTTGCTCGTACCCAATCTACAGACAAGCGCACAGAGGGTAAAATGGAGGGTGAGGGTTGAGGTAATGTTCAGTATATGCAGACTGGACTGAAGACATGAGGAAACAAAACATCGTATAATCAAAATATCAGGACAGATCATCAACAACAAATCTCTTCTTAACAAAATATAATTCAGGGCCTCAGGAGGCTCAGAGTAAAACATCTACATGTCCAGAACACACACACACACACACACACACACACACTTTAAAAAGGCAAAAAATACACCGAGACAGACAAAGAGCATTTAGTCATACACATGATTTGTTTTGCACACGTGTGTGTGTGTGTGTGTGTGTGTGTACAAATGTTGGGCCACAGCTGGATATGAGTAAGCATAGCCATGATTTATTTTTTTCTTCTGCAAAGAAATCTAAATTAAATCTGCAGTTTAATCAGTGCATCTTCTTTTCCGAGGTTCACTGATCCAGCGCCTTTTACCACCAGGCCACCACCGCCCCAAGGTCTCTATAATACTTGAAGTAACAAATTGATATTTGGTGACACCGAATCTCATACTGGATACAACACTGAAACTGAATCTGATACTGAATCTCAACCCAATACTGAACTCGACACATAATCTGAAATTAAATTATGTTCAAATAAATACAAGTATTAATTTGCTTAAAGACTGAGAATAAAAGGTAATAAGCAGTAGGAATATGCTCATAAAATAATTGGATTAAATCCTTTAACTGCTGAATGGTCGACCTGCGCCATCTCGTGGTCAGACTGAGAAACTTATATTGCGGTCGTGAGTGATGGGAGTCGCTGACGATCTCTGAGAATAAAGATTTAATGTACTCCAAAAATAACCGATATAAAACAAACATAAGAAAAATTATGTAAAAATGTGTGTGAATGAAGCATACAGCGCATTTAAAACATTTAAATAAACAGATTAAATTAAAAAAAGAAAGAACCCTGCTTCCTTAATTCACTGTAGTGAAAAATAATTGACAAAAATTGCGCCGCCTGTTGGCCACACGAAATTTACAAGTTCAATTACTGTATGCTCGGTGTTAAACAGGCTGATCTTGTCAATACTGTACACCCCTATTACATTGTTGTAACACGCTTTTATTTTATTGGATTTTATATAACTATTATTATTATTATACGCCCTTTTGTATTTATAAATCTTTATCTTCATTTTTATTTTACCCGTTTGCTTACTACTTGAATTTTTTCTTAGACTTTATTTTACAACACACCGTAGAAAAATATTAAACTTGTATAAATATTTAGAAAAATGAAGCTCGCACACACACACACACACACACACACACACACACACACACATAAGGGATTTTTTTTACTCACCATTGAAAAGCAGGAGGAAGATCCATCTAGAAATACCATCATTCTGACCATCATCTATCGCTGTGCGTGTGATTTTATCCAAAAACATTCGATCTAAGAAAAGAGAATCACACAAAATTCTGATCATCTGCATCAAAACAACTCATTTTTTTTTCAGTCAGGACTTCTCTGACATAAATAATAATCTAACTTAATTTGTAGGTTTTAAAAAATTAAATGTACAAAATAAATGTAGTTTTCAGTGTCAATTTCAGAGTAAAAATAAATCCAAACAGAACCACTACAGGATCAGCACATTTCTCCATTTTTACATACACTTTGAATAGTTTCAGTTGTTGTTTGTGCAAAGGAAAGCTACGAAGATGAAATGTGATTTAATAAAGGAATGTAACTTGATGATAAAGTATGAAAAACAAATTGTGTGCATTTCTGTGGATGTATTTATTCAGTGCTTCTACAGAAACAACAGCTGCGACTGAGATGTTGGTGTTAAAATAATACAAAAACATTTTTTAATTGAATATTATATTTATTTTACACATAAAGTGATTAGTTAGTTTATTTTCAGTTTCTGTTCATTAAAAGTAAATAAATAAATATATAATAGTCTGTAGGTGTGTACGATTGTGAAAAATGATTTTAAAATATACCCGACAAAAAAGTAAATATTTATTTTAAAATTTTGATAATAAACTAACAAAAATACTGATATTACAAATAATACATAAACAGCGAAATAAACAAAGCTACCTGCTAGCAAACGCGACCTGAGCGGTCCCAGCTAGTTCTGTTCTTAATACTGATAATTATTTTAAAACTCAAATTGGATTTGTTTTGTAAAAGTAAAATATTTAAACATGCAATATAAAGTTGTTTTTAACAATTAAATACTTGATTTAATTTTTACTTTAAATAAAACGTTACAATCTGACGTATCTAAGGAAGCTAAATTACGCTGAGATCGAATCCCCATTGAACCAAAACTCCATATTTAGGTTCCCTACCCAAGGCGCAAATTTGAACCGCCAACTTCCTGCGTAGTGCACTACTCTGTCCTGCTGTCTGTATTTGGAACACCGCGCGCTGCTACTGCTGTTTTGCAATTTGAAGTGAATGTCCGGCCTGTTGACTCTAAAAGCTCTGAAATTATTTTACTGAATGAAGTGTAAGAACTAAAATATCACTCACTCTCGACTCAGATACCGGTTTTAGCCCTCGGGCCCCTCCCTCTATCTCGATCAATGGAGAGAAATAAATATAATTTTGTGTGAAGAGTGCAGAATTCAAGTCCATTTACTTACCTGCGCGGATCAACCAGACATGAACCGGAAGTGTTGCTGAATCCTGAGCTGTGATTGGCTGAGGTCAGAAATGCTGCTCGCGGATTGGCTGGTTGGGGTTTGTTTTGTAGAGCTCGCCATCGTGGGGTGAAGTAAATAAACTGTAACTTTGTCAGTTTTTTAATTCAGGGCGTTTGTTGAATAAAAAGGAGACATGTATAAAACCAAAGAATGGTTTTAATTTTAAGAGGAGGACTTTAGTTGCCTCTTTAATTACCTTTGTCACATCAGCAAACAACAATTCAGGCGGCAACTTCAGTGTGTGTATTGTTTATTAAAATGTTTAGTAGGTGTCCCAACCATACAGAAGAATTTATTTTACACAATCGCCAACACATTCATGATCAGAACCTTCATCTCCTGTTCTTGAACTGCTTGAATTGATTTTTGTTGTTAAAGCCCGAATGCTTTTCCCCCTTTTTCTTCCCCCAATTCTGAAGTCAGAATCTCTTGTTGTTCTCCTATATAAACTAATCCTTCGGAATGCGAACAACCACATCAGCACTTTTGTTCAAAGTAATTTATTACGTTTTTAAATTCTTAAAATATACACAGACAAGCGTTTATCCCTAAGACAGAACAATTTAATATTTAATCATCACACAAACCGTAATCAAAATATTTCTAAAGATACTTTATGCAAAAAAAAATCATTAAAAAAATAAAAAACAATGATAATAAAAATAATTATAATGTACATTGTGAACAAAGCACCACAAGTTGAAGTTTCACATCTCCACCCTGAACCTTACCACAGTGCTGCAGGAGAGGTTCCTCCTCCAGGAGCTCCATCAGTCAGTACTAACTACAAGTTTGCAGAATCATAATGAGAGTAAAACCTCCAGTGTCTGGCTTCTGGCATGTGTGAGAAGTGATTCGGACTTTAAACATGGAAAAATGGCAACTTAAAACAATTGAGCTTCTCCAGATGAGATGATTTATTAAAAAATAATAATAAAAAAAGCCATTCCTTCCAGAAAAAAAAAAAAAAAGTCTGATCGTTTCAGATATCAAGAAAAGAACCCATCTGCTTATTTAAACTGCTCTGACCTACAGTCCAGGCTGGTCATGTCACAGCTCCAGACATTTCCTCACACTACAATAACACGCAAAACACTCTTTTGCTGTCTCTCTCTCCATCACTTATTAATTCACATTCACACAAATACTTAGTTTCCTGTCTCTGTCAGGAAAAGAAAAAAAAAACAGTGCTGAGTGATTCGCTCTCGTTGGTGGGCCAAAGTGCTGAAAAAGGGAGAGGAATCAACGGACTTGCAACTCTTACACAGGTCTTTATTTCAATTAAATGAGAATAAAAAGGAACACAAAAGGCCTAGGCATTAAGACAGAAGGTTTTCCGTGTGGGTCTGTGGTTCGCTTGCTTTCCTTTTTTCCCTCCTCTTCTTCTGTTCACTTGTGAGCGCGGAGAGGACCGGATCCCTCGGGATGGATGGATGGAGGGATTAAAGGATGGGGCAGATTTTTTTTAATAGTAAACCCCCCCCCTGGATTAATACGCAGATGATGAAGAAGACCAGATGAGGAGGATTCACCCAGCGATAAGGCATAACAACAGAGACGTAAGCAAAATAAACTTAAAAAAGGGGGCAAAAAGAAAGCAAATAAAACAAAAATAAAAAAAAATTCAGAAATTAGGAGGTACTTTATTAGCAGCAGTTTGTTTTTCCTTTTTTTAATATATTCTTCATCTCCTTCCTCTTGCTCGTGTCTTTTTTGTAATTATTCGTTTTGTTTCTGTTCTCTGTTCTTTGAGCTGGGTCACCCTCAGCTCGGAGTAACGGTTTGTTTTGTTGGAGATCAGACAGGAGGCTCAAGTGTTACAGGACCTCGTCGCTCTCCGTGGTGTGCAGCTGCGTGTCATCTGCGTCCGTCATGCTGCTCTCCTGTGACTCCTCCATCTCCGCTGGAACACAAGGCACAGGGGATGAGCACGAAACGAGACACCACACCACACAACAGAACCACCACCACAAGTACCCACCCCAAAAAAAAAAAAAAAAAAAGAGAAGATAAATCAGGTACTTACTGGAGTAGTAGAGGTAGTCATCGGGGGTGACGGGCTCCTCATCATCGGGGAGGTAACGCTTGTCTATGGCCTCTTTGATTTGATTGTTGGCTCCTTTTGGGTCCAAGTCCATGGCCCATGAAAAGTTCATGAGAGCCAGGTGAGTCTGACCGAGCTTTTTATACACCTGCAGAGAATAGTGTGTGCTCACCTTCAGACATGAACCTGACATCATCAACACATAGTTGCCCCTGTGTTTACACGTGCCCACTATTCCCTACTCACCTTTCCTATTAAAAAGTAAACAAGTGACTCTTTGGGCACGATCTGCTTCAACTCCTCCAGCTCCTGTAGAGCAGCCTGAGGGAGAAAAACCACAGAGCACTCATTCTCTCAGTGTTCAGTGCAGAACACACTCCAAATAAAAACACCGGGTTACCTTATACTTTTCATTCGCAAAGAGGATTGACGCCCTGTGAAATTTGCATAGTGGGTTCTTAGGGTCGATGCTGATTGCCCTGTTCAGGGTCTCTAAAGCATGATCAGATTTCTTCAGTGCATGCTGTACCTGGGGGGGGGGGGGGGGCAGAGAAAAAGAGACAGACAAGGATGAGGTGGACAGAGAGTGAGAGCAAAAAGAGACAAAAAGAAAGAGCGACACACAGAATACGAGAGACAGACAGTAAGACAGAGTTGAATGTTTACTACTTTAATCCCCCCTCCTCTTTGCATACCGTATTATGTTAGTGTGTTTGTTTTTGTAAGCGAGTGTGACAGAATGTGTGTGTGTGTTGTATGTGTGAGTACACACTCACCACTCCGATATGACAGAGGAGAACAGAGCTCTGCGGGTTAATGCTCAAAGCTTTCTTAAAATGAATCTCTGCCAAGTTAAACTTCTCCTGCTTATAGTAGATCATTCCCAGACCATACCTACACACACACACACACACACACACACACACACACACAAACACACAAACACATTATCCTGCCTGTTTGATGGATTAATACGACGGCGTGTGTCGTGTCCTCCCCCCACAGTATAGCGAGAACACCCATACCAGGCGTTGTAGTGGCGCTTATTGAGGCGGATGGCGTTGCGGAAGCAGCCCAGCGCTTTCTCCAGCTCCTCAGTGAGCACCAGTTCATGACCCAGCAGCGTGTAGGCATAAGCGAAGCTAGGATCCACCTGGATTGCTCTCGTGAAGAACTTGATGGCGATGTCATGCTCTCGCTGTAGACTGAAACAGTTCCCAGCTACACACCAGGGCTGCGGGATTAAATGGAAATAAAATATTATTTCATTATTTTAATACACCACATTACCGATGACCCTCTTCATGTGCTGTTCGTGAGGTCTGTGCGCGGTTACCTCTGGAGAGTTTTTGTCTATGTCAGTGAGATCTTTAGAGAGCGCAGAGAGAGCTACGTCTTTCTGTAAGTGCCATAGTGTCGTCGAGTAGATCTCCATCCCCTCCACGCGGTAGCTCTCGATGCGTCGTACCTCGGAGAAAATCCTCTCCGCCTGGTCATGGGAAGGTGAGATTATCAAAACAAAGAGGTGGAATCATAACCGAGATGACAATCTAGAAAGACTAGAGGTGTGATAGCGACTGACCACGAAATGATTTTTCTGTGGATTTTGAAATGCATTGCAAGAAAGTAATGCAACAGCTTGTAGAGTGATTTGCGATTGATTTGCGGATTTTTGTTGAAGTTTTTGTCATATATCAGTTGTGATTTGTTTGCTTCTTGTTCTCAAATCATTCGCTATTTGTTCCCACATTATTAGCAATTAAAGTCGCAAAACAGTGGGGCTCCTGAGTGGCGCATCGACGAGGTGTGTGCCTATTAACCTGGAGATTGAGGGTCAAATCCAGGTTAATGCTACCACTGTGGCCAAGAGTCTATGGGAGCGGATTAGCCGACCTCTCACGGGAGGAAGGGGCGGCATACACTCAATTCCCTGTCACTCAAGGCCAGCGAATCATGGGTGTCCCTGAGCTCATTCGTACAACGGAGCAGATAGCACTTTCACTCTGAATGTTTTAGACTGCCCCCAATATGCGCAGTAGTTCAAAAAAAAGGGGAAAGGCTAACATTGCATCGAATGGAGGGGGTGTATAGATGCGCCCCCCCCACCCCCCACAAAGAAAAGCAACAAGTTGGAGACTTTCACATGGAAACATTTTCTGAGTTTTTTGACCATGTATTTTGTCATCACTAATTTGTGTTTTGTTCACAATAATAATAACTTGGACCTTCTCAGGACTTTTGCACAGCATACACATTTAAGCCTCAAGCTATTCACTCATGTCGACTCAGAAAATTTAGAATTTTCAAAATTTGGCCAAAAAGAAAAAAATAATTCACATGAGTCATGTTTCAATATAATCTCACGTGTGATCTCCCCTGGACTGGATGAGTCATAGAACTATATTTAAAAAAAAAAAAATTTAAAAACTGCTTTTCTTCACCACCAAGAAGAGAAAATTTTCAGATGCACAGTGTGTCACCCCACTGTACCCGCATCACAGTGCCGAGCTCATACCGCTCCAATCCTAGCAATCTTCTTTTCCCTTCAAGGGTCGTCACAGCAAACCATCCGCCGTATCTTCTACTATTACTCCAACTATCTTCATGTCCTCCTTCACCGCATTCATAAATCTTCTCTTTGGTCTTCCTCTTGGCCTCCTGTCTGGTAGTTCCAACCTCAGCATCCTACTACCAATGGACTCACTATCCCTCCTCTGTACATGTCCAAACCATCTCAATCTAGCCTCTCTAACTTTGTCTCCAAAACCTCTGACATGTGCTGTCCCTCTGATGGACTCATTCCTGATCCTATCCATCCTCGTTACTCCCAAAGAGAACCTCAACATTTTTATCTCTGCTACCTCCAGCTCTGCCTCCTGTCTTTTCCCCAGTGCCACTGTTTCTAAACCACACAACATCGCTGGCCTCAACACAGTCTTGTACACTTTTCCTTTCATTCTTGCCGATACCTTCCAATCACACATCACACCGGACACTTTTCTCCAACCATTCCAACCAGCCTGCACACGCTTCTTCACCTCTTTTCTACACTCTCCATTGCTCTGGATTGTTGAGCCTAAGTACTTAAAATCCTCCACCTTCGTTATCTCTGCTCCCTGAAACCACACCGTTCCTCTTGGGTCCTTGTCATTCACACACATGTATTCTGTTTTACTGAGGCTAACCTTCATTCCTCTCCTTTCCAGGGCATACCTCCACCTCTCTAGATTTTCCTCCACTTGTTCTCTGCTCTCACTATAGATCACAATGTCATCTGCAAACATCATAGTCCATGGGGAATCTTGTCTAACCTCGTCTGTCAGCCTGTCCATCACCATAGCAAACAAGAAGGGGCTCAGAGCTCACCCTTCATGCAGTCCCACCTCCACCTTGAATTCTTCTGTCACACCGACAGCACACCTCACCAATGTCTTACATCTCTCATACATGTCATGCACCACTCTAACATACTTCTCTGCCACTCCAGACTTCCTCATGCAATACCACAGTTCCTCTCTCGGCACCCTGTCATATGCTTTCTCCAGATCCACAAAAACACAATGCAGCTCCTTCTTACCTTCTCTGTACTTCTCTATTAACATCCTTAAAGCAAACACTGCATTTGTTGTGCTCTTTCTTGGCATGAAACCAAACTGTTGTTCACAAATGCTGACCTCTGCCCTTAATCTAGCTTCACTATTCTTTCCCATAACTTCAGCACATGGCTCATCAACTTTATCCCTCAGTAGTTGCCACAACTCTGCACTTCTGGGCATCATGGACACCAGCACACTTTTCCTCCATTCCTCCGACATCCTCTCACTCTCTAAGACCTTGCTGAATGTTCTTGTCAGAAAATCCACTGCAACCTCTCCTAGACACTTTCATACCTCCACCGGTATGTCATCAGGACCAAACAGAGGGCGTATTATGACTTGTATGCTAGGTTGGACAGTAAGGAGGGAGAAAATTATTTATACAGGTTGGCACAGCAGAGAAATGGAGATGGGAAGGACGTGCAGCAAGTTAGAGTGATAAAGGACAGAGGGAAATGTATTGACTGATGACAGAAGTGTGCTGGGAAGATGGAAAGAGTACTTTGAAGAGCTGATGAATGAGGAACATGAGAGAGAGAGAAAAGAGTAGAGGAGGTGACTGTTGAGGACCAGGAAGTAGCAAAGATTATTAAGGGAGAAGTGAGGAAAGCATTGAAGAGGATGATGAGTGGGAAGGTATCTCAGAATCACAAAAATGATTTACCTCAGAAACTCAGCATAACACCTGAATCAATATGTCGGACCAAATCTCAGTTTCTAACCATCATCACTAAATCAGAGATGTTAATTCTACAAAGCACCACTCCCAAAAAACAGGAAGAGTGCTACATAACCTGACATTTGCTTTATTAAAATCACTTATAAACTTTGAATGAGTTTGAAACTTGCTGTACTGGAGCATATGACCATTCCCGTTCGCTTACCTGCATGTACTCCGCGAGTTCGAAGTGGGCGCGGCCGATCTGGCCCAGCACCCAGCCGGTGTTGTAGTGGTGTGCAGGCAGCTGACTGAGGATGCTGATGGCCTCCCTGCAGTTATACAAGCACAGCGCTAGGTAACCCCGCCCGATGTCCCGCATCAACGACATCAACCCGTCTGCAACATACATTTTTACTCCTCTTAATTTTACTCCATACTCCAAAGCAGTGTTTTATACTTTACATTAAATAGTTAGTCCTGTCACCAGGTTTACACATGGCGACCTCTTCTGAGGTGTTAGCATACCTGCGGCAGCTTTCTGCAGCGTGAAGGCCTGAAACTGTGGAGAGCTGATGTTGCCCTTCCCCTCGATGAGGGACGAGTCGAGCTTCAGGATCTCGATGCTCTCGTTCAGGCTGGACGGGGTGATGCCGCCCTTCCCTGTTTTGGTCTTGGTCTTTCTGTTGGGGATCTTGGTTGGAAACTTCATTTTTAACTTCTTACTGTTCTCCTGTAGAGGGGGGAAAAAAAAGAGATAATGGCAAAAGCAGAGAAAAAGAGAGGGCAGGAGACAGAGAGAGAGAGTGAGAGAAAGTGAGAGAAGAAGACAGACACTGCAAGAGACAGAGAGGGCAGGAGACACACCGACAGAGACAGAGAGAGAGAGAGAGAGAGAGGGCTAGAGGGGTTTACATTGCTAAGATTTTTTTTTTGGAGAACTGAAACATGGCAAGTCGGCCACGAGATATTAATGGCGAGAGAAATCACATGTTATAAACTTTGAGGTGTGCAAGATGAGGGGAGGACACAAACATTACCTTAGCTGTGGAGCTAGCGCTGGTGAAAAGCCTGGAGCTCCGTCGAGGCTGCACGTTGGGTGGTGCGGCGATGGTTGGACTCAGCACTTGAGGTGTAGTACTGAACCACACACACACACACACACACACTTTTGTTAAACTGTGATAGTACTACATATACTCAAATAGGAAAGATAAAGAGGACAATTTCCTGATCAGTGCCGAGGTTCTAACTCCTCCAAGAGAGGCTATATGAGCCTTTAATCCCTGATCAGATCTGAGTGGTATCGGGTGTTCACCTGGTCTGTGGTGTCGTGGTCTGCGTCTGGTTAAACGGGTTGGGTATGACCTCTCTACTGTTTCCACTTTGTGCGAACACAGACTTCGTCCCCACTTGACTGATTCTGCTGACCGCCTGTCAGGAACACAAATGGACATGCCGTGAACCTGCACTAAAATCAGTGGTCACACTGACTCGATACAAAACTAAACACGATAAACCAACCTTCTTCGGTGGGCATGGTGGCGGAGGCGGCTCCATGCCCGTCCCGCTGTGAGTGAAGTTCTGCAGGTATGAGGGGTCTCCTGGGCTCGGCTCCAGGGGTAAGATCCCAAAACTGAACGTGAGGAGGAAACAAATATGAGACAGGACATAACGACTACTATCTGTGAAGTTAAGGGGTTTATTTACAACAGTTCATTATACATAAATTCATTTCTGACAGACAAGCAGGAGTGTCATTGAAAACCTATTATTGGTATCAATACATTGATAAAAAAAAAATTCCGATGTAACGATACATTAGAATATTGCTGTACTGTTCCATAAATGCATTAAATAGAACAGACTAAGATATATTACATTAGTTTGTATAATGCATTGAATATTTTATAATAAAGTGACCAATTACGAAAGCCAAATCTGAAATAAAAGGCATGATCCGGACGGCGTTCGCTCATTCAACATTGCTAAACATTTAAAAATAAGTAATAGTTGTTCAACATTACCCAACTGGATGTTGTTTGTCGGTTACTAACTTCCCCGGAGTGATAGAAAATAACCAGTGAGTATGGTTGTATCGTGTTGCGCTGCTGGCTGTGCAAATCGACAGAGGAGTAAGCCTGCACTGTCATTTTATTGTTTTCCATCTGACCCGGAGAGAAAAGCCATGTGGATCACAGCGGTAAATAGGAAAGACTGGAATCCTACACAATACAGTAGAATATGCAGCGAACACTTTGTATTAGGTAAATATACATTATTATATATGGCATAGGGTGGCTATTGTCATTGAGGTGGCATCCGGGAAAAATAAAATTGATGCTATAAAAATTTAAAAACTATATATACACTGTACACACGCTCCCCGACTTACGTTTTTAATTGGTTCCGGACGGTCGAACGCAAGTTGAAAGTGAACGCAAGTTGTTACAGTGACGTATGACACTCATGCTGTACTATACATCCATAAATACCATTACCGTATCTCATAAAACACCCCTAAATCAATTATTATAAACATAAGATTGTAAAATATCAAATATATCAAATAATATCAACATTAATTTCAAATAAGGCGATTATTTCCGCACAATATTGAAGCAGAAGGAGCAGGGGCAGTGGTGGTCTAGTGGTATAGGGCGCTGAATCGTTGATCCAAAGGTTGGGGGTTCGAGTTCCACTCTCCACAGGGTTGTCACTGTCCCCCCCAGTGCAGCTAACTGGGTTATCAAAGGCCAGCCATGTCTCTCACTGTCTATGGTGTGAGGCATGTAAAAGAACCATTGCTGACTTTCGACAAGAGTAGGCTGCAAAGCCGTCGGCGTGTTTCCGCCCTGCGATGGCCTGGCGAACTGTCCAGGGTGTACTCTGCCCTCGCCCAGAGTCGGCTGGGATGGGCACAAGCCTCCCCGCGACCCTAATTAGGATGAAGCGGTTACAGAAAATGAACTGAACTGATAACATTGTAAAATGTCAACATTGTCAAATATATCAAATAATATCAACATTAATTTCAAATAAGTCACTTATTTATACAGAGGCACTTTACACGAAGCTTAAAACAGCCAATCAACGCTTACAATATGTGAAGCGCTCAATACCGAAAGTAGTGTACTTGCGAAAGTAGTGTACTTGCTGTGGGTTATACAGACTTCTGGTCTTTCAAGTGCACAAGGGTGCCGTTGAACTTGTTTAGAACAAAGCCTGTACTGATGTGAATCCAAAGTGGAGAGTTCTTTCTTTTGTGTAAGTAAGTAAACTTTATTCAAGAGATGCATACAAAGAATAAGTACGAATTCATATAAAAATAAGCATACACTCTTAGGATTCTGCTAAAAGATAAATATCTGTAATTGTTCTGTAATGTGTTTTCATTCATTTTACAACTGTCTTCGCTTAGTTGAGTATGCATTAGATTGTGCCGATCTGAGCAGATAGTTAATTCATCTCTGTGTATGAGACTTGCACCCATGCTAGTAGGCTTACGCTTCTGACCAACCATATTTGCTTAGGGTTACAAAAGTCCGCAAAACAGTGTAAACACAAAGATCACAGTGACAACGTCTTAACACAAGGGTAACACGCTATATAACATATTTATATATATATAGAAGAACGATATACATATAACTGAACTGGGAAGGAGGGATACGTTCAGTCTGTAGTTTGTAAACAATGGATGCAGCGTCATTGCATCATTACGTCAGCGTACTACGTAGGCACGTCTAAACTCAAAATTTGACTTTTTGGCAAAAAAAAAAAACGTAAAACGGATGAACCTAAGTCGGGGAGCGTCTGTATAGGCTTATATGTGAATTTATACAACCATTATAAGCACTGAAAATTTTAATGTATTATTGCATATGCGCTTGTTTGTGTCGGTCTATTTGGGGATAGAACACGCACCTTAGCCGTTATATGGTGGTAGTCTCTCTTCCCGGTTTCTGGCTCCCATTGTTGCATACAGCTTACAAAACCGGCTACAAAATACTTGTACGCTTCCATTGATTTGTAAGCTTTTAACTCTTTGCCAGTAAATGGAGATGGGCCGTGGACAAGATATGTACAAAGATGTCATTATCGGTTGTTGTTGAAGTCATGCTTAGTGAATCGTGTGTGTGTGTGTGTGTTCTGGATCACGCTTGCCGTCCAAGATGGCACATGAAGGTGTTGGGGTCACGTGACTGTAAAACCTTAATATGTACATATATGTGTGTATATAATATCAATAAATAAATATTCAAAGCTATAAAAGCTGCCATCGCTTGCTCTAGTGTTATTTAAAATAAAACAGCTTTATATGAAATTTAGTATAAGATGAATTTTATATAACATTAAAAGTATCGATAGCCCTTTTATAAGTGTCGATTATAGATTGACAATTACATCAGCGATTTTGCAATATTCCGATTGTCAATGACATCCCTGTAGACAAGTATATAACATTACATAATATAATAAAACCTCTTTATATGTGGACTACCTGAATGAATAACGTGTACCTGGGCGTAAGAGGGCTCAGTGTGTTAGGGCCTCCCAGCAGACAGCGGCCACTCTTGGGTTTGTTCTGTACTTGCTTGGACAGCAGAGAGCCGCCGGTACCCAGAGGCACAGAATCAGGTGAAATGACGGAAGAGTCGATGTAAGACATGGACGAGTCTGTATTCAGAGACGAGTACTTCGAGTTGGACGACTCCAGATTGAGTCGGTTCAGTTCCTGTGAGGAAACCGGAGGATATTATTATGACATGAACTGGACTCCATCCACTTTTTCAAATAAATTATAAACCACAGGTAACTTGAAATGAGATCAAAGCAACCGTCATTTCTAATTGGTTGGAACATGGCAGAATAAATTAATTCTCCATCCCCACCCATGTTTGTTAAGCCATTTACAGCAGCATGTTGTAGTGTCTATAAAATGATTGACAGGAGATGAGTTTTCCCAACCACATCACCAGTTGACGTGATGTCATGGTGAAGGTTTTTATTACGCTGTACAGATTTTCCGTATTTGTTGTAAACATAAAACTTTTTACAGGCTGGATGTTGAGTGAGGGCGTGGTGTACCAGCGTATCCTGGGGCGTCTCCATGAGTACAGAGTCGATTTGCCTGTGTGTGGTGTTGTGGCTGGGAGTGTGAACTGGGCTCATGGGAAAAGAGGGGGCTCCTCCTCCACTACCTCCGCTAAAGCTCTGCAGAGACGTTAGCTTAAAGATCTGCTCTGGGTCTGGACGCTCACCTACACACACACACACACACACACACACACACACACACACACACACACACACACACACACACACAGACACACACACACACACACACACAGAGAACAAGTACACTGCATCATCAGAAGAAATACCAGTTTAAACTCAGATTATTAATTAATTAACGATATGGAAATCAACAGATCCGAGCCGAACTGACCGATCTGACATAGAGACTCGAAAGGCGACCAGAGGAAGGGGTTCTCGCTCAGACTCTTCTGATAACATTCCGCACCTTTCGCTAAGCGATCGGTTTTGCTGCAAAACATCAAAGGAGAGATGTTAGCATGGAATTACACTCACGCCACTCAGCATTAACATGATTCAGCATTATCTGTGTTTCTACAGTTGAACTGAAACGTACATAAACAGCGACATAACTATTAAACACATGCAGTGTCTCGAGTCTCGTAGGCCCATTGGTCCACTTTGACGTAGCACGCTAAGCGCTTTATGCAATTGCATCATTTAATTAAGCAGAAATGACAATTGCACGTTTTGTCTCGCTTGTGTGATGGTCCGTAAGTGTTTCACAAGATTTTAAGCCCCGTCCCTTCCGTACACAGCCAAGATGGGGACCACTGAAGGTGAGAAGTATTTTGAGTGTTGATACTTGAGATCGAAAACACTAATAAGCTCAAAATAGCAAGAATAAATACACAAGTACACGAACGGAGACCCAACACTGAACCTGACATCAGCGTGAGGGTATTTTAAGCTGAATAATCCAGGAGTGACGTGAAGCTCACGCACCAGTATATTTGACCGAGTAGCGCCAGCGTGAAGCAGGACGAGTCACCGAACTCCGTGACGATGTCGTCCTGACTCTTCTGTTTGTTCAGAACACCTCCAGTGAGGATCTGCTCACCCTCAGCCAGCCTGAAAGAAACACAAACACAAAGTATTGTGTATCAGCACTGAGGAGATGCCGTCAATCTACTACCTTCTCCATAAGTATTGTAACTACTCACTCTCACGCTCACTCAAACACACACACATACACACACACACATCTGCATACTTGCTGAGCTCCACACAGCATTTAGCGAGGAGGTATTTGCACTGCGGCGTCGTGCAGCTGTGCCCTTTGAGGAGGTGATAGGCTTTGTAGGCTTTTCCCGAGCGGTAATAACACGTGGCCAGAAGGAAGAGCGCCTCCTCAGAATGAACTGAAATTTAAAAAAAAAAAAAAAAAAAAAAAAAAAAAAATCAAATATTAGAGACCCACATTAAATCCTCAGTGATAGAAAAGAATGCCAGTGATGAGCAATACAATCCTAATAAATACATTGTGATAAACCAGGCGGTGATACCGTCCGGAGACATTGATGGGAGTCAGGTACGTTTTTATTTTAAGAAAAAAAAAAAAAAAAAAAAAAGGTTTTTATATTCAATATAAACAGATCATAAGTTACAGATTCTAAATCTTTTAAATTGTTAAATAAAATATAAAAATTACACAAAATAATTAAATACAGACGCTCCCCAACTTACGTTCATTTGTTTTGTCGATTTTACGTTTTTTTTTTCAACAACAAAGAAAAATTGTCAAATTTTGAGTTTTGCGTGCTCTCTGTAGTATGAGACGTACCTACGTAGTACGCTGACGTAATGATGCTGCGTTCGTTGTTTACAACTGAAAGACTGAACGTGCACCCAATTCTTCCCAGTTCACTGCGTGTTACCTTTATGTTAAGACGTCGTCTCTGTGATCTTTGTGTTTACACTGTTTTGCGGACTTTTGTAACCCTAAGCAAATAAGGTTGGTCAGAAGCGTAAGCCTACTAGCATGGGTGCAATTTTTCCGGCATATGCCGGAATTTCCGGCTTTCCCAAGACTGAATTTACTAGCTGCTCGGATCGGCGCAATCTACCATGCATACTCGGTTAAGCAAAGAGAGTTGTAAAATGAATGAAAACTTGAATCCAGAAAAGAAAGAGAACTCTCCACTCTGCTGGTGATTCACATTAGTGCAGGCTGAGTACGAAACAAGTATTCAATGGCGCCCTTGCTCACTTGATAGACCGGAAGTCCGGATAACCTGCGCTTTGTCTCAAGCACAAGCAAGTGAACAACTCACATAAGCACCTCACATATTGTAAGTGTTGATTGGCTGTCTTAAGCTTAATGTAAAGTGACTCGGGTCAGCTTCATGTAAAGTGACTCGGCTCAATGCAAATTTGCAGCGTGTTGTGTTTAAAATGGTGCGAACTTTAATGAAAGAAAAGGAATCCCGCGTGTCAGAAATAGATAAGGATGTTAAGAATAAGTTTAAGTGGGAATGACTGGAAAAGATTGTGAAATTTGAGGTGAAAATCGGCAAACAGACTCAAAAAGTGTCGAAACCTTTGGCGAGTTTCATAAAGAAATCTGACATTGCTGGCAAGGTCTCCCATGTACTAGTGGTAGTGGTAATCAGAAAAGGTGGCAAGCCATCTCATTAGAAACGAAGATGGCCATTATCAAGAACATTGATGCTGGTGAAAAACATGTGAGTGTGGCATGTTTCTTCCAAATGGCTCTGTCAACCATCAAAACCATTTACAAGCAAAAAGATCATATCACAGAGAATGTTAAAGGTTATTTTGATACTGTATTTGATGAGTGAATTTGATTAAAATTTATCTATTTGAAACTATTTTGCTTGAATTAAATTTATTTGAAATTAATGTTGATATTATTTGATATTATTTTACAATGTTATGTTTATAATAATTGATTTCGGGGTGTTTTATGAGATCCGTTAATGGTATTTATGGATGCACAGTACAGTATGAACGTCATACGTCACTGGAACATACGGTAACAACTTACGTTTTTTTTTCATCTTACGTTCGGCCGTCCGGAACCGAACTAAAACATAAGTTAGGGAGCGTCTGTATACAGTATATTTTAAAAAATTATTTATTTAGCTTCAACTTGTTTGGTTTATTATTACTACAGCTGTAAAACCTCTGGTGCTGTTTCACCCTCCTCTGCAGACCATACGCGCACATGACTGTAACAAATTAATTTCGGCCGTGTGTGCAGAGCTCTATGTAGGAATTCTGAGTTGTTCTTCTTGAATATTGCTGTGATATTTTCACCAAAAATAAGTTGAAACATTGAAAAGCTCCTCCAAAAATAACCTACTGCTGTACTTAGGACTCGTTATAATTTATAACTGCAACAATCACACTGACCTTTATTGCTTTAAAAAAATAAATAAATAAATACATAAAATAAAATAAAAAAATAAAAAAACACGTTCCATCATTGATTTGGGAAAAAATAAATAAGAATGTAATTTAATAAAAATATTTTATTGTTGTTTTGGTGAAAAAGTAATACCATCCATGTTTCCATATTCTCCTCCTATAATCACACACATTTATGATATTCAGTAGACAACCTTATCTATCCATTGTGGTGTATATTCATCATTTTATTGAACTAAGCAGTAGAGGGCCTTACTCAATGGCCCAACAGTGGCAGTTTGGTGGCAATGGGGCTTGAGCCTCTGACCTTCAGATCTGTAACCCAGAGCCTTAATCAGTGGGCCACCGCCACCCATATCAAGGCTATGAGTTACTGATTTTAAGGTTAGAGGCTCAAGCCCCAGTGCCACCAAACTGCTTCTGTTGGACCCTTGAGTAAGGCCCTCAACCCTCAATTGCTCAGTGAACTCATAATAAATGTAGCACAATGTTGATAACTGACAGTAAGCTTTTTCTCTTCAAACACACACAGACTTTAAAAATAGACCAGGTGTGTATTTCTCAAGAAGCAGCATGGACATACTTCTCTTCTACACTGCAGAAACATGCAGCTTAACATCCAGTAGAAAAACAAATGCTGTCTAGACTGGGTAGGGGACGGTTTTCCGGACAGAACGTACTATGTCCACACCGGGTGGAAAATTTACGTACGTCTTACTTTCTTTTACTCTTGATAGAAAAACCTGCTGCAGTATCTCACCTCACTCCCTCAGACTGAATCAGGATCGAATCTCATCGGATTGAATCGACGGCATTCGCTTGTGTGAATCAGAAACACATCCAGCAGGGACATCTCTCAATAAAATTATTCTCTATTAAAAAATAATCACTACACTGTTTCAATATCATAACATTCAGAAGGAAATGTCTCTCAATCCAGTTTTTCCCGGTTTTAACCAGATCAGACGGAATGAGATGGCACCTAATCCGTTAGATTTCATATCCACCCTGATATCTGGCCTTCCTGCATACGGGATCCTAACATGGACAGTAAAGTCTGTGACATCACTGTAAATCCTCTCTATCGCATGGCTCTACTCGTGTGAGCGCGGCCTCCTCTCAGCCTGATACCCTACAGCGGCAGATGTTTCAGGAGGAGTGAAGGGGGGGTGGGGAAAGAGGGGTGTTTGGAGCATGCTGGGAAAGATTTAGGACCTTACCTTCAGCGTAGAGCCTCTCAGCCAGAAACACAGCGTCTCGGTAGGCATAGTGGTTTAAAGCATGCCAGATAGCCGCCTGTAAAAATATATACATACGTGTTTCAGTCCATCAGCGTGTTTTGAGCTTCACTCACAAGGACAACGTTCTCAACAGATCAGAGTTGTTTAACAGTAAGAAGTGCCGCTGGGTTTACTGATGATGCCCTGAGCGGCCATATTGGCTTACCGCCACTGCATTGCTCCCTATTATTGGACTGGTGACTTCCTATTCACTCGCGCTGTAACATGTGCTCGGTTTATATTAACAGATAAGGAAATACTGCGCACCAACAACAAAAATAATATTCTGAACTGATTCCTCGTGAAGTTTGAAAACGAAAAGCCCGATCTCATTCTTTAGCGACTGGCAGTGATTTTTTGAGGAACTATCACAGTTGTGTACGTGTATGTGATGTCCTAAATGACTCAAAAAAAATCTCTGAGAGTCTGAGACTGTCTGCAACCAAGTCCCCAATTGTCGGTACTAACCACAACTGCTATGCTATGACTATCTGCAAAATAAGGGCAGATAGTTGGAGAAATTCAACGATTCTTATATTATTGTGTATAATCGTCCAATATTTGGAAAAGGTTTAAAAAAAATAATAATAATAACTTAAAAAACTGGGACGATTGTCCACAGCAGGCAGATTCCTCGCTGACAATGAGTGATACAGTCAATGCTATCAGTCACAGACACCTGATGCTTGTTCCCGACGTAAAATCAATTGAATTGTGGTCATTAGTGTCCAAATGAGGTCAAGGTTGAAGGAAGTAACATCGTGGTGAATGAAGTGGACATCGCTATAAATAATTTGACTACTGCCGGAACAATTTCAAGGATCGGTTTATCGTTTCAAGTGCTGGTGTTGTTTCATCATACGATGGGCTAGTTTCTTCCAGGTACAGTAATAGCCGCCAGTTCCTTCCAGGTACAGTAATTGCCACCAGTTTTGTTTCCAAAAGTTGGAAAGCTACAAGTTCTGAGCTTCATTTGAACAGAAAAATAAGCACGTTACTCAACTCGGACATCCATCCTCAGATTATTTGGTCATTTATTTTTTTGTGAGCTGCGTAATCATATTCAGGACATGGGGAGGGCAGAGCCTATTTCAGCAGGCACTGTGTGAATGCAGATAACACCTTGAACAGCTTGGTAGTCAGTCGCAGGGACAACAAACAAACAACCATTCACACGCACATACAGGGGCAATACGGAACCGTCTTTAAGCCTAATGCTCATGTGCCCAGAGGAAGCCAAAAGAAGCACTGAACAACATGCAAACTGAACACACTCAAACACCCTCACTGATATGGGACTCAACCCAGGACCTCTTGCTGTGAAGTGGACGTGCTAACCGCTGCACCACTATGCCGCCAGAATAAGATTAATAATTTTGAATTACAGTAATATGAAAACTTCATATGCTGCAACACACACAAAGCTTTACCACAGATAAAACTCCAACAGTCCTGTGTGTACGATTCATTCAATGCGTCACAAAGAAGATAGAAGTGTTGATAATTTTATTTTCATCCGATAGGTTTGGGGTTCGAGTCCCACTCTCCACAAGGTTGTCACTGACCCCCCAGTGCTGCTAACTGGGTTATCAAAGGCGGTAAAAGAACCATTGCTGACTTTCGTAAAGAGGAGCTGCAAAGCTGTCAGCTTGTTTCTGTCCCTTGCTACATGGTTGCGTCAGGAAGGGCAGCCGACGTAAAAACCTATACCAATTCAAATATGCGAATCAGATGATTCGCTGTGGCGACCCCTGAAAAAGGGAAAAAGCTGAAAGGAAAATGTGAACACGGACTCAGAAAGGCTCAACTTCCCCAGTTTCATCTCCCTGAAGAGGACAATGCGGCGCTGCTTTAATCCGTCAGTCTGTCCAGCACTCTCATCGCCACATCTGGACAAAACCATCAGCTTCCAAACCATTGCTTTTCATGCCAATACCGCCAGCATTGTGTAAATCGCTAACTAAACATGAATTTTCTCTCGCCAAGTGTCATCGTACAACTGCAGTGCATTCTGGGTCTTTGTGACCAACACCATAACATTGATGCTGGATCATCAGAAACATCATGTTCAAATTGTCATTACTTTAATCTTGATCTGAACCTCAACATGACACACAACCACTAAAATCCTTACAAACATTCAGAACCAACCAACAAACCAGCACCACGAATCACATCACAGATACTTCAGCACAGTCTCATCCTGAATGATTTTAGAACGATCATGAAGCCCCTGTAGCAGTAGACCTGCCATTAAAGAAAATCCAGGAAACCACATTCTGCTTAAATCATCGATGAGTGTGACCTGCAGAGAACACCCATGTTGCTTGTTCTCTGAATTTAAATGTTCTGTGTGTATTTTCACACTGTTGTATTTTTTCTGATTCTCACATCTTGGCATTGATGGCTTTCTTCAACAGGAAATTTCACATACACTGACCCAATTTTGTGGGCTGCAGTGCTGAACACATCTGCCTCTCAGCAAGAAGATCCTGGGTTCAAGTCCCAGGCTCGGCTCGGCTCGGCACTCTGTGTGGGGTTCTCATGCTTGCACTGGTTCCTTTACGCCATCCAAAGACATGCACATTACATTAACTAACTGTTCCAAATTGCTCCAAGGTGTGAGTGTGGACAATTGTGCGAGATATTCAGGGTGTACCCGACCTTATCCCAATGCTGGCTGAGATAGGCACCAGCCTTCACGTGACCCAAATTAGGATTAAGCGGTTCGACAAATGAGTGAGATTACATAGCTTTAAAACGATAAACAAGTTCTAACCAGGTTAAGAAGTGTGTACGGTACTGTATTATCCAAACATGAATTCGACCAAAACATAGTTTAAAATACAGTATTTATACTTTATCAAGGCTGGTTAAACCCTACTGTTGGCTTTAGCTCTGCGTCAGGGACCACAGATGTATTAATATGATTGAAAAGATTAGTGATTAGATATAATGATATTTAAATATCATCTCTGACCCAGACAGCCTTCTGTTGTTTTAGGCAGTGGTGAAGAAAATGGACCCACAGCAGACAATATCATGTCTGACCAGAATATGACATTGCAGCATGTTTATTATGGGTATCAGTACACAATGTATGCAGTAACAATGTTTATATGTAAAAAAAAATACACCACATACAGTGATGATAAATAAACTGATCAGCCTTGGTGTTCTCACTGAAGATAAAGTGAGGAGTTTTCTTCAGGGGACATGACAGCAGTGGAACTAATATTATGACCAGTTTTCAATCTTAAAACACGGTTAGTTAGCGAAGTAAAACGACTAGTTAACTACACCACAACCAGGTTAATTTACCCAGACTGAACTAGTCTTGCATGGTGATAGTAACTGAATGAAAATCATGCTAGCAATGGCGGTACTGTATATTATTAGTGGTATTTTTAGTAGTGGTGATGATGGTGGTATTACTGTAGATGTTTTAAATTGTTGGTGGTATTTTGTTTTTTAAAGACAACTGTGCCAGTCAGATATGACGAATATAATTTATTCAAGTATAACACCCAAAACTGTTTATTCGCCCGTTTTCATAAAATACAGCCAGCTTTAATGTTAGCTAGCAAACTAAGCATGCTAACAACGTTAGCATCAAGTCAGTCAGTTGCTATGACTAGTTCGCGCTAAAGAAATAAAATACTTATTTAGCATCAACAGTGTGAGGTTTTTAAACTGCTTTTTGTTTTCATTTTAAGTGTATTTTTATTCACTACAAGTTATTCAGCGTCGGAGCGAACACAACTCGAAGCTTTGACGTTTAAATTTGCCTAGCACAACGCAGCTAGGCCTGAACACTAGTCCCGGTACAGAGTAATAAACATCATGAAAGGTTAAGTGCCACTTTCCGGTCTGATTAAACGTCGTTTTTGGGTCGAGTGTGCAGTTCGGTTACCTGGACAGGTTCCTGCAACACCGTCATTCCGGACCCAGGCTCCTTCCTTCCTCTCTCTCTCTCTCACACACACTCTCTCCCCTTCGGCTTCCCTTCTTTCTCCTATCTCCTATCCAGTTCACTACAGGCCAGAAGTAGCTAGCAAACTGAAGCTAGCATCAAAGATTTGAACACACTGACCGTTATCGGCGGCCCGAACTTATCCGGAAACGGCCGATTCAAATCAGAAGATTTCCGGGAAAAACCCGAGTGATGGCGGAAGGTGCCGAAGGACAATAATCTGTTATTAGGAACTTTAAACCCTGTTTACTGTAGTAGTACTATTATAAATAATCACATTTGTTTTTTTTTTTTGTTTTTTTTGTTTTTTTTGTTTTTTTTTACAAACTAGACTATTATACGAATTAATATTAATATAATCTTTGGAATGTGATGATTATTTATGAGTTATGATTTTTTATTGTATATTATTTTTATACTATTTATTTTCATATCTTCTTCTTCTTCTGGTATATATGTGTATGTATATGTGTATATATATATATATATATATATATATATATATTTTTTTTTTTTTTCTGTTTTAATTAACTCAAGGATGTCACTTTACCTTTCTGAGCTATTTTGCACCCCCTACTGACGGTACATCAAGAGCCTGTAACAGTAAATTTCTCCATTGTGAGATTAATAAAGCTGTATCTCTAACCTACTTAACATAAATACCCAGAAATTACCTGCCTATATCTGCAATTCTGAAGAATGCATAAGCATTCCTACTAAACTGGATAAAAAGTATATTTATGTACAGTATATTTCTAATAACATATCTGCATTTGGTCCTCTGCCACTTGTATTCCTTCTCTCTCTCTCTCTCTCTCTCTCTCTCTCTATATATATATATATATATATATATATATATATATATATATATATATATATATATATATATAAAAATGCAGCCATGAGGCGGGGGCACTTAACCAGTGTCTTCTCCCTTATGCCGGTCCCAAGTCTGGATAAATGCAGAGGGTTATACAGGAAGGGCATCCGGCGAAACTTCTGCCACATTTAAAAATGCAAATGATCAAAACAAAATTCATACCGGATCGGGTCGAGGCCCTGGTTAACAACGACCGCCATCAGTGCTGTCAACCAACAGGGTGCTGATGGAAATTGGACTACTGTTGGTCGAAGACGTCAAGAAGGAGAGGCGGGAGGTGTCCGTAGGCAGAGAGAAAGAGGAAATGAGCCTCGGACTGAGAGTAGGGACTTTGAATGTTGGAACTATGCAAGGAAAAGATAGGGAGCTGGCTGACATGATGCAGAGGAGGAAGGTGGACATACTGTGTGTTCAGGAGACAAGGTGGAAAGGTAGAAAGGCTAAAAAGCTTAGGAGCAGGGTTTAAACTGTTTTATAATGGTGTGGATGGAAGAGAAATGGAGTAGAGAGTCATCTTGAAGGAGGGGTTTGTCAGAATGTTCTAGAAGTGAAAAGAGTGTCAGACAGAGTGATGAGTCTCAAGTTAGAAATTGAAGGCGTGATAGTCAATGTTGTTAGTGCTTATGCCCCACAGGCAGGATGTAAGTTAGAAGAGAAGGAGAGATTCTGGAGTGAGTTAGATGAAGTGATGCAGAGTACCCCCAGAGGTGAAAGAGTGGTCATTGGAGCAGACTTCAATGGACATGTTGGTGCAGGCAACAGAGGGGACGAGGAAGTGATGGGCAGGTTTGGTATCCAGGACAGGAACACAGAAGGACAGATGTTGATCGATTTTGCAAAAAGGATGGAAATGGCTGTGGTGAATACTTTCTTCCAGAAGAAACAGAAGCATAGGGTGACTTATGAAAGCGGAGGTAAGAGCACACAGGTAGACTACATCTTGTAGGCGTATGTAATTTGAAGGAAGTCAGTGACTGCAAAGTAGTAGTGGGTGAGAGTGTTGCCAAACAGCATAGGATGGTGGTGTGCAGGATGACACTGATGGTGAGAAAGGTGAAAAAGGCAAAGGTAGAGCAGAAGACAAAGTGGTGGAAGCTAAAAAGGAAGAGTGTCGTGGTTGTCTTCAAGGAGGAGTTGAAACAGGCTTTGGGTAGTCAGGAAGTGCTTCCAGAGGACTGGACAACCACAGCCAATGTGATCAGGGAGACCGGTAGGAGAGTATTTGTGTGTCCTCTGGAAGGAAAGTAGATAAGGAAACTTGGTGGTGGAATGAGGAAGTGCAGGAGTGTGTACAAAAGAAGAGGTTAGCCAAGAAGAAGTGGGACATTGAGAGGACCAAGAGAGTAAACAGGAGTACAGGAGACACAGCAGAAGAAGGTAGCAGTGTCAAAGGCCAAACAGAGGGCGATGATGACTTGTATGGATAGGTTGAACAGTAAGGAGGAGAAAATGATCTATACAGGTTAGCACAGCAGAGAAATAGAGATGGGAAAGACGTGCAGCAAGTTAGACTGATAAAGCACAGAGAGCGAAATGTATTCAGTGATGACAGAAGTGTGCTGGGAAGATGGAAAGAGTACTTTGAAGAGTAGATGAATGAGGAAAATGAGAGAGAAAAGAGTAGAAGGCGTGACCCTTGAGGAGCAACAAGTAGCAAAGATTAGTAAGGGAGAAGTGAGGAGGGCATTGAAGAGGATGAAGAGTGGAAAGGCAGTTGGTCTCTGATGACATACCAGTTGAGGTATGGAAGTGTCTAGGGAGGTAGCAGTAGATTTTCTGACAAGAATATTCAACAAGGTCTTAGGAAAGTGAGCAGATGCCAGAGGAATGGAGGAGAAGTGTGCTTGTGCCCATTTTTAAGAACAAGGGCTATGTACAGAGTTGTGGGCAACTACAGAGGGATAAAGTTGATGAGCCATACAATGAAGCTATGGGAAAGAATAGTGAAGCAAGACTAAGGGCAGAGGTCAGCATTTGTGAAACAAATAGTTTGGTTTCATGCCAAGAAAGAGCACCACAGATGCAGTGTTTGCTTTGAGGATGTTAATAGAGAAGTACAGAGAAGGTCAGAAGGGAGCTGCATTGTGCCTTGTGGATCTGGAGAAAGCATATGACAGGGTGCCGAGAGAAGAACTGTGGTATTGTATGAGGAAGTCTGGAGGACAGAGAAGTATGTTAGAGTGGTGCAGGACATGTATGATAGATGTAAGACAGTGGTGAGGTGTGCTGTCAGTGACAGAAGAGTTCAAGGTGGAGGTGGGACTACATCAAGGGTCAGCTCTCAGCCCCTTCTTGTTTGCTATGGTGATGGTCAGGCTAACAGATGAGGTTAGACAAGAATCTCCATGGACTATGATGTTTGCAGATGACATTGTGATCTGTAGTGAGAGCAGAGACCAAGTGGGAGGAAAATCTAGAGAGGTGGAGGTATGCCCTGGAAAGGAGGGGATTGGAAGGTTAGTCTTAGTAAGACAGAATACATGTGTGTGAACGACAAGGACCCAAGAGGAACTTTGAGGTTACAGGGGCAGAGATAAAGAAGGTGGAGGATTTTAAGTACTTAGGCTCAACAATCCAGAGCAATGGAGAGTGTGGAAAAGAGGTGAAGAAGCTGCGTGCAGGCAGGTTGGAATGGATGGAGAAAAGTGTCCGTGTGATGTGTGATAGGAGAGTATCGGCAAGAATGAAGGGAAAAGTGTACAAGACGGTGATGAGGCCAGCAATGTTGTATGGTTTAGAGACAGTGGCCCTGGGGAAAAGACAGGAGTCAGAGTTGGAGGTAGCAGAGATGAAAATGTTGAGGTTCTCTTGGGAGTAACGAGGATGGATAGGATCAGAAATGAGTACATCAGAGGGACAGCACATGTTAGATGTTTTGGAGACAAAGTCAGAGAGGCTAGATTGAGATGGTTTGGACATGTACAGAGGAGGGATAGTGAGTATATTGGTCGTAGGATGCTGAGGTTGGAACTACCAGGCAAAAGGCCCAGAGGAAGACCAAAGAGAAGATTTATGGATGCAGTGAAGGCGGACATGAAAGTCGTTGGAGTAAGAGTAGAAGATGCAGAGGATAGGGAGAGATGGAGGCAGATCATTTGCTGTGGCGACCCCTGAAGGGAACAGCCGAAAGGAAAAGAAGATATATATATATATATAAAAAACCTTAAGAGATTAATAAACTCATCTATATATCTATGTTGTAATGTAGTTTTATACATACATAATATTTCCCTGTTACAATATGTTAATGTACTGGCAATAACAACAACAAACTATTATGAAGATGTTGATGATTTTATTTATTTATTTATTTATTTATTTATTTATATATTCTTCTCTTTTATCATTATTATTTTGCACCCCCTACTGATAGTACCTCAAGAGCCTGTAACAGTGAATTTCTCCATTGTGAGATTAATAAAGCTGTATCTTATCTTATCTTATCTTATTATAGGAACGCTTCGATCCTTTTCATTGTAACCATTATGAACCCTAGAGGGCGCTGTGCAAAGCACCGTAGTGGTTAGTGCACGTTTACCTTCAATTTATTATAATGATGATAATAATCTGAGCAACACACACAAAAAAACAGAGAAATTGTATTCCGTGTAAAAATATCGAGAAAAGAATGCAGTTAAAAATGAATGTTTCAGACAGTAGAGTACAATGGGAAATATACTTAATTAATTAAGCATTCAAAACCACTGAATATGACCTGACTCCGCAGCAGAATTCAACTGAACCATTACTGATCAATAAAAACTTAATAAAAAGTGCAATTAGGAGATTAATGATTTTTTTATATGTAAAGATCATCTGGGAAAACAAAGAAAAAAGTTACTGCTTATTGTTTACAGACATAAAACCATTTATAATTACAATTGCAGACGATTCGGTAACATCATTTTTAACATCTTAAAAACTGAATTTAATATTCAGTTATTTATCTTAATATATATAAAGAGCGTCAGATTAACCGCTGCTAACTACTCGATCTTAAAGACAGTGCGGAATTCACGCTCAAACATCTCACTCAGTCTGGCTCCCATCTTCCCGAACTCATTGTCCTATGTGAGAGAGAGAGCGAGAGAGAGAGAGAGACAGAGAGAGAGAGAGAGAGAGAGAGAGACAGAGAGAGAGAGACAGAGAGAGAGAGAGAGAGAAGTGTGAGTACTGTATTTGCAATCAGCAGTGTACATTGTGGTGTGAAGTTCAGGGGTGCAAATACTTTTGGCTATAAAGAGCATTTCCAGGTGAATTTAAAATTTCAAATTACTGTGTTAAGAATCAGCAGTGTAGTATTTAACACAACCACTTTGCAGCAAGAAGGTGATGGGTTTGAGTCCCGTGCTCGGTGAGGTTTCACTGTGGAGGATGCATGTACTCCCTGTGCCTGAGTGTGTTTTTTTCCATGTAATCCAGTTTCCTCCCACAATACAAACACATGCACATGAGAGTAATTGGCCATTCCAGGTTGCCCCTAGGTGTGGTGTGGTTGTGAGTGCAAATGGATCTGATGACTCATTCAGTTTCTAGGCTGAAATAGGCTTGAGCCTCCCATGACCCCAGTAGACTTAAGTGGTTTAGCAAATCAGTGAATGAATGAATGACTTACACACACACACACACACACACACACACACACACACACACACACACACACACACGCAAACATCTCACCCTGTTGAAGATGTGGCAGTTTTGAAAGATGAGTCTGACGTCACCCACAAACTCTCGAAGTGTGTTGTACTGTTTGCTCTGTAGTCTGGTCTTCACTTGGTCCAGCCACATGGGCCGCGAGATCACGCTGGTGTACCCTCGCACCTGTACAACATCACACACTGTAACAATTCTATCCATTACAGCAGGACTCCAGGTATAGCAGGACAGGTGGGTGTTTGTTCTGTTCATTAAAATCTAGACACCGTGATATTGATCTTACTGCTGCCGTGGGGTCTTCGGTAAACACACGCAGAGCATCGTCCTTATACAAACACAACAGCAAATACTCACAACGCTGAGGAACCAAGAGAAAAACACCAATCACAATCAGAGATCTATGTGCGTGTGTGTGTGAGTGTGTGTGTGTGTGTGTGTGTGTGTGTGTGTGTGAGTGTGTGTGTGTGTGAGTGTGTGTGTGTGTGTACCATAATGTTTCCAGAAACAGGACTGTTCAGAACGTCTTCATTGGTCATGGGAATCCACAAACACTGATTAATCTTTAACACACAGAACGTACACATCCAGTTGTCCCTGCACACACACACACACACACACACACACACACACACATATATCACATATATATATATATATATATATATATATATATATATATATATATATATATATATATATATATATATATGGGGCAGTGGTGGTCTAGTGGATAGGGCACAGGATCGCTGATCCTAAAGTTGGGGGTTCGAGTCCCCACAAAGGTTGTCACTGTCCCCCCCAGTGCAGCTAACTGGGTTATCAAAGGCGGGCCATGTCTCTCACTGTCTATGGTGAGAGGTTGATGTAAAAGAACTATTGCTGACTTTCGTAAAGAGTAGCTGCAAAGCCGTCAGCGTGTTTCTGTCCCTTGCTAAAAATGGTTGTGACAGGAAGGGCATCCGACGTAAAAACCTCTGCCAAATCAAACGTGCGAATCAGATGATTCGCTGTGGTGACTCCCGAGAAAAGGGAAAAAGCCGAAAAGAAAAGAAAGAAGATATATATATTATAATGAATAATAATATATATATAATATATATATATATACACACACACACACACACACACACACAGACACACACACACTATCCCACTTTCTCTCTCTCTCACCCAAGTATTCTGTCCTCTAACAGTGGTAAGTGACATTGATGATGGAAAGCGCGTGGACACTCATCACAGCACACCAGATCTCCCCCAAAGTTACAAATACAACACACATCGTCATTATGCTGAAAAGAAAATAAAACCAAAAATATATCAGAAGTTTATTCTCAAATATTTATTACATCGATCAGAATATTATTATATACTGTGTGTAATTATACGAGGGTGAGTATAATATATATATTTAATAAAATATGAACCCAAACTACTACACCGATGAAAACATTATATAAAATCTTGATGTAAAAATCAATGGTGTGTGAATTCGACCTCCGCATATCTACTACAAATGTAAACACAATTTTTTGTTAATCACAGTTAACAATTTGTTAGTACCTGCTCACAATATCTTCCAACCTTTTCAACTCTATTTTCTATAATATGTATAAATTAGAGCGGCTACCTCTTGCCAGACACGTATAGATAACTGCATCATGTGCTCGGATTGACCCGGAAAATATGGCTAAGACTTTCATTATAACTTAGCATATATATATATAATGAAATGTCTTCCCCCTAGTGGACATCTGATGAACGTCTCAAAATACTCTCTTACCATATTAAAGAATAATTAGAGTTTTATGACCCTTGAGCTTCCAAAAACTAATTATTTCCAGGAGTTCTGTGGGGTAACTTATTGACCACGTCTAGCTGGAAACCATCCTGTAGTTCGTCAGGAGATTGCTCACTGGTTAGGTGACTCACAGGAGATGACAATACCTCCGCAGGAGATGGATTCTAATAATCAATACCCCGAGCAGGCAGTTAGTAAGGCTGCACAATTAAAGCATGTAAGCCACCCTGCACAGCGCTGCACAGGCATGCAGTGTTGGTTTGTTTGTCTTGTGAGCTTCATATCCAATATTATATCTCCACCTGAATGGAACTAAAAACCTCTCAACTGGTTTCTTGGGTCGTGCACAGTATGAACCTTCTTTGATTTTTACATTTGGGTTTCATGGTTGGTGTGAATGAAACTGACCGGGACATCAGGACAGCACCGATGACATTGACACAGCAGTGGATGTACACACAGGATCTCCTTCTACAAACAGATCACACACACACACACACACACACACACACACACACACACACACACACACACACACACACACACACTGGTCTAAATGGTGTCGAAAAAATGTTATAATCTAAATGTGGGGGATTTTTTTGGTGTTAAATACCTTCACCAGGTACTCGAGGGTTTTACCCTGATAGAGTATATCCTTCTCCCAGTGTCCATCTTTCAGGGTTACGTTCTGCTGTACAAACTCCTCAGGAGTGAGCCAACGCTCGTCTGTGCGAATGCTCTTACTGTGTGCCCCTGTGGAACACACGTGCGCGCACACACACACACACACACACACACACACACACACACACACACACACACACACACACACACACACATCAAAAAAACATACACTGACAAAGACACTACAGGCTGTAGTCTTATTTATTAAACTTCAAGAAAGAAACCACAGTGTGGCTGGTGATGGAACGAATGTTTACAGCGGCTATAATGCAAGTAAGAACAAGAAGTAACATGTGTTGATGTTTTTCAGAAGAAGCACAATGTAATTTCTTTCTAATAAAACAAACAAAACACCTGGTCCTGATTATTTTCCAATATCAGCTAACCCTGGCATGGTGGCAAAGTGCTTAGCGCATCCACTTCATGGCAAGAAGGTCCTGGGTTTGGTTCGCGGGCTCGGGGCATTTCTGTGGACAGTTTGCATGTTCTCTCCGTGCTTGTGTAGGCTTCTTCCGTGGACTCCGGTTTCCTCCCACAGTCCAAAAACATGCACAGTAGTTGGCTGTCCCAAACCACCGCTAGGTGTGAGTGTGACTGTGAATGTGTATGTGTGTGTATGTGTGTGTGTGTGTGTTAGCCCTTTAATAGCCTGGCGAGCTGTTCCGAGTGTACCCCACCTTCACCCAGGGTCAGCCCAAGATGGCGACCAGCCTCCCCAAAACCCTAATGAGGATTAAGCAACTTAGAAAATAAATGAATGAACTCAGGAACAGTACGATCTGATTGGTCTGCTGTCTGAGTATGAAAAAACAGGAGTACTTGGAGGAAACCCATACCCTCACCAAGCCCGAGACTCAAACCCAAAAGCTTCCTGCTGCGAAGCTGACGTGTCTGCCACAGCACCACCGGGCCATCATAACATGATTGCAAAAAAAAAAAAAAAAAAATGTAAACACCTTAAAATCTTGTTTGAGTGGTCTTGTGTTTGTGTAGTGTGTACTAAAACAATTATGAGCCTCAGACTCGGTCTCTCAGACAGAACAGTGACATCCACCTCATCTTCAGGACCTGATGGTTCGTTGGTCTTTGCTTTGATTACTTACCTGCAAATCTGCTTTTATATAAAATCCCCCTGAATGAACCACAGCTGATGGGTAAAGCAAAAATCTTCGATTTAGAATAATCCACTCTCCCTGCGTCGTCCTTCTCCTCTTCATGTTGTTTTATATTCTGTTCTTCTTCATGATCTTCCATCAATCTCTCCATCTGTACACTGGACGCAGGTCGTAATGCACGCCGGTGTTCTGTTTTATGGACACAAACAAATACATGTACATCAAACATACAAAATAATACAGACTATCTTTACATAGAAATAAACATGTGTGTGTGTGTGTGTGTGTGTGTGTGTGTGTGTGTGTGTGTGTGTGTGAGAGAGATTCCTAACTGGGTTCAGGGACTTCCAAAGAGCTGACAGGAAGCTGAATTTTCCGATTCTGTGCAAGAAGAAAAATAGATGATATTTACATTCCTTTGTATTTTATTATGATCCATCATCCAATCAATCTGAGTGAATAATAAAGAACTCAAGACCTTCTGATGACATCTTTTTTTTGTACTTGGAGGCTGAAGATGACCCTCCTAAAAAATACAAGAAAATATAGAAAAATATCTTTCAGTGCACCTCCAGGTGAATGAATGTAAGTTGTACAGTATGACGTGGAATCAGATCTGAGATTCACCTCGATGAGTTGCTGTAGTGGCGTGTTTTGACACAAGATGTTCTGTCTCCAGTTCTTGCCATTTCCTTTTCCTGCAAATCTCTGAAATTCCTGTGCAGTGAACCAGCGACCCTTATACAGGATGCTCCGACACCCTACAAGAACAAAGAACGTAAAATAAGTAAATTAAGCAGCAGTCGCACCTTCGTAGCATAACCGACGTCTGTCAAATAAAAACGTTCCGAAAGATTGAAAGTGATCTGGAGGTGAAAGTCGTCTGCATTGCTGCTCTTGACTCTCATAATATCCTGGAAGATGTACTGAGTTGTCAGTTTTCGGACCTGCTGAAGACCTGTTACTTGTACGGTAGTCATACTGGACTTTTGCTGAAGTCATCAGTTTTGTCCTGCGGACCCCGTTACACATCCGTTATTCTTCAGTTCATATGATTTCCATGTCAGTCATCGTCCGTTGTCCATCTCACCTCCGGTTCAGTAGTTGCAGGTCATAGTTATCCCTTTGGACTAAATGGGATTTACGATACACTAGTAAGGCAATGAAATATCAGTACATTTCTAGGATCTGAATTTATGTTATAGCAGCTACAGCCATCACTGTGAACAAGTTCCTGACCATACCCCTTTTTCATGAAACTTGGTGGAACCACTGCACAACCCAAGTTCAAAACATATTTTATTTTTGAAACGCCAATGTTACAGTTGAAGGTCAGTTAAAGGTCACAGAATTTTGATGATAGAACGCTTGTAACTTTGAAACAAGTGCTGATGGTCATGCCATTACTACTAGTAGAAAGCCTTTCAAATAAGGGAATTACCTTCGACCTTGAGTAACCCTGAAAGGTCAACGCCCAGCAATCTTGCAAATTCTTCCCATGAGAGAGAATTTTTCTAATTTGGTAGTATAGAGTAAGTACATGGGTACCCCCAGTGCGGCTAACTGGGTTATCAAAGGTGGGCCATGTCTCTCACTGTCTATGGTGAGAGGTTCATGTAAAAGAACCATTGCTGACTTTCGTAAAGAGTAGCTGCAAAGTCGTCAGCGTGTTTCTGTCCCTTGCTAAAAGGGTTGTGACAGGAAGGGCATCCGACGTAAAAACCTCTGCCAAATCAAAAACGTGCGAATCAGATGATTCGCTGTGGCGACTCCCGAGTAAATGGGAAAAAGCCGAAAGGAAGACAGACCGACAGAGAGAGTAAGTACATGGGTAATGTATCCGTATAGAGCCTATTTATATCCACACTGCATAGATGTACAGGTGCTTACCTAATTGTAATAAAAATCGTTGTCCATTAATTATAATTAACTATTTTAGAAGAAAACATGTAAAAGACATACCTTTGGCCAAGTTTTGACGATACAAAGTGCCGTCTTTATCACCGCAGGTAACAGGAAGCTGAGTTTTATAAAAATTCCACAACCAAATATTGGCTTTCTCTCCTTTTCTGAGCGGCGTGGCTGACAGACAGAAAAACAGATATTTAGGTTTATTATTAAACCTGCTGCTCATGATGCACCCAGCACACTCTAGTATAGAGCCGTAGTATAGATTCCAGCTCTAAAGCAATCAGAAACATCTTAATTAAGAGAGGACTGGTTCGAAATGTCAAGCAGAGCAGTGGTGTAGCGGTCAATACATCCCCTCACATCAAGAAGGTCCTGGGTTCCAGTCCTGGGCTTGGCAAGGACGTTTCTGTGTGGACTCTGCATTTTCTCCCTGTGGGTTTCCTCTGGGTAGTCCGGTTTCCTCCCACAGTCCAAAACACATGCACATTAGGCTAACTGGCTGTTTCACATGACCCCAGGTGTGTGTGTGTATGGTGGCCCTGCAACAGGTGTAGCCTGCCTTCAACTAGTGTTGGTTGGGATAAGCACCAGCCTCTCAGCAAACCTTGTAGGATGAAGCGGTTCGCTAAATGGCGTGTGAGTGAATGATGCATCCTTTAACCTTTTTAGGAATACATTTCAATTTGTAAATCTAAGACAGTTAGAATCTAACACTTACTGAATGTGGGTTTCTGTGCTGATGATTTCTCCTGGTTGGGTTTCGAGAAAGAGGACGGGCCTGGCTGTTCCAGCTTCTCCGTTCCTTCACCACTTTTCTTTCTCTTTAATCTACCACTCTGTCTATTCTCTGTATTTTCCTTGTCCTGGATCGAGTTTTTCTCCTTCTTCTTTACTTCCTTTGCATATGGTAGCTGTGTATCAATCCTGAAGGAGTCTGAAACGGGATGATATTCTGAATGCAAATGAAATCAGCTTGTAATCCAGTGCTTCTCAATTATTTTCTGTGGCGCCCCCCCTAGGAAGAAAAAAAAAAAACGTTTCATGCCCCCTCCCCCCACTGCCCCGCGAGCGACTATAAATAGTACTATTTATCTATAAAATTGTTATTAGTACACCTCTGCATAACATTGTATCTTTATTAACATTAAAAACAAAAAAGAAAGAAATATAGTTCAACTTACAATGCACCAATGTGCCTGAAATTTAAAAAATACATTCTTATTTAAACTCATTCAACTTGTTTATGTCTTAATACCTCTGTCTCTGTCTCCACCTTTCTCTTTGTTTCTGATTAGAAAGTTTTCTGTGTTGTTTCTTGGGAGGTTGTTTACCGCACTTCATATCGTTTGTTCGTGCGAAAAAAACGCTACACCGTAGCATGACAATGAGAGCACCACTGCCAACTAGTGGAGTGGAGGTGCAATTACACTTCATTCTTGTACATTATTCCAGAAAAGCATGTTCCCCAGGGAAACCCCCCCCCCCCCCCCCCGCATCATCCTGTGCCCCCCAAGGGGGCATGCCATACTATTTGAGAAGCACTGTTGTAATAAAAAAAGTGCATTCTTAAACATATAAGTAAGCACAAATTCCAAACAAAAACAATAAAACCAGGATAATCAAAACCCGAACACCTGATGGAGTGACTGACCTTCCTGGAGGCTGTTTTGGATAAAGCGGAGAACTGGATATTTCTTCAAGATGTGATCCTTAAATACACAGGTCCAAAACAGCCTCATACACTGTCCTCGCTCCGTCCCCAACCAGTCCAAAATCTCATACACGCCTTCCTGCTTTCTGTCTTTACACTTCATCTTTATTACTTTCTACAGAAGGGGACGGGACAAGAAAGAGCGAAAGAGAGAGAGAGAGAAAGAAACAGACAGACAGACAAACAGAGAGAGAGAGAGAGAGAGAGAGAGAGAGAGAGAGAGAGAGAGAGAGAGAGAGAGAGAGAGAGAGATGATATTGTTTATGTTGTTGATTACTGTAGATGTATCAGCACCCGGCAGGCTTCACCCTCTCTGCTGTTTCTCATGTGATGGAGTTGGGGATTGGGGAAGCTCCCTTTGTGGGACTCACTGACTGTAAATAATTACAGATAAAATCAGGGGAATTAGTTTAGGTGACATTTCAGCTCCTTGCACTTTGTTGCCATTCACCAACAGCATATGCTCTGTTTTTTTTCTGCCAAAACCATTTTTATTGTTGATATAATATCCAGGGTATACTCTGCCTCGCCCTCTCCCTCGCCCAGAGTCGGCTGAGATGGGCACCAGTCGCCCCCAGAGTGACCCGGATTAAACGGCTCTGAAAATGAATAAATAAATTATGTCCACGGGATGGTGATACTGAGTTCCTGGATTCAGTTGGAATAACCGCACCACCACCCCGAGCGCTTTTGTTGGGTTTCCTGCAGGAACTCCTCCAAAATCCAGACACATGCAGGGTTGTTCCAAATTGCTCCAGGTGTGTGTGTGTGTGTGTGTGTGTGTGTGTGTGTGTGTGTGTGTGTGTGTGTGTGTGTGTTCGCAAGCTCTTTAGGATGTACCCCATCTTCATTGAGATTCGGCTGAGATGGGCTACAGACCTAGTAGGATTAAGCAGATTGACCAATGGATGGATGGATGGATAAAATTACATATAGGAAAATGATTAACTGCTTAAAATCCCATCCAGCATGTGATAATGAATGAATGAATGAATAAATAGATGATTCTTCAGTCCTGCTGTAGCACTGAGCTATTTCAGGCGGGAAGGTTCTGAATTCAAATTACTGCCGTTGGAACCCGCCCTTTTCAGTGTCAAATCATCTGATTCAAATTACAATAAAGAACCGACTCTTTCGGTTGTCATCTGATTATTTGATATTTATACTGTATTATGTGAGGAAGTTGATATTTTTTGGCTGTGTTAGCAGCTGTGTGAATAATTCGCACTTTATAATCCTTACATGTACAAAAAGAAAAAAGAAAAAAAAGCTGCTTGGATAGAACATTCGGGAATATAAATGATTCGTTCAATGAGTCGATTCTTTTGCTTTGCGCACGGTGCGTCCTGATAGAGACGAGTACAAATCACAGTAATGTTAGAGTAAAATAGTGAATGATTTCCCTATTAATATAGAAGAAACCATCTTAATGTGCAGTAAAGAGCAGCTCGTACCTTGTACAGGTTCTCAGGAACCAGGTTGTGGTCTCGGAGTTGGTTGAGGAAAGTGTTCGGTTCCTCCATGCAAGAGATTTCTGTCTTCTTACAGTGAAAAATTTCAGTTAACTCCTCATGGGTTAGAAAATTCAACGGATCCATTCTGTCTCTGCTCGGCTGTTCATGCAACCTGCACATGAATTATAATAAAGTAAACAACAGGATAAAACACATGAACATGATGATACAGAAACCTCCCAATGTCCAGATCGACCTTCCTGATCCCACCCAGAGCCAAGGCTTTCTCTGGTTAGGTCATATAAGTCTCAAATTACTTCCAAATCTCCCACCTTCCGGTCGGGACCGCTCGCCTTCTCACAACCAAAACGGAAGTGTGAAATCGAAACCGAAAGTTAACATGCACAGCGAGGCACCTCGTAAACGGGATAACAGTAAGATGTGGGTGAAATTCAAAATTGGATTGAATTGAATAATATACTATGTATATACACACACACACACACACACACACTCACACACGCACACACACACATACACATATATACATATATATATATATATATATATATATATATATATATACATGTATACACACACATACATACTGTGTGTATATGTATATATATATATATATATATACACACACATATATATATATATATATATATATATATATATATATATATATATATATATATATATATGTGTGTGTGTGTGTGTGTGTGTGTGTGTGTGTATATATATATATATATATATATATATTCAAGGGGCAGTGGTGGTCTAGTGGCAGGGCTTAGGATTCACTGTATGACCCCTGAGAAAAAGGGAAAAGCAGAAAGGAATAAATATAAATATTAATATATATATATATATATATATATATATATATATATATATATATATATATATATATATATATATATATATACTTTTTTTTTTTTTTTCACACAGCAAAAAAAATGTGTTTACGGTCTGTGTGTAGCTGCAAGACAGGGACAGGTACTGTTTTTGTGCTTTTCAAATTAAAAGCATAATGTTACAAAAGAGCAATTTTTGGATACTTTAATCCATACACCCAGTAAATGGTCATTAAGACTGCAATTCCCAATGTGTAGTCACATGACCATAATCCTTTGTCATGTTGACCCCAATCACCATGATCTGGATTTCCTCTGCATGGAGAATGTCTTTCCTGGCGGTCAGCTTTAATATTGGGCAAGCGGATTTTTCTTCCTGGAACATATAAAAGATGACATTTGTGAGGAGCTCCACTGAAAGTAGGCACTTGTCGCACAGACTCCTTTATCTCAAAAGAGTCCATAAAATGGCAAGTACACTCATAAAACTAGATAAAAACAGTAGCAAAACTTACTAGTTTTTGTTGCAATTATTCACCGAGTTCGGTACAAGACACACTATAATCCATACACCAGAAGAACAGCCGTGAAGTACTCTTTCCATTTTGGATATTGTTTTGATATTAAAATGCCATTTCAGCAAATAAAATAAATAAAAGCAAATAAAAGGTTATGAAGACGATATGCTTGTAAACAATGCAGGCTAATTGCTCAGGAAGATCTGAAACAAACACACTGATTGGTCACTTCGGGCTTACACATGCGCAGTGCCCATTACACCTTAACTTCCAGTGTTAACTTCCAGTGTTAACTTCCGGTTTCCGGTTTACTGCATGTTGAATTTATTTCTGATTTTCGCTTCAATAACAGTCATTAAGTTTATATATAAGATTGTGAATACACATAATTTATGTAAAAGGAGAGTGAAATGTCATCTGTGATGTCTCGCAGCATTAGTATAGATGTTAAATTCGACACGAGAATTCGGCTTTGAAGATGCCGGAATGCTTGGCGTTCTGGAAGATTATTTTACTGGTGAGTATTTTTCTCTGAATGCAAAATTTGATTGTGGAATTTTTTTGATTATTTGATTCGTGTGTAATCTTGTCTGGACTGCACGTGCTGGATCATGGGTTGTTTAGTTTTGTACGGAAATTGGTCAAGACCTGAAAAATACTTAAATGTTTCATTCCTTTTACAGATGAACAAATTGATGATGATGATGCTCGTGGATAGGGCGCAGGATCGCTGATCCTAAGGGTGGGGGTTCGAGTCCTCACAGGGTTGACACTGTCCCCCCAGTGCAGCTAACTGGATTATCAAAGGTGGGCCATGTCTCTCACTGTCTATGGTGAGAGGCATGTAAAAGAACCATTGCTGACTTTCACAAAGCCGTCAACGTGTTTCTGTCCCTTGTTAAAGGGTTGTGACAGGAAGGGCATCCGACTAAAAACCTATGCCAAATCAAATGTGCGAATTTCAGAGGAAACTGTCGTTTCTTCAGGAGAAAGTCTTATTTCTTCAGCATTTTCTATCACTTAGCCAGAGAAGAGTGTTTGAGTGGTATCATAGAGCTTAACTGGTAATTAAAACACACAAAAAAAGAGGCTCATTGACAACTTGTGCGCAAATTAGTAAAAAGGGGCGGGACATCAGCTCAACCAATCAGCAGAAAGGAGGACAGCCATTGGCTGAATTTGAATCACATGCCAGTGTACTCAAACCGCGAGTGCAAAACCGCGAATAGTCAAGGGCCTACTGTACATACATACATACATATATACATATATGCATACATACATACTATATTCAACGGAAAAAGTGCTGAGGGCGCTTAAAAAAAAAGTTGGAGTGGGTGGGTGCTTATTAAAATGTTACCAGCAGAGTGGAACAGGAAGTGCTTATTACCATCAAGGCGGAAACAGAACAATAAAAGAGTTTTACTCGTATTTGTATTATCCATTTTGTGGTATCAACCAAATTACTTACATGAAAGCTGAAAATAAACAGAAAACAGCATAAATTAAAAAAAAAGACTTTTCCTTCCCTTTGTCCTCTCTGTGCTGTTCCTTTAACATTTTCTTTAAACATTTTCCCAAGTAAAATGAGCCAATCAACACGAATGTCAACTTTAGCACATGTTGAACCACAAAAGCACAGTCTTTAAATTTATGAAGTTACTGAGCAGGAGAATCGTGTGAAAAATACTTGTCTTCACTTTCTGATAGGTCCATATCTGGCTCATCGCTCCATTCATTCAGAGCATCCCATAGTTTTGCTGCAGCAGTTACTAATGGTTCATCAGTTGTTGGACATTTACCAAGAGAACACAGCAAAATATATTCCTGTTTTTTAAAGCATGGCAGAACAATCACATGTGTTGTTACTGATGAAGATTATAGACATTCCCCAGTGGCAGGAGGTCTTGATATACCGTGTAAACTCACTTTTACAGGCAGTGAATGCCTCATTTTACCATTACAGAGACTGATAAAATTAGTAAGTTTGATCTATGATGAGTAGTTATTAGATGTAAGATAAAAAACACTGGGGTGGGAACTTATTGGAGCTGGGTGCTTATTATGTCAAATACGGATTATATATATATATTTTAAAAATTCTCTTACTATTATTATTATTTGGATAAATAGCAACTGAATGGATTCGCAAGGAGATAAAACACATGAGGAGTTGATTGGGGGGTTTTTTTCATTGTAAGAACACAGAAATCTCTTGCATGACAGACGATTAAATAAATTTACATGAGAATGATTAAATAAATAAATTAAACTGCTGGCAAAAAAAATATTCCTTTCATTTTAGCTCCAGGTTTCGTTTTGTTGCCTTTCTGATGATTTGCATAAACACAGGTGTGGCTGCATCAAATTTCCCTCAGAAACAATATAGATCGCTCTCTCTCTCTCTCTATCTCTCTCTCTGTCTCTCTCAGGTTTCAGGAAACGCTTCTGAGAGTTGACAATCAGCTTGCTTTTGTTTTTTACACATACATAAAGTTAGATAACACATCAAATAATCAACTGGGTTTCTTTCTTGCTTGTTATAAATTACTATACATTTAATATTATAGTGGGATAAACAGCAGCCAAATGGATCAGTTGAGTGATGAAGACTTGATGAAGTTTTTTCGTCATAAGAAGACAGAAGTCGTTTGCATGGAGAACCCGAACCTCTTCCTCCAGCTGCTCCGAGATCATGACCTGGTACCTGGGGATCTCTTCCAGGTAAAGGAACAAAAAATTACCATCATTCCTCCAGTGCAGAGGAATCAATAAACCTGATTTAAAGTACATTTATACATCAGGATGTGTCCAGTGTGTGGATGTTATTGTGAGATCAGAATTGATTATTGTTTATTTTTGATCACAGGAAGTGAAACAGAAAGCGATGCAGAGAAAGTAATTTTGATCTCTCTCTCTCTCTCTCTCTCTCTCTCTCTCTCTCTCTCTCTCTCTCTCTCCCCTTCTGCAGGAGGTCATGAAAATGAAAAGTAAGGAGAAAAGGGTGCAGGTTGTGTATGAGATTCTGGATCGTTTGGAAAAGAGGGGAGGAATGAGCGTGAGGCGGTTTTGGAAATGTGTGTTTCAGGATCACATCCAGATGACATATTCTGCTCTCCGCTCATTCAAACGGGAAATTCTGGGAGGTCAGTCACACTGTTTCTTTAACTTTCTGTGATTGCATAGTTTTATTTTCACTTTCACTAAACATCTCTCATTTTAGGTTCAGTTAAGACTTGTGAAACTCATTCTACCGATGAGAAACCCACCATAAAGGAAGAGAAGGAGGAGCAGAAGAAAGGTGGAACAAAGAGAAAAATAAGCGATAAAGATGATGAAGATGATGAAGAAGAAGAATCAGGTTTCTTGTTTGCATCTCCTCTGAAGAAATCCCCCATGAAGAAAGAGGATAAGAAGGAGCAGGAGAAATGTGGAACAAAGAAAAAGATAAGCAGTGAAGATGATGCTGATGATGCTGCTGCTGCTGCTGCTGATGATGATGATCATGATGATGATAATG
>CM045731.1:70378916-70396416 GCA_024760905.1 Plotosus lineatus
CATATTTCCAGATTTATTCACTCAAATTATTACAGTGTGACAGAAATTTGAGTGAATAAATCTGGAAATATATGAAGGAAATTCTGTTTATTCTATAAATTTGACTTTAATGTCTTGAATATAATGTTGAATTCCTAACATTGTAAATGTGAACATTACTAGCGCCCTTGCACTCGTGGGCTCAGGAATGGTCCTTGATTATATTCACCAAGTTTCATACAAGTCAGATGAACTACATTTAACATACAGACTTAACATATTTATAACACACACACACACACACACACACACACACACACACACACACACACACATTGTTATGAGTGTGTAAATCTCTTTCTGTGGATCACCTGGTGGTTAGGGTGGAGACTCCGCCTACCTTCCAGCAGTGATTGTTTTCTCATAATCTGACTGGCTTTGGGGTGCATGTGATCTGGAAGCTATGGGAAGCGTTGCCAGATGTGTTACCTATAAATACTGTACTGCTTGAGTGAGCCGACAGGGGATATGGTTCGAGTCATCTGCTTTGCACAGCATCGTTGTATAGCGCCACCTCCCATGCTTGATCATGCCCTTTCATCATTGGCCATTAATCCATCTTTACTGCACCCTAAACTTCACTGCTGGATCAGTATTCCGTTTGTGGACAGTGTTGGTGAATGTACTTTATTGCTATTGACTGATTGTCGTTGTTGAATTATTTTGCTATTATCAGCTTAGGTTTGTTTATATTTTGTTTATACACTCATAATTAAACTTGTATTTCTTTTGACCGCCTTTTGCGGGTTTTGAGTGTGATTTAAATCAATCTAAACTTGTATTAGTAGCAACACACATGCGCGTGTGCACGCGCACGCACACACACACACACACACACACACACACCTGAAACCAATGGCCTTCAGTTTTGTTATTAGCTTTTGCTAACGCCAGGAGATGTAAAACTTTGTGATTAGCATGCAAGCTCCTAAAAAGTGTTTGTTAATAATTATGGCATTTTATACATAGAAATTTTGTTTGTTTTTTTTTTAAATCTAGCCAAAAATGGGTGTGTCCTACATGTGATTCAACCTGGTCCAAAACATAATGTACTTGAATGTGTGAAGCTAACACTGAAGATTGTGTTTGGGAGTTATGGACCAAAACGTGGGTTTTTTTGTTTTTGTTTTTTTAACTGTAGTGCCTCCTGTAGGCCAATATGTGTCAGTCTTTGCGGTCCTTCAGTAACCTGTACCCCAGTGCTACATAACTTTTTTTTCTATTTGAAAAATCATAATAAGTAAAAGAGAAACATGAAGGCAACAGAAATGCAAACTTACAACAACGAGAGAACAAGCTCTTTTTTTTTTTGACTGTAGCATCCCCTGTTGGCCAATATGTGTAATATTTTGTCTTTGCAGTCCAGACACTTTTATTTCCCCATGTGGTAAAGAACTTTTCCAAAAGCCTATCACTTCGGGCTGTGTAACATGAAAAAGAAGTGGAAGAATAAACAAGCCAAAGACGATAGACATGCTGTCCCTGCTGGGCTTGGAACCCTAATAATAGGCATTGTGGTTATTATGTCCACCTCACAGCAAGAAGGTGCTGGGCTCAAGTCTTCAGCGAGGGCGACTCTTGCTTGCATGGGTTTCTTAGTACTCCAGCCTCCTCCCACAGTCTCAATAAATACACATTAGGCTAATCGGCTGTTCAAACTGTCCCCTCGGTGTGAGTGAAATAGTTGTGTGTGTGTTGGCCCTGTGATAGAAATTTGAGCTGTTAAAGGGTGTGCATTCGAGTGCTGTGGTGGTCAGGCGGTATTGGGCGCTGGATCGCTGATCCTAAGGTTGGGGGTTCGAGTCCCACTCTCCACAATGTTGTCACTGTCCTCCCCAGTGCAGCTAACTGGGTTATCAAAGGCGGGCCATGTCTCTCACTGTCTATGGTGAGAGGTTGGTGTAAAAGAACCATTGCTGACTTTCGAAAAGAGGAGCTGCAAAGCCGTCAGCGTGTTTCTGTCCCTTGCGAAAACACGAAAGGGCATCTGACGTAAAAAACCTCTGCCAAATCAAACGTGCGAATCATTCGCTGTGGAGAGAGGAAATCTGAGTGTGCATTTGCCCAGAGTTGACAGAGATAGGATCCAAATTCCCCGCAACCCTGAGGATTATGTAGCTTTTCAAATTAGCGAATGAGTGAGAAAGAGAAAATGAGACAGAAAGAATGAAATGACAAGAGAGAGAGATTGACTTGTGTGAAAGGATTAATTATTTATTTTATTCTGGATTTATTTTATTCTCATCAGTGCTGTAAACAATGAGAGATTTCCTTTCGGCTTTTTCCCTTTTTTTCCCCATCACTGCCCCCCACTGCTGTCAACAATATGAGACGAAATCAATTTAATCAGGTGAAGATGGGTTCTGTGTGTGTGTGTGTAAATTTGTTTTATGTTTTATTCAGATTTTATTATGTATCGTCTTTATCTGAATGGTGCGTGGCACAGTGGTGTAATAATGAACTCTTCCCCCTCATAGCACTCGGCTCATGGGTTCAGGACTTAAAGGGAACCTGTACCCAAAATTTACAGCATTCAAAAAATATCCACTATACTTTATTATATTAACTTTTAAACATCGCGTGATGTCGGTAGTTTATTTATAACGAGGATGGATAGGATCAGAAATAAGATAAGATAAGATAAGATACAGCTTTATTAATCTCACAATGGAGAAATTCACTGTTACAGGCTCTTGAGGTACTATCAGTAGGGGGTGCAAAAATAGATACAAGTACGAACATACACACATACATATATATTATATAAGTAAATAAATAAATAGATACATAAATAGTATAAATTACTAAACAATAAAAGAAAAGAAAAGAATGGAGCAACTTTATAGATTGGCCTATATTAAAGTGTAATGTATCTGAGTGCAGAGTAGATGGGTTGATATGGTTCACAGTCAGTGGGGTAGATGTGGTTGATTAAAGTGCACGGGGTTTTTATTGCACATAACCGGTATTTTCACAGACAGTTACAAAGTGGCGTTGTACAGTCTGATAGCGGTGGGAATGAACGACCTGCGGTAGCGCTCCTTCCTGCACTGAGGATGCCTCAGTCGTACACTGAAGGAGCTACTCAGCTCCTCGACAGTCTGGTGCAGTGGGTGAGAGCGGTTGAACAGGATGGATGTGAGCTTTGCTACCATCCTCCTCTCACTCACCTCCTCCACAGAGTCCAGTGGGCAGCCGAGGACAGAGCTGGCCCTCCTGACCAGCTTGTTCAGTCTCTTCCTGTCCCGCTCTGTGCTGCCCGGGGCCCAGCAGATGGCAGCGTAGAGGATTGCAGAGGCTACCACAGAGTCATAAAATGTCCTGAGCAGAGGTCTGCATATGCCGAAGGACCCGAGTCTCCTCAGAAGGTGGAGGCGACTCTGGCCCTTCTTGTACAGGGCGTTGGTGTTGTGGGACCAGTCCAGTTTATTGTTAAGGTGAACACCCAGGTACTTGAAACTGTCCACTGTCTCAATGTCCTGTCCCTGGATGTTCACTAGTAAATGTGTGTGTGTGTGTGTTTGAGTGCTTCTCCTGAAGTCGACCACCATCTCCTTCGTCTTCCTAGTGTTCAAGCACAGGTGGTTGCGCTCACACCAGTCCACGAAGTCGACGATGACCGACCGACGATACATCAGAGGGACAGCACATGTTAGATGTTTTGGAGACAAAGTCAGAGAGGCTAGATTGAGATGGTTTGGACATGTACAGAGGAGGGATAGTGAGTATATTGGTAGTAGGATGCTGAGGTTGGAACTACCAGGCAGAAGGCCCAGAGGAAGACCAAAGAGAAGATTTATGGATGTGGTGAAGGCGGACATGAAGGTCGTTGGAGTAAGAGTAGAAGATGCAGAGGATAGGGAGAGATGGAGGCAGATCAGTTGCTGTGGCGACCCCTGATGGGAACAGCCGAAAAGAAAAGAAGAAGAAGGAGTAAAATTTCATGTGTGCCTAAATGTGACTTTTTGCAGATAAAAAATGTGACAAAGTGAGAAATTATTACAGTGGTGGCCATTAATTGCTTTATTTCTACACAGGTTATGGCAATTTTTTTGTATATACATACATTTAGAATAGCCAATAGTAAGGTACCTTCATGTTATTGAAGCGTGTGTGTGCATTTCTATATATGTAAATATATTCGAAATTCCAATAAATCAGAAGCTTGTGACGCTGAATGGGCTTCAGCATTTGCAACAGATCCTCTTCTCTAATATGGTGCAGGTCTTCTCTGCTCTCCGCACCATCATCCAGAAGTTCATGTATAACAGACTGCAAGACGTCTTCAGTCAGGTTTGGCAGCACAAGACACTATGGCGGCTTTTATGAGTTCAGCTGACATTCTGAATTGGTGATGATTGTAGACTTTTCTATAAGGATTTCAGTAGGATCCAAAGAGGGGCGTATACGGCCGCCAGTAGGCAGTGCTGGAGTCAGTAGTCAGTCAAACTGCATATGGTGAGGGTGCACTAGTCCATGTGGGGGTTGTGGTAGCCACGGCCACCACGGCACCAGGGGAGAGACAGGGGCGGAGAGGACAATTGCAATTGGAATTTTGAATAAAAAGTGCGAAGCTGTTCAAGTAGTGTGCAGAAATTTTGCAGTTAAAAACTTATTGTCCCTAGTAAGGTAAGGTAATCTCCATTGGGCTTTTTACACCTGAGCCTACTGGTTCATCAGACCGGTGATTATCCCCGGATTCTGTAGCGTGACGCGACTAGGAGTACAACTCCTCCTGGATGGGACTCGATCTAGTCCATCGCAGGTTACCTTCCCAGTATATTTTTACTGGTACCCATTTATACTGCTGGGTGGACAGAGGCACACTTGTGGTTAAGACCTTGCCCAGGGGTCTTAGCACAGTGGGGGTCTCACTGGGATTTGAACTCACAACCTCCCGATCATGAGCCCAGCACCCTAACCACTACGCCACTGGCTCCACATATCATCCCTATTAGAGGTAATTAAAACAATAGAAAACCTTCAAGACCCCGGGTCCCCTATTACCTCGCATCAGTACCTGACCGTTCTTAACACAAATCCCTTTAGCCACACCCTAAAATCTAGTGGAAAGCCTTCACAATGACAGATGTTTTTTTTATAACATAAAGATAAATAAATCTGAGACAAGTACAGATTGCTGGGATGGTCAGGGGGACGCAAACCTTTGGCCAGACAGTGTGTACAGATAACGAAGTCTGTGTGATGTTATGGCCGTGTTGTAACCGATGCTTAAAGTTGGGACTGAGCCTCTCAGGGATCCACATGTGGTGCTGGAGGGTAAGTTTTGCTGTTTGAAGCGGATCTGATGGGTTTACTCAACATTATTAAAATTATTAGAGCTGGGCTAATCTTCTTCTTTTCTTCTTTTCCTTTCGGCTTTTCCCTTCAGGGGTCGCCACAGCGAATCATCTGCCTCCATCTCACCCTATCCTCTGCATCTTCTTCTCTTACACCAACGACCTTCATGTCTTCCTTCACCACATCCATAAATCTTCTCTTTGATCTTCCTCTAGACCTTCTGCCTGGTAGTTCCAACCTCAGCATCCTACTACCGATATACTCACTATCCCTCCTCTGTACATGTCCAAACCATCTCAATCTAGCCTCTCTGACTTTGTCTCCAAAACATCTAACATGTGCTGTCCCTCTGATGTACTCATTCCTGATCCTATCCATCCTCGTTACTCCCAAAGACAACCTCAACATTTTCATCTCTGCTACCTCCAGCTCTGCCTCCTGCCTCCGGTTTCTGTGTGGAACTTGTTTGTTCTCTCTGTGCTTCTGTAGGTCTCTTCTGGGTACTTTGCTTTCCTCCCACAGTCCAAAAACATGCACATCAGTCTAATTAGCTGTTCCAAATACTCTTAAGTGAGAATGTGAGTGTAAATGGTTGTGTATGTTGGCCCTGCGAGGGACTGTTGAGCCGTTCAGGAAGTTCCAAACCTTCACCCAGTGTTGGCTGAGCTAAGCACCAGCCTCATATAGACCCTGACCCTAGAAGACTTAAGTGGTTTGTAAAATGAATGATGATGCTGGTGGTTATTTATTATTATTAGTATTAGTATTAGTATTATTAGTATTAGTATTAGTATTAGTATTAGTATTAGTAATAGTATTAGTATTAGTAGTAGTAGTAATTTTGACAGTTTTGTGGTTCCTCTTACTGTGTGTGTGTGTGTGTGTGTGTGTGTGTGTGTGTGTGTGTGTGTGTGTGTGTGTGTGTGTGTGAGGGTCAGGGGGAGGTGGAGAAAAATAGAAAGATGTACAATATGGACATGTTATATGTAAAGTCTTTATAATAATAAGAGATCATTTGTTGTGCTTATTGACTGTAACATGGTTTCTGTTCACTGTATCATATGTTCTTTTAACTTTATGAAATGTATATTTTATATACGTGTTCTTTCAAAGTGAAAGAATATAAAATTGTACTTCCATAAAAAAAATATTCCATTCATTTTCGCTCCAGGTTTCGTTTTTGTTTCCCTTTCTGATGTTTTGCATAAACAAAGGTGTGGCTGCATCAAATTTCCCTCAGAAACAGTACAGATCTCTCTCACTTTGTCAACAGCTCAAATAATCAACTGGCTTTCTTTCTTGCTTGTTATAAATTAATATACATTCAATATTATAGTGGGATAAACAGCAGCCGAATGGATCAGTTGAGTGATGAATACTTGATGAAGTTTTTTCGTCGTAAGAAGACAGAAGTCGCTTGCATGAAGAACCCGAACCTCTTCCTCCAGCTGCTCCGAGATCATGACCTGGTACCTGAGGATCGTTTCCAGGTAAAGCAATAAAAATTACCATCATTCCTCCAGTGCAGAGGAATCAATAAACCTGATTTAAAGCACATTTATACATCAGGATGTGTCCAGTGTGTGGATGTTATTGTGAGATCAGAATTTATTATTGTTTATTATTGTTTATTATTGTTTATTATTGATCACAAGATGTGAAACAGAGCGATGCAGAGAAACTAAATTTGAGTTAATAGTTTTTATCAGGATGTTCTCTCTCTCTCTCTCTCTCTCTCTCTCTCTCTAGGAGAGAATGAAGATGGAAAGTGAGGAGGAAAGGGAGAAGGTTATGTATGAGATTCTGGACAGTTTGGAGAAGAAGGGACAACAGAGCGTGAGGGAGTTTTGGAAATGTGCATTTCAGGATCACATGCAGAAGAAATATTCTGTTCTCCGCTCATTCAAACAGGAAATTCTGGGAGGTCAGTCACACTGTTTCATTCCCTTTCTGTGATTGTTTTTATTTTCAATTTCATTAAACATCTCTTATTTTAGGTTTGGGTAAGACTTGTGAACCACATTCTGCTGACAAGAAACCCAACATGGGGGCAGAGAAGGGAAAGCAGAAGAAATCTGGAACAAAGACAAAGACAAGCGGTGATGATGATGATGATGATGATGATGATGATGATGATGATGATGATGATTAGAATGATATTATTATTATTCTTTTTCTTATTATTATTAATTAATTTATTTATTTTTTATTTCAAAAAAAAAAGAAAGAAGGAAAAAACTTTCACAGAGACGGATTAATTAATTTATTTTTTCTCGTAGCCACATTGTCTAAGAAAAATGAGCTGCCTGTTACCTGCGGGGTGAAAAAAGGAACACTGTATCCAAAAAAACTTATTAAAGGTAAAACTTCACCAGAATACAATTATACATTCATCTAATAATTACAACTTTATATTAATTATAATATTTCAGTGATCAAATACTATGTAATTAATATTTATCTTATTGGACTTGTATTGTACATTTTAGTTTCCCTGACTGAATGATAAACAACAAACATACAAAACATATCAATTTAAAGTCCATGCAGGAAACACTGGCATTAAGAATTGTAGAGACATAAATATAAAATAAAGTTTTAAAATCACAATTATTATTATTAAAAAAATAACACCTTCAGTCCTGGAGCAGCCGTGTCCTGGTGGATAGAGAAACAGATTTGGAACTGAAAGGTTGTTGGATCAATTCCCGGACCAGCAGGTAATAATGAGTGTTGGAGGGAGACGTATCTCCTTCCTCCTTCTTCCCTTCTCCACCTTCAGCACCTTGGAGCAGAGTATTTAATCCCCAGCTTCCCACAGAGCGCCACCGTGTGGCTGATCACTGCTATGAGTGTGTTCACCCCTTGGGTATTAATACAGGATATCAAATCTATATTAAATATAAAATCATTAAATGTGATGAAATCTGGTCGTAGTGAAGATTGCATATGAACGACAGTAAAGAAAGTTTCACCTGCAGTGTTCACAAAGGAAATGATTTCACCACTAAACGCTTTCATCACTACAGGGGAGGAGTGCATTCGATCGCAGGGCCGCTGGTTCACCCCACCTGAGTTTGAGAGATTCGGAGGAAGAGAAAAGTTCAAGAAATGGCAACGCAGCATTCGCTCTGATGACATTACACTGCAGAAACTATTCAAGGTAAATATACTCTTTTACACACACACACACACACACACACACACACACACACACACACACACACACACACACACACACACACACACACACACACACACTATGAAGATGTTAAAGACAGGATGAAACATTGTACACTAAAATGCTGGAGACATACTGCACCAACATACATAAACTTACTGCAATGTTATAATTAATGCAGCCTTGGGGGGGGCACAAACCAGTGTCTCTCCCTCACGCCGGTCCCAAGCCCAGATAAATGCAGAGGGTTGCATCAGGAAGGGCATCCGGCGTAAAACAAATGCCAAATAAACTATGCGAATCACAAGAAAGAATGACATACTGGATCGGTCGAGGCCCAGGTTAACAACGACCGCCATCAGTGCTGTCAACCAACAGGGTGCTGATGGAAATTGGACTACTGTTGGTAGAAGACGTCGAAGAAGGAGAGGCGGGAGGCGTGTCCGTAGGCAGAGAGAGAAGAGGAAAGGTATGAGTCTAGGACTGAAAGTAGGGACTTTGAATGTTGGAACTATGGCAGGAAAAGGTAGAGAGCTGGCTGACATAATGCAGAGGAGGAAGGTGGACATACTGTGTGTTCAGGAGACCAGGTGGAAAGGTAGCAAGGCTAGAAGCTTAGGAGCAGGGTTTAATCTGTTTTATCATGGTTTTGATGGGAAGAGAAATGGAGTCGGAGTCATCTTGAAGGAGGAGTTTGTCAGGAATGTTCTAGAAGTGAAAAGAGTGTCAGACAGAGTGATGAGTCTCAAGTTAGAAATTGAAGGTCAATGTTGTTAGTGCTTATGCCCCACAGACAGGATGTGAGCGAGAAGAGAAGGAGAGATTCTGGAGGGAGTTAGATGAAGTGATGCAGAGTACCCCCAGAGGTGAAAGAGTGGTCATTGGTGCAGACTTCAATGGACATGTTGGTGCAGGAAACAGAGGGGACGAGGAAGTGATGGGTAGGTTTGGTATCCAGGACAGGAATGCAGAAGGACAGATGTTGGTAGATTTCGCAAAAAGGATGGAAATGGCTGTGGTGAATACTTTCTTCCAGAAGAGAGAGGAGTATAGGGTGACTTATAAAAGCGGAGGTAGGAGCACACAGGTAGACTACATCTTGTGCAGGCGATGTAATTTGAAGGAAGTCAGTGACTGCAAAGTCGTAGCGGGTGAGAGTGTTGCCAAACAGCATAGGATGGTGGTGTGCAGGATGATGCTGATGGTGAGGAAGGTGAAGAAGGCAAAGGCAGAGCAGAAGACAAAGTGGTGGAAGCTGAAAAAGGAAGAGTGTCAGGTTGTCTTCAAGGAGGCGTTGAAACAGGCTTTGGGTGGTCAGGAAGTGCTTCCAAATGACTGGACAACTACAGCTAATGTGATCAGGGAGACAGGTAGGAGAATACTTGGTGTGTCATCTGGAAGGAAAGTAGATAATGAGACTTGGTGGTGGAATGAGGAAGTGCAGGAGTGTGTACAAAGGAAGAGGTTAGCTAAGAAGAAGTGGGACATTGAGAAAACCGAAGAGAGTAAACAGGAGTACAGGGAGACACAGCATAAGGCAAAGGTAGCAGTGTCAAAGGCCAAACAGAGGGCGTATGATGACTTGTATGCTCGGTTGGAAAGTAAAGAGGGAGAAAATGATTTATACAGGTTGGCACAGCAGAGACATAGAGATGGGAAGGACGTGCAGCAAGTTAGATTGATAAAGGACAGAGAGGGAAATGTATTGACTGATGACAGAAGTGTGCTGCGAAGATGGAAAGAGTACTTTGAAGAGCTGATGAATGAGGAAAATGAGAGAGAAAAAAGAGTAGAAGAGGTGACTGTTGAGGACCAGGAAGTAGCCAAGATTAGTAAGGGTGAAGTGAGGAGGGCATTGAAGATGATGAAGAATGGAAAGGCAGTTGGTCCTGATGACATACCGGTGGAGGTATGGAAGTATCTAGGAGAGGTAGCAGTATATTTTCTGACAAGAACATTTAACAAGGTCTTAGAGAGTGAGAGGATGCCAGAGGAATGGAGGAGAAGTGTGCTGGTGCCCATTTTTAAGAACAAGGGAGACGTGCAGAGTTGTGGCAACTACAGAGGAATAAAGTTGATGAGCCATACGATGAAGTTATGGGAAAGAATACTGTAAGCTAGACTAAGGGCAGAGGTCAGCATTTGTGAACAACAGTTTGGTTTCATGCCAAGAAAGAGCACCACAGATGCAGTGTTTGCCTTGAGGATGTTAATGAAGAAGTACAGAGAAGGTCAGAGGGAGCTGCATTGTGCCTTTGTGGATCTGGAGAAAGCATATGACAGGGTGCCGAGAGAAGAACTGTGGTATTGCATGAGGAAGTCTGGAGTGGCAGAGAAGTATGTTAGAGTGGTGCAGGACATGTATGAGAGATGTAAGACAGTGGTGAGGTGTGCTGTCGGTGTGACACAAGAGTTCAAGGTGGAGGTGGGACTGCATCAAGGGTGAGCTCTCAGCCCCTTCTTGTTTGCTATGGTGATGGACAGGCTGACAGACGAGGTTAGACAAGATTCCCCATGGATTATGATGTTTGCAGATGACATTGTGATTTGTAGTGAGAGCAGAGAACAAGTGCAGGAAAATCTAGAGAGGTGGAGGTATGCCCTGGAAAGGAGGGGAATGAAGATTAGCCTCAGTAAGACAGAATACATGTGCATGAATGACAAGGACCCAAGAGGAACAGTGAGGTTACAGGGAGCAGATATAAGAAACGTGGAGGATTTTAAGTACTTAGGCTCAACAATCCAGAGCAATGGAGAGTGTGGAAAAGAGGTGAAGAAGTGTGTGCAGGCAGGTTGGAATGGTTGGAGAAAAGTGTCCGGTGTGATGTGTGATAGGAGGGTATCGACAAGAATGAAAGGAAAAGTGTACAAGACGGTGATGAGGCCAGCGATGTTGTATGGTTTAGAAACAGTGGCCCTGGGGAAAAGACAGGAGGCAGAGCTGGAGGTAACAGAGATGAAAATGTTGAGGTTCTCTTTGGGAGTAACGAGGATGGATAGGATCAGGAATGAGCACATCAGAGGGACAGCACATGTAAGACGTTTCGGAGACAAAGTCAGAGAGGCTAGATTGAGATGGTTTGGACATGTGCAGAGGAGGGATAGTGAGTATATTGGTAATAGGATGCTGAGGCTGGAACTACCAGGCAGAAGGCCTAGAGGAAGACCAAAGAGACGATTCATGGATGTGGTGAAGGAGGACATGAAGGTCGTTGGTGTAAGAGAAGAAGATGCAAAGGATAGGGTGAGATGGAGGCAGATGATTCGCTGTGGCGACCCCTGAAGGGAAAAGCCGAAAGGAAAAGAAGAAGACTGCAATGTTATAATTAAAATTACTTTTTGTTCTTCTTTTTTTTTAAAGGACGGACGTTTACAGCCTCCATCCAGACCCTATAGGCCGCAGGTACAGTACCAAATTCAGTCTTTTTTCAATGATCAGTTTTAAAGATTTATTGTATTACATGCATAAATTATTTTCTTCTGCCTGTGTTTAGTAAAATACACACACACACACACACACACACACACACACACACACACACACACACACACACACACACTATGAAGATGTTAAATACAGAATGAAACATTGTACAGTAAAATGCTGGAGACATACTGCACTAACATACATAAACTTACTGCAATATTATAAGTAAAATTACTTTTTGTTCTTTTCTCCTTTTTAAACGGACAAACGTTTACAGCGTTCATCCAGATCTTAAAGGCCACAGGTGCAGTACCAAATTCAATATTTTTTCAATGGTCAGGTTTAAAGATTTATTGTATTGCATATATAAATTATTTTGCTCTGCCTGTGTTTAGTAAAATACACACACACACACACACACACACATACACACACACAAACTTTTAACTACAGTACAAAACATTCAACGTTAAACGGTTGCAGAGATACTGCACTAACATACATAAATGTACAGTAGGCCATTGACTATTCACAGTTTTGCACTCACGGCTTTGTGTATTCGCGGATTGCCAGGCAACTGTCACGTGATTCAAATTTGGCCAGTGGCTGTCCTCCTTCCTGCTGATTGGTTGAGATTATGTAACGCCCCCTTTTTCCTCATTCGAGCACACTTTGTGCATGTGCTTTTTTAGTGTGCGTGTTTTTAATTACAGTTAAGCTCCACCATGCCACCCAAACGCTGCGCACCTTCTCAGGCTTCTGGTAATGCGCCGAAGCGCCAGAAAAGGGTAATGACGCTGCATGAAAAGGTCCATATGATATCATTTTTCTGCAGTAGAAAAATAAAAAGGCAATCAGCGCTAGTGGTGGAAGTGCTAAGAAGGTGAATGTTGTATGAAACAAGGTGATCATCAGAATGGAACCTGCCTTAGTATTCTGGATACTTCTAGTTCAGGGGTCGCCAACCTTTACCATTCAAAGAGCCATTTGGACTCGTTTTCCACATTAAAGAAAACACTGGGAGCCACAAATCCTTTTTTGAGATTTAAAATCAAATAACACTGCATATAATGTTTTCCCCTTTTTCCTTCATGTTAATAGAAAACAAAAATGTGTTGCATTGATTTAAATGACTGCAGACACAATTAAATTACAATTCTGCTTGCAACAAATACATTTAGATTAAAAAATAATCTCCAGCCTCCGAATTAGGATTAAATGTTTCAGAAAATGAATGATTGTGTTCAAGTCCTTCTTGTATTTTTATAAAGAAAAAGAATATCTATCCCACGAAGCGAGGGACAGGGTGCAGCAGTCAAGTCATCAAGAAGAGGTCTTTTATTTTGTAACTGGAGGAGAGTTATTTATTTCGGAGATTGCCATGTATAAACAAATGTCATTCAAATCTAGTTTTTCAGTCATTATTCCAGTCCAGTACTGTGCCTAAGTTAATGTTTAGATTGTTTCTATGTGAGATTTTATGTTCTGTAGCATGTTATTCAAGCGCAAAGTAACCACGTCATATCATTTCAAGCACTGATTGAGTACTAAACAAGTATTCAATGTGCACTTGTTCACTTGAAGGATTGGAAGTCTGGATAAGCCGCGCTTTGTCTCATAAGCTCTGTGTGTCACTTGCGACAAGCACCTCCTTTCGGTGGAGTGCAGCACATAATGCAATGAAAAGTAAATATAATTCGATGCCGCCGTCTATTGGGCATTTTTGAAAACTACAGTGCTGTATGTTGAAAGCAGTGGTTCTTAACCTGGGTTTGATCGAACCCTAGGGGTTCGGTGAGTCAGTCTCAGGGGTTCAGAGGAGGTCTAGGCACACACCCGACTCAAGTTCATGATGACATGCCCCGCTTGGCCATCATTGGCTGCAGGTGATCATGCTACATTGCTTGGCCAATCTGTGCTGCAGGAAATTTGGTTCGCTGAGTTGACTTGTGATTGTCATAATGGTATGTTGTGTGATTTCTTTCTGAATGTTTTAATCCTTACCATGTTGAGCAAAAAAAGAAAGTGGTCGGATGAATATGTACAACATGGATTCACATATATAACGAAATGTGATGCTAGTCAGCGTCCTATCTGCATGATTTGCGAAGTAGGATCAACCCCCGCTGACTCATGTATACATACATGTATATGTGTATATAATATCAATAAATACATATTCAAAGCTAAAAATGCTTATAATAACAATTATACATTCAAAAATAATGCACAAGATGTAAATAAAATATAAATACACACAAATACAGATGCGTGCGCACACACACACACACAGATGCGCGTGCACGCACTCGGATTCCCACCTCACATAAAAATGTAAGTATGTAGTTTTGATGGGCGGAGTTCATGCATTGTATTGGTTTTGTTCTTTGAAAACAGTGATGGTAATGCACAGTTCAGTTTGGTGCCCCAGTAAAAACCTGACTTGAAAAAAAACACATTTTATTTTTCAATAAAGAAGGGTTGAGTGAATAATGAATAATCAAATGAAAGTGTTGGGGTTCAGTAACAACAACCAACAAGGTTAAGAATCACTGGTTTAAAGGAAACGGTAGGTTTTAAGGTATTATATATATATATATGCTGTATAATGTTTATATTTTATCAATAAATAACACAGTAAAAGTTTTTCTTTATCATTACTACATTTTACTACGTTAATACTGTATTAATGAGTAAGACTGTCTAGAGAATGTGTTTGAGAAGCATATATTAAATACATAATATTTTACTTCTGGTTGATCATTCACGCATGTAATATGAAACGTGGGGTTTTACATCCTGATACAGAACTCGCGGATTATCTTCATTTGTGGGAGGGACCGGAACCAAACCCCCGCGAATAACGAGGGCCGACTAGACTGCAATATTAAAATATAAATTCCTTTTTGTAAACAAACCCCCACTACACCCAATATTTATTCATTTTTTACAGGTTGGACATGTGCAGAGTCCCCCAGGAGCCCAGTGGGTCTCAGCTGCAGTGCCATTTTAAATCTTGTTTCCAGTTGCTTAAATATTTGTTATTGCATACTTTAATTGTTTTGTTCTGCCTTTTTTTCACAAAATATATTTTTTTCTTTTTATAAAAAAGAGAACTTTGAGGAAGGCGACAGCTGATGTTAAGACTAGATGTGATTGGAAATAATTGATTCTGATTTTATTTTTGAATTTTTTTTTAACTGTTTCTACAACATCTTTCACGTTTCACTGTAATAAGTTGTACTGAGTGAATAAATCTGGAAATATATGGCCGGAAAATCTGTCTATTTTATGAATTTGACTTTAATATCTTGAATATAATGTTGAATTCCTAACATTGTATATGTGAGCATAATAAACCACGACTAGCACCCTTGCGGCACAGTGGTGTCGTGGTTAGCACGTCCGCCTCATAGCAAGAAGGCCGGGGTTCGATTCCCGGCCTGAGTGTTTCTGTGTGGAGTTTCTGTGTGGAGTTTGCATGTTCTCCCCGTGCTTGCATGGGTTTCTTCCCGGTACTCCGGTTTCCTCCCACAGTCCAAAAACGTGCACAGTAGGCCGTTCTAAATTGCCCGTAGGGTCGCATCATGCAGAAGGCAATGGCAAACCACTGCACTATCCTTGCCAAGAAAATCTCCATGAAGATGATAATCAAGGCGTGATCCTTCATGGCAGGTCGCCAAGAGTCGTCCTATGACTCGGAAGGTACCAGACCAGACCAGCACCCTTGCACTCGTGGGCACGTGAATGGTTCTTGATTATATTCACCAAGTTTTATACAAATCAGATGAACTACATTTGACATATAGACTTGCCATACTTATAGCACACACACACACACATAACCAATGGCCTTCAATCTTGATCCAGAACAACAGAGTGTCATCAGAAACAAGAATCTTAATTTGCATGTTTTAGTGGTGTCTCAGAACTTGAACACTTTAGATTTCGAACAAATCAGAATTCGACCAAAAAATCCGGGATGTTTTTGTCCTGGGAGTCGTCCAAAATCCGGAAGTTGAACTCTAAAACAGAGTGAGAAAAAATGAGACCGAGAGAGAGGGGAAAAGGCCTGCTTTCCCGAAGTCCGGAAGTTGTTGATACTATGTTGTATCCCCCTGGTAAAGCTAGTGCTGTTCTGGGGAAGTCCGGAAGAGAGATTATGGGGAAGTGGGACAATCTTCGAGCACTGGGAGGAGCACTACTAGTCTTTATAGCTTGTGATTAAGTGGAATCAGATGTGTGTGTTTAGCATTCCACCCATGTGGGACAGCCACGCCCCTCTCCAATGCACAGAGAAAGAGTGTGTGTGTGTGTGTGTGTGTGTGAGAGAGAGAGAGCGAGAGAGAGAGAGAGAGAGAGAAAGTTAGAGCCACCAAAACTTCACAACACAGACCATAACATAGTGTACTGTATTCAATAATTTTTCCACTTGATGTGCGGACCTATGGTATAAGTTACCGTTAACTTCTGTTCAAAAGACGACGGAACGGATTAAGACCATTTACATTATTTGTAATGGGAAAAGCGAGTTCGGAATTCGACCAAATCGGAATTTGACGAGCCGTCAGGAACGAATTATGGTCGAGTACCGAGGCTCCACTGTATTAGCATTTGCTAATGCCAGGAGATGGAAAACTTTGTGATTTGCATGCTAGCTTTTGAAATGTGTTTGCTAATATTTAGGGCATTTTATGCATAGAAATTTTGTTTGTTTATTGATTCTTAAATCTAGACAAAATGAGGGTGGCCTACATCATTTGATTAATTCAGTTCAAAATATGTCAGTATAAAGTACTTGAATGTGTGACAGTAACACTGAATGTGTTTGGGAGTTATGGACCAAAACATGTTGTTGTTTGTTTTTTTTTTGCTGTAGTGCCTCCTGTAGGCCAACATGTGTCAGTCTTCGTGGTTTTTCAGTGACCTGTACCCAAGTGCTCCATAACTTTTGCTTGTTATGATTTTTCCAATAGAAAAGAGGAACATGAAGAAAAAGGCAATAGAAACGCAGGCTTACAATAAAAGGAGAACAACCTCATCAGCACAACTTCCTCTCTATAGACTGGTTCTGCATGTGCCATTTTTGATGTTTGAGGTTTATGAGCCACTGTCTGTTTATGCTGTAAATGAATGTGTATTCCCTTGAATCCGATTGGTGAATTCTAAACATTGAAATTGTTAATATAATATCACACACACACACACACACACACACACACACACACACACACACACACACACACACACACGTATATATCCTATGAATCTCCATTGCAACATACAGTTATGTGTCATTGTTTTTACTGTAGCATCCCCTGTTGTCCAATATGTGTAATATTTTGTGTTTGCAGTCCCGACACTTTTCTTTTCCCATGTGTTAAAGAACTTTTCCAAAAGCCTATCACTTCGGGCTCTATAAAATGAAAAAGAAGAAGTGGAACAAGCCAAAGACGATAGACATGCTGTCCCTGCTGGGCTTGGAACCCTAATAATAGGTATTGTGGTTAGTATGTCCACCTCACAGCAAGAAGGTCCTAGGCTCAAGTCTT
>CM045731.1:70401416-70453916 GCA_024760905.1 Plotosus lineatus
TTCAGGATCACATCCAGAAGAAATATTCTGTTCTCCGCTCATTCAAACAGGAAATTCTGGGAGGTCAGTCACACTGTTTCTTTACCTTTCTGTGATTGTTGGCATAGTTTTATTTTCATGTTCACTAAATAGTTCTCATTTTAGGCTTTGGTAAGTCTTGTGAAGCCCAGTCTGGTGATGAGAAACCCAACATGAAGGAAAAGAAGGAAGAGCAGAAGAAAGCTGGAACAAAGAGAAAGATAAGCAGTGATGATGATGATGAGGAGGAAGAGGAGGAGGAGGACGAATCGGGTTTTTTCTTTGAGTCTCCCCTGAAGAAAGCAGCCATGTTGATGCAAGGTAAGAAGCAGGACGAGCAGAAGAAATGTGGAACAAAGAGAAACCAAAGTGGCGATGATAATATCATTATATTTTGATCCTTCTTCTTCTTCTGCTTCTTCTTCTTATTATTTATTTATTTATTTTAATTTGTTAAAAAAAACTTTCACAGAAACAGTTTTTTTTTCTTTTTCTCATAGCCACATTGTCTGAGAGAAACGCGCTGCCTGTTACCTGCGGGGAGACAAAAGGAATCCTGTATCCAAAAAAACTTATTAAAGGTAAAACTTCACCTGAATACAGTAGGCCCTCGACTATTCGTGGTTTTGCACCCACGCTTTGAGTATTCGCTGACTGCCAAGCAACCTGCACGTGATTCAAATTCAGCCAATGGCTGTCCTCTTTTCTCCTGATTGGTTGAACTGATGTCCCGCCCTTTTTCCCTCATTCGCGCACAAGTTGTCAATCCACTTCTTTTTTTGTGTGTGTTTTAATTACCAGTTTAATCTCTATGATACCACTCAAACGCTATGCGTCCTCTCTGGCTAAGCGATAGAAAACACTGGATGTCTCTTCTGAAGAAATAAGGATACAATACAGGATATTGTAATCAAATCTATATTAAATATAAAATCATTAAATGTGATGAAATCTGGTCGTAGTGAAGATTCCACATTGAACGACAGTAAGGAAAGTTTCACCTGCAGTGTTCACAAAGGAAATGATTTCACCACTAAACGCTTTCATCACTACAGGGGAGGAGTGCATTCGATCGCAGGGCCGCTGGTTCACCCCACCTGAGTTTCAGAGATTTGCAGGAAGAGAAAAGTCCAAGAGACGGCAACGCAGCATTCGCTACAATAACATTACACTGCACGAACTATTTCAGGTAAATCTACTCTTTTACATACACACACACCCGAACACGTACACACGCACACACTATGAAGATGTTAAATACAGGATGAAACATTGTACAGTAAAATGCTGGAGACATACTGCACTAACATACATAAACTTACTGCAATATTATCATTAATATTCTTTTTTGTTCTTTTCTTCTTTTTAAATGGACGGACATTTATAGCATTCATCCAGATCTTAAAGGCCACAGGTGCAGTACCAAATTCAGTCTGTTTTCAATGATCAGGTTTAAAAATTTATTGTATTATATACATAAATTATTTTGTTCTGCCTGTGTTTAGTAAAACACACACACACACACACACACACACACACACACACACACACACACACACATATGAAAACTCTTAACTACAGCACAAAACATTCAACCTTAAAAGGTTGGAGACATACTGCACTAACATACATAAATATACTACAATATTAAAATGTAAATTCTTTTTTGTAAACAAACACCCAATATTTATTCAATTTTTTAAAGATTATACATGTGCAGAGTCCCCCTGGAGTCCAGTGGATCTCAGCTGCTGTGCCATTTTAAATCTTGTTTCCAGTTGCTTATATTTTTATAATATTGCATACTTTAATTGTTTTGTTTTGCCTTTGTTTCGTAAAATATATTTTTTCTTTTAATAGAAAAGAGAACTTGTGATAATGTGATAATTTATGTTAAGATTAGATGCGATTGTAAATGATTGATTCTGATTTTATTTAGAACATTTTTGAACTGTTTCTACAACATCTTTCACATTTCACTGTAATAATTTGTACATTTGTAAATAAACCTGGAAACATATTTAGGAAAATTCTGTCTATTATAACGTTCATTCCCACCGCTATCAGACTGTACAACGCCACTTTGTAACTGTCTGTGAAAATACCGGTTATGTGCAATAAAAACCCCCGTGCACTTTAATCAACCACATCTACCCCACTGACTGTGAACCACATCAACCCATCTACTCTGCACTCAGATACATTACACTTAATATAGGCCAGTCTATAAAGTTGCTCCATTCTTTTCTTTTATTGTTTATTAATTTATACTATTTATGTATCTATTTATTTATTTACTTATATAATATATATGTATGTGTGTATGTTTGTACTTGTATCTATTTTTGCACCCCCTACTGATAGTACCTCAAGAGCTTGTAACAGTGAATTTCTCCATTGTGAGATTAATAAAGCTGTATCTTATCTTATCTTATCTTATCTTAATTTGACTTTAATCTTTTGAATATACTGTAATGTTGAATTCCTAACATTGTAAATGTGAGTTTAATAAACCATGACTCGCACCCTTGCACTGGTGGGCTCAGAAATGGTCCTTGATTATTCACCAAGTTTCAGATGAACTACATTTGACATACAGACTTGCCATACTTATAGCACACACACACACACACACACACACACACACACACACACACACACACACACACACACATATATATATATATATATATATATATATCCTATATATCATAGTGAGCCTCTATTTTGCAACCTTTCCTTTAAGCCTAATGGTCGTGGAGATTTTTGAGGGAGCCCTTGTTAATATTAGTTTAATATTCAGCAACAGCTGCCGCTGTGACGAAAGCTGTATCAATGAACCATTTGTTCATGGTACAGCAAGTTAAAGAACCACATCTTTATTGGACAGTCCCAGGCTATATAACGTCAGAAGTGCTGAAAACCAATCATTTTCTCGACTGAGATTCTACGATTTTGATGGGCGTAATGAGCAGCTGCCGCAGTTCGTCGTTTGCCACAAAAACGCTCAGCAATGATTCGATGAAACCCCATCAACTGAAGAAGCACCTCTCCGATGTACACCCCGAGTTCGTTGGCAAGGAGAGGCAGCTTTTTGAATTGAAAGCAAACAACTTGTTGATGAAAATGAGGATGGACCAGGGCGGAAAATTTCAAACTGAGTCGAAAGCGGTAGTACACGCATCGTATGCTGTGTCTCTGCTGGTAGGGAAAGGCGAAGAAGTCACATAGCATCGGAGAGACGCTCATAAAGCCATGCCTTGTGTCGTGCGCTGGCATTTTGCTTGGCGAATCTGCGGTGTTCAAAATGAAGCAAGTTTCTCTCCAACGACACTGTCAAGTCCCGCATCTTCGACATGTCATGCAACATCAAGTCGCAGCTCTTGGCAAAGTTCAAAGCGTCTCCCGTCTTTGCAATTCAGCTGGATGAGTCCGTGGATGTGTCAAATTTGTCTCAACTAATTGTCTTCGTTCGATACGTCCACGACTAAAGCATCGAAGAGGACTTGCTGTTTTGCCGGCCACTGGAAACAACAACCAAAGCCGCCGACGTCATGCAGCTTGTCAATGCCTTTTTCGAGGAAGAAGGATTGGACTGGGGCAAGCTCGTCCATGCCTGCACAGATGGTCCATAGCTCCTGCTATGTTTGGTGCGAGGTTTGGATTCACGAAACTACTGAAGCAGAAGAATCCCAAGGTGGTGACCCTGCGCTGCATCATACATCGAGAAGCGCTCGCATCAAGGATGATGACACAACCACTCAAAGAAGTGCTTGAGACGGCGATCGGGCTTGTGAATTTTGTCAAAGCGAGCGCCCGCAACACTCGACTATTTCGACGGTTGTGCCAGGATATGGAATCCGACTACGAAGGACTGCTGTTCCACTGCCGTTCGCTGGTTGTCGAAAGGCGACATGTTAAATCGGCTTGTGCATTTGCTCCCCAAAGTTACACCCACCTACACACCTACACACACCTCAAGCAGCCTCGGTACGATTGAGGAGCTTTTTGACACAGAACTGCCCCGGTGTGTACCCACCAAGTTTTCTACATCTTAAGATAATCATTCATTTGTGGCCTATCTGACATTTTTCAGCTCAGTCTGGTGAATGTGTGGATATAAATCTACCAAGTTTTTGAATGTCCATTGCAACATACGGATGTGTGCAATTTTTTTACTGTAACACCCCCTGTTGGCCAATATGCATAATGTTTTGTCTTTGCAGTCCCGACACTTTTCTTTCCCCATGTGGTAAAGAACTTTTCCAAAAGTCTATTACTTTGTGCTGTGTAACATGAATAAAGAAGAAGAAGTGGAAGAATAAACAAGCCAAAGACTGCTGCACGTGGAGCATATGCGTCAGACCCAAAGATGCAGGAAACCATGTAAGAAGATTCAACGATTTTATTTTATCACTTGGAAAATATAAATCACTGGAAATAAACCGGGTGTTCCAACTCCGGTTGTGGGACATATGGTCAAGAGGCAAAGTGTTCGGAGAAGTGTGTTTCTAGTTTCTCTCACTGAATCAGCAATCTGTTCTCACGTGTCAATGATGTGTGGCATTTGATTAATCTAAATTCCTCTTCTCTATTTTTCACTGTTCGTTTGCAAGGTTTATTTGGCTGGCTTTTGTTTCAAAATAAGTATTTTTAAGCTTTGTGCGCAGCTGTTTCACATCATGAGCAAGTCGCTTTTTCATCGCTAGGTCTTTCTCGCTGTGGTATTTTGCCAGAAGTTCTTGATAATCAGGATTAGTCCATGGTTTGTCGATCTCATTCCTAGTTTGTTTAGGAGTGCCTTCTGTGGAGGCTTCTTGTATGGCGTTCGTCAATAGTTCTTCGACTTGGTCAACTGTAAGAGTGCTATTTGATGGCTGACTGTGTAACGACGCATCAAGCTTAGTGCTGTACGCAACTTGGACTGATGGATCAACCCTTAAATGTCGTAAATCTGGGAACACAGCTGGAGATCGACTCTTGAGGAACATCTTTTTCAATTTCCTCTTAGCTGGAAAACTAGCGTCCATGACTATGATACGGTGATCTGATTCAAAGGGTTGACTGTGCATAGGGTATACTCTGCAGTTACTGGTTGCATGTTTTACAAACCATTCCGTCATGATGTAATCTAATCTCCTTTTATATCCCAAATTTGACTTGAAAGACCATCTATGTTCATCTGATTTTGTTGCAAACATAGTGTTGAGAATGTACAGGGATGCGTCTTTTGCTGTTTCAATTAGCTTTGTTCCATTAAAGCTTGTTGGGTTTTGATCGTGATAAGGGTCAACACATTTCCAACTGGAAGGATTGCAATCATGACCAATGGTGGCATTGAGATCACCAGCAGCAATAACTTTATATGATGAATAATCTTTTTTAGTCTGCTGTAACGCCTTGCCGAGGGTTCGGTAGAAGGCTTCTTTGGTGCTACTTGCATATTCTTCCATTGGACAATAACAACTGTAGATTGCCAGTTTGATGCCGTTCACCTTGACTCTAACCATTGTTAGTCGTCCTACTAAGATGTGCTAGACATTAACCAGTGTAACGTGTGGAGCAAGGACAACCGCAACACCTGCCCGAGCAACTTTCAATCCATTGTACACTACACGCCATCCTCTCCGGATTTCATCTTCAAAACAGATCGTACTACCTCCTTGGGGGTCTTGAGTTCATATACGGGTAGGTCGTGGAGCTCAACCATCTCTGGATCGATGAAGTTAGCGTCAGCGCCTGAGTCAAACAATACATCCACAGCATAGGAGTGTTGTACGGAGTACAGCATACCTTGAACTTGCACGTGCTTCCCGGGTGTCGTGCAGGATCCTTTGTTGAACAAGAAAGATTATAGAGATGTCTCAGCCTGGGAAAGGATACGAATCATTGGTAAATCTTTGGTAAATCATACCTTACGATTTTAATTAAAGTGCTTTACACATCTGAACGGGATTTAATTAGAATTAACACCCACTCCTGCTACCACCACTCCCACTGCTATGCTTATACATTATAGCACCAGTTTCTATAGTTTAAAATTTAGTTCAGATACATTACAATGTTTACATACCTAAACAGGATTTAATTAGAATCAACACACACTCCTGCCATCACCACACCCACTGCAACCCTTATACATTATAGCACCTGTTCGTTTGTGTATATTTGCATTTGCTCTCATAGCTTATGATTATAATGAAAGTGCTTTACACACCTGCACAGGATGAAATTACAGTACAACCAACATCCACTCCGACCATCAATAATGGTCCAGAGAGTGTTTTACAAAAGATTGACAATACATTGCCTAAAAACATGGACTAAACAAATTGTTTTATGGTAATGGGGGTTTGTGACCTGGAACTCAAACTACACCGGCTCTATTTTGGATATATATATATATATATATATATATATATATATATATATATATATATATATATATATATATATATATGAGGAGGAATTGCATCCACAGTCCAGCCAGGTGCTTCAGAGCCTCAAGAAAGGTTAACTTGGTAGATATTTGTAGTAGTACAGACACAAAATCCTAAAAGTACACATGGATGAATTTGTTAGACATATTTTTTTCCCCTGGTGCTATGAGATATGCTTCATATAATAATAATAATAAAAAAAAAACAACTCAAGTTGAAGATGCCACAGCAGAAACAAATGCTACACATTCATTGATCAGATGGGTCCCTGACCACAGGACGAAGCTGGCAGTGACCTTCTACCATCTATATTATATTAAAACCAGAAAGAAAAACACCCCAGGACAACAGATGTGGTGGGTATGATAAGATATAAATAAAGAGATCGTTATTGTCAACTGTTGATGGTTGTCACTGTCCCCCCACTGCAGCTAACTGGGTTATCAAAGGCCGGCCATGTCTCTCACTGTCTATGGTGAGAGGTTGATGTAAAAGAACCATTGCTGACTTTCATCAAGAGGAGCTGCATAGCTGTCAGTGTGTTTGTGCCCCTTGCTAAAGGGTTTTGTCAGGAAGGACATCGGACGTGAAAACCTATGCCAAATCGAATGTGCAAATCATTGATATGACTTCCATGAAGATGGAGGCAAATGATTCACTGTGGCGACCCCTGAAAGGGAACAGACGAAAGGAAAAGAAGAAGCTATTGTCACTGTTGCGTGAACGATTAAAATCAGTTCAGCAGCTTTTTGTTTAGCAGCTATTATTAAAAAAAAAATGTAATGGACAACAAACAACGGTTTCGTTGTACTTTTGTGAAAGGGTGTGATCGTACATGTAATTTGGGTACGGACTCTCCAATCTGAACCTGAATGGTGTTTCGTTGTTGTACTTTTGTGCTCATCACGGTTTGTGGTCATAAGTGCATTTGGTACCAGGACACCCGAGGGCACAGTTTGATGATCGACTTTGTAGTAATGTCACTGGACTTGCAGCCACATATTCAGGACACTTGGGTGAAGACAGTTGCTGAGCTGTCAACCAATCACCAGCTGGTGGTGAACTCGCTCCGATGTTCTGGTTTGGAGGTCGTAGGAACTCGTCTAGGCTTTTGCGGATTATGTTGTCATTTTGGCATTCGCAGCTGAGTGCAAAGCGGCCAGAATGAGAATCAGCAGCTTCAATCCGAGGACATGATGATGATGAAAGCATAACTCAGTAGTGACCTCATATTATTCCTCTTAGACTTGGGGGAGGATGGATCTCTTCCTGTTTCCTGTGGAGATAAAGAGGGTGTGCTGTATACAGAAAAATTTGACAAAGGTACACTTTCATTTAAATATCATTAAAATTTTATATTATTATTTATAGTCTGAGTGATAGAGTAATAAATCAGCTCAAACTGCTGGAGGTTTTTGTTGTTTTTATTTTTCTTCAGAGATCTTGCAGAGAGCTGGGGTTGGGGAGGGAGTCTCCTTTACCGAATGTGTAACAGCAAAATATGAAAATTCTTTCCAAATAAACCCTAGTTGTGAGTGTGAGTGTGGATGGTTGTGTGAGAGTGTTGGCATTGTGTGAGTGGTTGTGTGAGAGTGTTTATTTAGTTACAGAAAATGATGATGATGACATACAGACGCGCGCACACGCAGATGCACACCTCACAACAATGTAAGTGTTTTTAATGGGAGATTTCCGATTGTCTTTTTGTTTTGTGTTTGTTTAGGGGGGTTGAGGTTTTATTTTGCATAATTGGCCTTGTTTTTGTGGCATTTTCCTTAAATTTTTCCCCTATTCTTCCTTAATTTCCTTATTTTTTAATTCAATGAATGAGAGATTTCCTTTCGACTTTTTCCCTTTTTCAGGGGTCGCCACAGTGAATGAGTCACACATTTGACTTGGCATAATTTTTTTTGTCGGTTGTCCTTCCTGACATAACAGGGACAGAAACATGCTGCACCTACTCTTTACGAAAGTCAGCAATGGTTCTTTTACATGCCTCACACCGTACATAGACAGTGAAAGACATGGCCGGCCTTTGATAACCCAGTTAGCTGCACTGGAGGGGGGGGGGGGGGGGGGTTGACAACCTTGTGGAGAGTGGGACTCGAACCCCCAACCTTAGGATCAGCGATCCAGCGCCCTATACCACCAGGCCACCACTGCCCCACATGATGAATATTTGAGGAAAAAAAAAATGATACACTGAAGCTGCATGACTTGAATGGCGAAGTAGTGAGGGATATACTGTATATACAGTGGAACCTGAACTTACGAAAGCCCCAACAAACGAAAAATCCAGGTTCATAAAACATCAAAAAACATTTCCCTAAATTTTTTATCTCTGGATAGGAAACAAGTTCACGTTCCGAAAGCACCATCTCACAAAAATTCAAACAATGCACGAGTTGCTGTCCCATTGAATATCTTCAAACATCCCACCCCGCTGGCCTCCCATTGGCTATCTCCCAACATCTCGCCCCGCTGGCCTCCCATTGGCTAGGAGGGATGACGCAGCTCCCTTGAGCAGCAGCTTGTTTCATGAGTTTTTCCAAATGTGCTCATTGCAATTTTATTTTTTGGCTCAGGCTTACAACCTTGCATAAACATTTGTAAGATTACAACTCTGCTAAGAAGACATGGTCAACATGAAGTAAGTACCTTAAAAGGCATGCTTTTATCATTTTTAAAGGGTAGTACTGGGGGCCTTGGAACGAATCACACGTTTTACATGTAAAATCCGGTTCAAGTTACGAAAAGTCCAGGTTACAAAATGACTTCCGGAACGGATTAATTTCGTAAATTGAGGTACCACTGCATATATATATATATATATATATATATATATATATATATATATATATATATATATATATATATATATATAAACTAAAGGACTCAACAACAGCATTTACCCACCCAGAAGCTATTGATATATAACCCCATCACCACCACCATCACACACTGAATGAATAAATGAATAACCATCATTCGGACACTCTTCCTGGACAGTGCAATACTCATGTTTAAGTTTTAAGTGGAATACTCATGTTTAGAGCAGGTTTCAAACATCATAACATTTCATCACCACAAACCTTATAATTCAAATCTCTACCTGTTACCTGGTCTATATCGTGTACCTTTAACATATCATTCATCCTTTTGTATATGTTAGAATAGGTGTGAATAGGTGAAATAGGATATCGTGTGTGTGTATATGTGTATGTGTGTATACATAGGTATTGTGTAAATATGTCTATGTAGGACATGTGTGTGTATATATAGACATCTATACCTTAGTGTGGTTCCTTGGTGTCTTGTGCATTTTCTTTTTGTAATTGTTGCTAAATAAAAGAGAGCTGCTTCACTGAATTTTATTGTTCATGCAACAGCTGACAATGAAGATCTCGTTATGTTGATCTTTGTGTTTATATATAATTTTTTTTAAATTTTGTCCTGTTTTTGTTTTTTGTTTTTTTCAGGAAGGAACTTTGAAGTGGAACTTTGTTGCTCAGAAGGTGCAGTGCATGTTTTGATTTTTTTCTTTTTTTTCCTTTTGTTTTTGTGTATTTTTATTCACTAAAATATCATTCCTGTTCTTTTTATTGCAGACATTAACATGTTCTTCTAGCTACATGGAAAGCGCCAGCTCTAGTTAGTATGCATACACACATTTATTTATATTTTCTTTATTTTTTACTGTTTGCTTTTTTCTTTTTCTTTTTTCTTTACGTACATTTAAAAAATCACTTTTTGTTGTTTTTGAATAATTATTTTCTTTATTTTTTTGTACCCATGCTTTTGTATTCATGATGTTTGTTAGATTCAGAGTCCATGAAAGAGAGAGAGGAATTTAGTGAAGAAAAAGATGAAGAAAAGGAAGAGGAGAAAGAAGAAGAAAACAACTAGGAGGATTTGTCTAAATTTCAGAAGAAGATTTACCTGTCAGCTCCGGTTCTCTCACTGGGTTATTAGATAAGGATAAGTTTGCAGGTAGGTGGTAATTAGAGATCTTATATGAAGCAGTATCTTTGGGATATTGGACTTATCAGTCCAACTCATTCACCTGCTGAAACATTTAATCCTACTGGTATTGCAGAGAGGCTGGAGCCAACACTGGGCGAAAGCATGGTACACCCTGAACAGCTTGCCAAACCATCACAACACACACTCAATCAATCACATACACACACAGGGGCAATTTGGAACAGCCAATTAGCCTATTGTACATTTTTTTCCAACTGTGGAAGGAAACCGGAGTACCAGAATGAAACCCACACATGCACGGGGAGAACATGCAAACTCCATACCTCGCCAAGCCCAGGAGATGAACCAAGCACCTTCATTCTGTGGGACAGACACATGAACTACTACATTACCGCGTCACCCCAGTACACTTATGATGAGTCACATATAACTGCAGCAACTGAGATATGTGTGATACTGTACACAATAAGAAAGCATCACATGACCAGACAGTACAAAAACAAATCAGTGTGTGCGTGTGTGTATATGTGTGTGTGTGTGTGTGTGCGTGTGTGTTTGTTGCAGGAACTTGCAGTAAGTGCATCATCATAGAGTTCACTCCCGAGGAGTTTGTAAAACAGAATGTAACTCTAAGAGGCGGAGACTGGAAGGAAGAACCACTGTGTCACGGCAAAATATTTAACTACCTGCTGAAGGTAACGAGGGAGTGTGATGCGTAACCTGAAAGTAATTTTACAGGCACAGATTGAGCATGTGGGGCCGGCCGCTGGTGTCGTAATTTTGGTGCGAGGCTCATGATCAAAAGACTTAAATACTTTTTAGAACTGAAGCTGAAGATATCAACTACAGAATCGTTCCAACAATGAAAAATTAATCATTTCCAGCTTAGTGCATTGATTGGTCACAAAGGTGTTTTTGTTTGCTGTATGTTCTGTTTGCAGAAGAAGATCTTAAGTCAAATTAGCTTGTCTCTATGCTAGCCTAGGCTAGGCTACGCTAAATTTACATGTCTAGACTAAACAGAAAATAACCATTCCTAGTTCTGTTCTTTATTCATGAATGCAATTTTCAATATGGTTAATAATGTTGCGCCTGGAACATATGCTTCAGACCCAAAGATGCAGGAGACCATGTAAGAAGATTTTATTTTGCACTTTGAAAAATCTAAATCACTGGGAATAATTAATCGATGGAAACTGGTCGAGCCCGAAGCAGGATACCAGGAGTCAGAGAGATAGCAGGGAAACGGAATCAGTGGGAAGGACAATCTTCTGACGTCGGAGGGAAGCGCGCCGCTCCTATTTATAGCTCGCTGATTACTGATTGCTGAATGGAAACAGGTGCGCTCTCTGGACCTCACCTGCAGGTAGCAGCCACGCCCCTCGCCAGCGCTTGCAATGAATGAAGAGAGAGTTAACGCCTCCAGCCAGCACAGACCATAACAAATAAGATCTATTTTATTAAACTTTATGTATTAAACTTTATTTATTAAAGTTTATTTTTATTTTATTTATTGGGGGCAGTGGTGGTCTAGTGGTATAGGGCGCTGGATCGCTGATTCAAAGGTTGGGGGTTCAAGTCCCACTCTCCACATGGTTGTCACTGTTCCCCCCCAGTGCAGCTAACTGGGTTATCAAAGGCGGGCCATGTCTGTCACTGTCTATGGTGAGAGGTTGATGTAAAAGAACCATTGCTGACTTTCGTAAAGAGTAGCTGCAAAGTCGTCAGCGTGTTTCTGTCCCTTGCTAAAAAGGGTTGTGACAGGAAGGGCATCCGACGTAAAAACCTCTGCCAAATCAAACGTGCGAATCAGATGATTCGCTGTGGCGACTCCCGAGTAAAAGGGAAAAAGCCGAAAGGAAGACAGACACATTTTTATTTTATTTATTTTTCTATACTTTTTTGAAAACCGACGTATAATCGAGAACGACTTAAGCCGAGGTATACCTGCACCATGTTTTCAGTTTTTGTGCCATTTTCCTTAACTTTTTCCTGCACACCTGCCTGTATATTGAATTAAATAGAATTTCATCATAAAATGTTTTGGAGTTTCATTTCTTGTTGGTTTTTTTTCTGTTTTTTATCTTTTTTTTTCAGTGATTTAAAGCCATGTTTTAAAAAAGTATTGCTGTTTCAGATGTTAAATTCTTTTTATTGAGTTTGTAATACAGAAAGAATGGTAGAAGCAATCCTGAAATAATGTTTACTTTGCACCTTTTGTCTCTATCTTTAATTTCTTTATTCCTTTGTTATTGAAGTTTTTAAAATCTCTATATATAACACACACACAGAGAGAGAGAGAGAGAGAGAGAGAGAGTCATATCCGGCGCATGACTGGAGATGTAGGTTGGGTTTGAATACTCTGAATTTCATGGTTTCAATTGTTGTTCCTGTCGCATAAGTTTAGGTTTCGATTTCGTGACGTCAGATATATGACTTCCGGTTTCCTCGAGCGCGGCCGGAAAACGCGTGGAGGAGGTGGTTCGGGAAATAGTTTTAGAAAAATTTTTATTCGACTCAAAACGACCCGGAAGCTTCTGGATATTACAGGCAGATGTAAAGGATACAGAATAACGGTAGATATTATGTGCTGTGAAGATGAAGCGTTATCTGATTGGATAAAGTGAAAGTTGGGGGGAGGGGCGGATCTTAGGGAGGGGGGGGCTGTGCTGGATTCTTGTTATTCAGTGTTCGGATCTGTGCAGGGGGATCTGATGGATCTGCCGGGCTTGTTAGAGTTTCTGACTGAGGAGGACCTGCTGAAGTTTTTTCACTGTAAGAAGACGGAGATCTCGTGCATGGAGGAGCCCCGCACCTTCCTCCACCAGCTCCGAGATCATAAACTGGTGGATGAGAAGCTCTATCAGGTTGGAGAAACACATCTGTGAGATATTTAGGTTGCATAGCACTGCAAGAAGGTCCTGTGTTGGAGTCTCAGGCTGAGCCATTTCTCTGTGGGGTTTGCATTAATTCCTAGGGTTTCCTCCGACATTCCAGTGATGCACCTTAGGCTTATTGGCTGTTCTGAATTGCCCCAGGTGTGGATGTGAGTCTGAATGGTTGACCTGCAATGGTTTGGCAAGCTCTTTTGGGAGGTACCCCACTTTTGCCCAAAGTCAGCTGAGACAGGCTCCAGTCTCCCTTCGAACCTAGTAGGATCAAATGGTTCGGCAAATGAATAATCTCCAATCAGTTTTTAGGGTGGTGTACTGGTGTACTGGTGTATTGGCTTGCAAGTCCACCTCACAGCGAGAAGGTCCTGGATTTGCGTGTGTTTCATCCAGGTACTCCAGTTTTTTTCCAACGTTCCAAAGACATGCACATTAGACTAACTCTCTGTTCCAAATTGACTCTAGGTTTGAGTATGAGTGAAAATGGTTGTGTGTGTTGGATCTGTAATGGACTGGTGAGATGTCCAGGGTGTATCTCACTTTTACACAGTGTTAGTTGAGATAGGCTCTAGTCTCCCCATGACCCTAATTAGGATTAATTGGTTTGGTGAATGAATGGATGGATGAAGTGGTGATTTTATCATTGGGCCACTGACGTCCTGTTAAATTGAACACACTGTCTGTCTGTCTTCCTTTCGGCTTTTTCCCTTTTACTCGGGAGTCGCCACAGCGAATCACCTGATTTGCTCATTTGATTTGGCAGAGGTTTTTACATCGGATGCCCTTCCTGTCACAACCCTTTTTAGCAAGGGACAGAAACACGCTGACGACTTTGCAGCTCCTCTTTACGAAAGTCAGCAATGGTTCTTTTACATCAACCTCTCACCATAGACATTGAGAGACATGGCCCGCCTTTGATAACCCAGTTAGCTGCACTGGGGGGGACAATGACAACCTTGTGGAGAGTGGGACTCAAACCCACAACCTTTGGATCAGTGATCCAGCGCCCTATACCACTAGACCACCACTGCCCCCAAATTGAACACACTGTATTATGATAAAATAAAATAGCCCTGCGATGGCCTGATGAGCTGTCCGGGGCATACCATGACTTTGCCAAGAGACAGCTGAGATGGGAAACAGCCCTCCCATGATCCTAATTAGGATTAAGAGGTTCATAAAATGAATATACAGTTGGCCCTCTACTTGCGATATTAATTCGTTCCATAGCCATTTTCGTAGCCTGGAGGTTTCGTAAGCAGACGCGCATTTTACATGTGATTCGTTCCAAGGCTCCCAAGACTACCCCATAAACCCTTTAAAAATGATAAAAGTACACCAATGTTGTATGAAATATGTGTTGAAAGTAAAAGAAAATTATTTATTAAACCATTTAAACATTTTATTAACATATTAAACCATTTTATTAACATATCTATTAATTAAACCATTATGGAACATTTTTTATTAACGCACACACAACACTCTCTCTGTCTCTCTCTCTCTCTCTCTCTCTCTCTCTCTCACACACACACACACACAAAAACTCTCGCTCTCTCTCTCTGTCATGTTTTGCCGAATGTGGGCTCCGCCCACACGCAGCGTGGCGCTGACGGAGAAATTGTATTTAAATGTTTAAATGGACGGGATGTTGTATTTAAAGCGGACTTACAGTACCTGTTAGGTCCTGATTCAATATTATCTTGCTTCCTTGTGAGATCGGAGGTCTTGTCCCATGAAGCACTCTGCCCATGCTCCTTCTGCTTCAATATCGTTCCAAACTAATCACCTCCGTCACTGTATTTCCGCTTTTCTGTATTTAGGAATTTAGGAAACTGTTTTTCGTAACCTGGATTTTTCATATTCAGAGGCTTTTGTAAGTAGAGGGTCGACTGTAATAGCACAAACTTCTGTACCCTTACAAAAACCTTGTATCTTTTTGCTCTCTCTCTCTCTCTCTCTCTCTTTCTCTATCGCTCTGTAGAAGGTAATAAGGATGAAAAGTAAAGAGAGAAGGCAGGAAGGTGTGTATGAGATTTTGGACAGGCTGGAGACTGAGCGAGGACAGTGTGTGAAGATGTTCTGGACGTGTGTGTTTAAGGATCATATCTTGCAGAAATATCCTGTTTTCCGCATGCTTCAAAAAACTCTTCTGGATGGTCAGTCAAGTCGTCTGTTAAAAAAAAAAAGCAACGAGATATTATTTTTTAAATTTTGCCTCACCGTGATCGTATCTGACCCTCAGGCTCCTTCAATTTTAACGAGATGCTCCCTGGTCCCGAGGAACCCAGTAATAAGGAGGAAGGAGAGAAGAAAGTAAAGGGAAAGAAAAGAGGAGAAAAGAGAAAGAAAAGTGTTGAAGAGATCGAGGAGGAGGAGGAAGAGGAGGAGGAGGAAGGGGAGGAGGAGGAGGAGGAAGGGGAGGGGGAGGAAGAGGAGGAGGAAGCTGGACCTTCCTCATGCTCCACCCCTGCTCACAAGAAACCAACCAGAAGACTGATATTCTGTGAGTTGTTTATGTTCATCACAGCAAGAAAACTCGAACGGCAAGCTTGAGACGACTCCACAGAAATGATTCGAAAGGGAGATGTTAGGAGAAGATGAAGAACACTACTGACACTTGAGTTGTAGATGAAGATCTTCAGGCTACTGTGTGTGATCTCTGGCCTGTTTCACCAGGTCAGACTGCAGTAAAGCCCAGGAGATTATTCATAAATATTAATTGATGTACAGTATACTGGAGTTCAGGGCAACACCATGGCGCGGTGATTAGCACGACCACCTCACGGCAAGAAAGTCCTGGGTTGAAGTCCTTGGTGTAGTGAGGGCGTTTCTATGTGGAGTTTGCATGTTCTGCCTGCGTGGGTTTCCTGTGGTTTCTCCGGTTTCCTCCCACAGTCCAAAGACATGCACAGTAGGCTAACTGGCTGTTCCAAATGCCCCTAGGTGTGAGTGTGAATGGTTGCATGTGTGTTGGCCTTGCAGTGGTCCTGGGAGCTGTGCAGTGTCCCAGAGTTGGATGAGATGGGCTTCAGCCTTCACAGACCCTAATTAAGATTAAACTGCTTAAAAAAATAAATGAATAGCTTATGTTCAAGTTCAAGGCGGTATGGTGGTGTAATGGTTCGCGCTTTCGCCTCACAGCAAATAGGTTCGGATCTAATTCCAGGCTTGGTGAGGGTGGTTCTCCCTGTGCGTGTGGGTTTCCTCTGGGTACTCCGGTTTTCTCCTACAGTCCAAAGACATGTACATTAGGCTGATTTGGAGATTCAGTTCAATTCGATTGCCCCTAGTTGAGTGTGAATGGTTGTGCGGGTGTAGGCCCTGTGTCGGATTGGTACGCTGTTCAGTCAGCTGGGATGGGCTCTAGTGCTCTACCCTCCCCATGACCCTAATAACGGATAAATCAGTTTGAATGACTGTTTAAATCGATAATCGTTATGAAGTACAGCAAGTGGTTTTCAAGACTGTAATGCACCATAGGGAAGCTTGATTTAGGAAAAATATTTATCCCCCCATCTCTTTCTCTCTCTTTTTCAGTACCTCCGCTAAAGAAAGGAGAGAAGGCTGAAATATGGAAGTGGGACTTGTATAAAACATGCCTCCCAGTTACCTGTGGAGCTTTATCAGCCACACTGCATCGAAGGAAGCTAGCCCAAGGTGCACCATCGTCAGTCTCATGTTTTTAAAGGGACTTTCTGATTGACTGTCCTTCCCCATACACAGCAGGAGCGCCACTCTGGATTAGATTACATTTGGTGTTCTGGTGTGTTTGCTGGTGTAGGAAAGGAGTGTATTCTGTATGATGAGAAGTGGTTCTCGCCAAGTAACTTTGAGAAGGCTGCAGGGAAGGGAAGCTGCAAGAACTGGAAGCTGTCCATCCGCTGCCACAATACCTCTCTCCGAAAACTCATTGAGGTAATCAGTCATGTCTATGTGTACGGTTGTAAACACACACACACCCCTCATATTCGGTTTTATTATTTATGATTATTGTTCACATTTTTTCTCTCTTTTTTAAGGAGAACCATTTGCAGTGTCCACACAGACGCATCCGGGTACCACGCCCTTTTTCTCTTACCGTTTCTCTGTTTTTTTTTCCTGATCTGTTTTTGTCGACAGGCTTTTGTTTTTCTTAAATGAACACGTGATTTTCTATCGTTTCAGAGTCGGAGAGTGTTGTTTCCTGTCGTCTGCTCTGAGAGCTCCAGGTCTGGTCAGTACTCATAGACCCCCTGATTTAGTTTTTATTCCACTTTCTGATGATAAGAATGCAGATCTGCAGCAAAATAAAACCAAATGCCCTGAACACGTCTGTGTAGAGATGGAGGGATCAGATGAAGGAGGAGCGGAAGATGAGGAGGAAGAAGAGAACACCAAAGGGAAAGTTAATGAGAAAGAAGAAAAAGAAAAGAAAAATGAAGAGGAGGAAGGAGAGAGCGAGCCGATGGATCTGTCAGAGTTTGAGGGCGAAGTTTTACCCGTCAGCTGTGGCTCCATCACTGGGGATTTATATAAAAAAAGATTTGCGGGTAAGTCACCGGAGCGAAGCTCAGGGTTTCACAATCTCAACAAAACAGTGCACATTATATAATTAATACTTTAATATCCACGTACTATAATAATACAAATATTACAGTAATCCAGTCACCATAGTAGGAACTCTTTCATTCATTCGTTCATTCATTCATTCATGTTCTGAACAGCTTCATCCTAATTATGGTTGCAGGGAGGCTGGTGTGCATCCTAGCCGACTCAGGACGAGGGCAGAGTATACCCTAGACAGCTCACCAGGCCATCTCAGGGCTATGCAGCTCCTCTTTATGAAAGTCAGCAATGGTTCTTTTACATGAACCGCTCACCATAGACAGCAAGAGACATTGCCGGCCTTTGATAACCCAGTCAGCTGCACTGGGAGGACAGCAGTGACGACCCGGTCATCCCGGGGTTGAATCCCCAACCTTGGGATCAGTAATCCAGACCCCTAATACCAGGCCACCACTGCCCCTCATAGGAACTAAGTAGCAGCCAATAAGGATGGAGGGTGGGCTCCACAGACAGAGTGACGTGGTCAAATTTTACCCGTGTGAAAAATAAAGGTCGTGCAAAACATAGTCGGATTAGGACACAGTGTGAACTGTGCAGTATTAGCATAGTAATAATATACTTAAAACATAGCAGCCATTTCATTAGTGTAGTACAAGCATGGTGCAGACTTGTTGAACGTTAACGTGGACACTTGTGGCACAGCATTTCTGAGGACCGGACAGTGTGTGGGGCAATCTGATTGGCTGTAGTAAGAATGTATCGGATGTTGCGTTCTTGTGAGAAATTTACATTCATGGCATTTGGCAGACGTCCTTATCCTGATCCAGAACGTGCATTTTTATCTCATGTGTACATTAGAGTAGTTGAGGGCTAAGGGCCATGCTTAAGGGCCCAGCAGTGTCAGCTTGAAAGAATTGGAGCTTGAACATCCAATCTGCTGATCAGCAGCCCAGAGCCTTAACCACTCCGACATTACTGGGAACACGTTGGACTCTTTGAGAACCTGATAGGGACAAGGAAAGGACGCGGTATGAACTTGCACATACATTTTGGCCACACCCCTGACATGCCCATTTAAATTTCCAAGACTCGGTGTAGTCTTTATTGTGGGTCTCGAAATGTGAAGCGTCGCTAACTAGATAACCCAGCTTGCCCTATATACAGGTCGTCATCGACTGAAGACCGGTGCAACTTACGACTGTTCGACTTTACGGCCACCCATGATTAAAAAAATAATAATAAATAGCTTATATACTTGGGTATCATGTCTCGTGCCTGGCTGATTCTAGCCTATTTTTGAGAATCAAATGGGATAAACCATGTACATGTATTTAATAAGAAAAAGATGAGCGAGAGAAAGATTCAAATATTCCTAACAAGAAAAAACAGTAACATTATTAGCAGGTTGTTCTCAAATGTTCACATTATATACAAAGGGTAAACTAATTTACATTAATACAGAATTAATTAAAAGTACGAGAGGGAGACAAAAAAATGAAACATACAGAAAAATATTTGTGTATGAGTGATTGTTGAAAGAAAATAGAGAGAGAATTCCAAGAAGAAAAAAACAGTAATATTATTTTTTTTATTGTTATTATTATTATTCATTCATTCATCTTCATCCGCTTAATCAGGGATTGGGTCGCGAAGGCAGCAGCCTAAGCAATGAGGTAGACATCCCTCTCCCCAGCCACTTCCTCCAGCTCTTCTAGGGGGACACCGAGGCATTCTCAGACCAACTGAGAGGCCTAATCCCTTCAGCGTGTTCTAGGTCAACCTCGGGGTTTCGTCCCGGTTGGACATGCCCGAAACACCACACCAGGGAGGCTTTTGGGGGGGCATTCTAACCAGATGCCCGAGCCACCTCAACTATCTCCTCTCAATGGGGAGTAACAGTGGTTCTACTCCAAGCTCCTCCCAGATGGCTGAGCTTCTCACCCTATCTCCAAGGGAGATCCCCACCACCTGGCAAAGGAAGCTCATTTCAGCCGCTTGCATCTGCGATCGTTTTCTTTTGGTCACTACCCAAAGCTTGGGACCACAGGTGAGGGTTTCAACGTAGATCGACTGGTAAATTGAGAGCTTTGCCTTGCAGCTCAGCTCCTTCTTCACCAGGATAGATATCATTATTATTATTATTATTATTATTATTATTATTGTTATTCCCCTCCCTGAATCGCCACCTAATCGTGATGGAGGGATTTTCGTGACCTAATGATCCTAGGAGATATATTGTCGGGGGCATAATGCCACTGGTAGGGTCACCCAAGGCAAACAGGTAATGGGTGAAGGTCCACACAAAGTGCGGTTCAGAAGACCTCTATGATGAAGGAAAAAACAAGGATACAGTTTTGCTTGCCCGGACGCGGGTCACCGGGGTCACCCCCTGGAGCCAGGACTGGGGAAGGGGCTCGAAGGCAAGTGACTGGTGGTCAGGCTTCTGCCCATGGAGCCTGGCTAGGCTCAGCCCAAAAAGGAGACATGGGTCTGCCCTCCCATGGACCCACCACCTGTGGGAGGGGCTATAGGGGTCTGGTGCAATGTAAGTTAAGTGGCAGCAAAAGGTATGGGTTCTGTCGTACCGATCCTCTGTTACTGATTCTGACTTTTGGGACATTGAATGTCATGCCTCTGGCGGGGAAGGACCCGTAGCTGGTGCGTAAGGTGGAGAGATACTGACTAGATACAGTCAGGCTTACCTCAACATATAGCTTGGGCTCTGGAACCATCCATCTCGAGAGAGGCTGGACCTTATTCCATTCTGGACTTGCTCATGGGGAGAGGCGGCGAGCCAGTGTGGGCATACTTGTTTTCCTCTGTCTCGATGCCCAAACATTGGGGTTCTTCCCAGTCGAAAGGGCTGTGTACGAAAGGGTACCTTCCCTCTGCCTTTCTACCTGACTGTTATTTGTGCTTATGCACCAAATGACAGCTCAGAGTACTCACCGTTCTTGGAGTCTTTAGGGGGTGTGTTGGAGAACACTCCCTCAGGAGACTCACTCGTTGTCTTAGGAGACTTCAACGCCCATGTGAGCAACGATAGTGTAAATGTAAGTTAAGTGGGAGCCGAAGGTATGGGTTCTGTCGTACCGATCCTCTGTTACTGCCGGCCTCTCCGGTTTGAACCCAAATGGTGATTGTTGGACTTCTGTGCTCGTCACAGAACATAAGGGTTCAAACATGTGTGTGCCCATAAATGCACTTGGCAGCAGGACAGCCTAGGTTGCAGTTTGATGATCGACTTTGTAGTCGTGTCATCGGGCTTGCGGTCGCATGTTAAGGACACTCGGGTGAAGAGGGGAGCTGAGCTGTCAACCGATCACCACCTGGTGGTGAGCTGGTCTTGATAGCGGTGGATGCTGTCTTCCAGACCCGGCATGTCCAAGTATGTAATTCGGGTCTGCTAGGAACGTTTGGCAGTCTCCTGTCCGAAAGGCCTTTAACTTTCACCTCCGGCAGAGCTACAACCACGTCCCGGAGGAGGCGGGTGACATGGAATCTGAATGGGCCATGTTTCGTGTCTCCATTGCTGAGGCGGCAGCCCATAGCTGTGGCCGGAAGGTCGTCGGTGCTTGTCATGGCGGTAACCCCCGAACCCGGTTGAGGACACCTGTGGTGAAGGGGGCCGTCCAGCTGAAAAAGGAGGCCTATCGGGTCTTATTTGCCTGTAGGACTCCCGAGGCGGCAGACAGGTACCAGCAGGCCAAACATGCTGCAGCTGAAGCTGTCGCAGTTGCAAAATCTCAGGCATGGGAGGAGTTTGGTGAGGACTTTGAGATTGATTAGCAGTTGGCCTCAAAAAGGTTCTGGACCACCATCCAACGCCTCAGGAGGGGGAAGCAGTTCTCCACAAACACTGTTTACAGTGGAGGTGGAGAGCTGCTCACCTCAACTGGGGATGTCATCGGGAGGTGGAGGGAATACTTTAAGGACCTCCTCAATCCCACCAAAACGCCCTTCGTGGAGGAGAAAGACCCTGAGGGTTTGGGCAGGGGTCTGCCCATCACTGGAGTGGAGGTCACTGAGGTAGTCAAAAAGCTCCACGGTGGTCGGGCTTCGGGGTTGGATGAGATACGCCCTGAATATCTCAGGGCTCTGGATGCTGTAGGACTGTCTTGGTTGACACGTCTCTGAAACATCGCATGGTCATTGGGGCAGTACCTCTGGACTGGCAAGCCAGGGTTGTATTCCCATTTTTTTTTTTTTTTTAAAAAGTGGTACCAGAGGGTGTGTTCCAATTGTCGGTGAATCACACTCCTCAGCCTACCCGGGAAAATCTATGCAGGGGTACCGGAAAGGAGGATCCAACCAATAGTCGAACTTCGGATTCAGGAGGAACAATGTGGTTTTAGTCCCGGTCGCAGCACTCTTGACCAACTCTATACACTCCACAGGATCTTGGAGGGGGCATGGGAGTTTGCCCAATCTGTCCATATGTGTCTTGTGGATTTGGAGAAGGCTTTCGACTGTGTCCCTCGGACTATCTTGTGGGGCGTGCTCCGGGAGTACGGTGTTCCGGACCCGTTGCTACAGGCCAGACATAGTCCCTCCAGTGTGTTCTAGGTCGACCCCGGGGTCTCTTCCCGGTTGGACATGCCCGAAACACCACACCAGGGAGGCGTCCGGGGGGCATTCTGACCAGATGTCCGCGCCACCTCAACTGACCTCTCTCAATGCGGAGGAGCAGCCGATCTACTCCGAGCTCTCCCCGGACGGTGGAGCTTCTCACCCTATCTCTAAGGGAGAACCCCGCCACCCGGCGAAGGAAGCTCATTTCAGCCGCTTGTTTCCTCTGAGATGGCATAGGAGTCTTCTGAATCGCACTTTGTCTGGACCTTCACCCAGAACCTGTTTGCCTTGGGTGACCCTACCAGGGGCATTATGCCCCCGACAACATAGCTCCTAGGATCATTAGGTCATGCAAACCCATCCACCACGATAAGGTGGCGATTCAGGGAGGAGCTCTTCTGAACCAAAAGATAAAAACGGAGGGGTCAGAACGTGTGTTTTTGTTCTACAGGATCACGCAGTAAGAGCATCCGTACGGAGGTGGGCTGGTTCACTCCAGAGGAGTTCGTACAGCAGGATGGAACTCTGAGAAACGGACACTGGAAGAAAGATATACTGTGTCATGGCAAATTCCTTTACTTCCTGGTGAAGGTAACAAAGACAGAACAGTGTGTTATCAGCATTCCTGTATATAGTGTTTAACCTTTTAGCATGACAGAGAAGTCAACCGTGTTTATTTACACCGCTGTATGACAAATGATATAAAATTCTATAGCCACACCACATGCAGGTCCTGTTACACTCCCACCGTGCTAAGAGCGCTGGGTAAAGAGTCAAACTAAAATGTGCCTATGTCCTCCAGTAGTATAAACAGGTGCCAGTAACAATACTGAGAAGGTAACCTGTGGTGGACTAATGTTCGATCCAGGCAGAATTGAACTCCTGATTGCTTCATGCTACAGAAACCAGGATAAGCTCCGCCTCTGATAAACCAGTATAAACCAGTATGCTCGGGAGAGAAAATTCAAACAGACTTTACCTACATCAGTCCAGTCTTAAGTGATGAGTACTGTATGTTAACTTGAAGTAACCTATTAAGGTGTAATTCAGGAAACAGGTGTAAAAATATATTACACTTTAGTTAAAGTCCTGTTTACAAACAAGCTGTGATTTTTATTGTTATTATAGTATGAATTAAACAGAGCTACGATAAAAGGAAGTGACGTAAGTTCGGGTCAGGTGTATTTGAAAGCTTTGTAGTTGTGTTCCAATGTTGATCTTCTGTTGGGGGGGTAAAAATCGTTCAGGTCTGTAAATCATATGAATCGTACGAAGTTCATATGAAAGCAATACGATTGTTGCAAGACCAAAAAAATCCTCATACGATATTTCTGGGGGAAAATCAGTTGACATACCTTGAAAATGTCACACGTTACATGTAGAAGGAAGACATAAGGAAGCCCTGCAGGGAGGCCGGTGCCCATTTCAGCCGACACTGGGCTAGGGCAGGGTTCACCCAGGATAGCTTGACAGACCATCGCAGGGCCAACACTTACTCAACCATTCATACTCCGACTCACGCCTACTGTCCATTTCGAAAAGCCAGTTAACCTACCGTGCATGTTTTTGGACTGTGGAGGGAAACTGAAGTACCCAGAGGAAACCCACACAAGCACGAGGAGATCATGAAAACTCTGCAAAGAAACACCCAGGCTGGGAATCAAACCCAGGACCTACTTACAGTGAGGCAGACATGCTATCCACTACTTCACCGTGCCATGGGGGTCTTATGTAAAACAATCATAGGACTGCTGTAAGAAAGCTGTATGATTCTGAGCGCATCAGATGAATCAAAAAGGCGTACAGAATTCGTAGGAGGTTTCTCGTAACCGTCACACAACAGACATTTGAAATGCACATCAAGAATTCCCTAAAAGACAGAAAACATCTGGAATATGTTCAGCACCACAACAAGGAGCTTTCCATCACACTGCAGGTGCATTTGTATTGACAGCCCACATCTGTCCTAGAAATTTGTCTCGGTTTCTGCGCTTGTTGTGTAGTTGTTGTAGAATGTGAGTAACTGGTGTCTACTCTATATGCTACCTTTCGAGTTTTTGTAAGGAATGTTCAGAGATAGCATTATTGATTAGTGATTCACACCCCAGTGTGCCCTCATTGAGGTTTGCGGTTTGATTTTAAACATAAATGCAGGCCAGATGATGGCAGTGGTGGATCAGTGCTTCATGCTCTGAGCTAGTAATCCAAAGGTTGAGGTTCAATATCCAGTACCATCAAGCTGCCACTGTTGGGCCTTTAACCCTCAATTGTTCACTTGTATAAAACATGATAATGTAAGTTACTCTGGATAAAAGCATTTACCAAATGTTAGTGTGTGTGTGTGTGTGTGTGTGTGTGTGTTTGTATGTGTGTGTGTGTGTGTGTGTGTGTGTGTGTGTGTGTGTGTGTGTGTGTACAGTATAAGATCCTGTTCGTCCATTCGTTGCAGTGTGGTTGTGATCTGTGCTGTCCCAAAGACCCGGTAAGTCTGAAACTCTTAGCAATACATACGTACAGTAGGCCCCCGTTATTCGCGGAGGTTCGGTTCTGGCCTCTCCCCTGAATATAGATAATCCGCGAGTTCCGTACCCGGAAGTAAAGCCCTATGTATCATATTACATGCACTAAAATATGCTTCTCAAACACATTCTATAGACAGTTCTCCAAAAACACAGACCACAACAAAAAGAACATAAGCGAACATGAAGTGTAATAAATTGGATGAACAAAACAAAAGGATAAACATGCTACACCACAGTACATAAAATCACACACACAAACATTCTAAACATTAACTTAGGTACTGTACTCGAATATAATTGAAAAAGACTTTAATCCTACAGTTCTTTACAACAGTTCAGATGATTATTCCTCTTCAAGCACTTCAGAGGAAACTGTCGTTTCTTCAGGAGAAAGTCTTATTTCTTCAGAAGAGATCCAACGTCTTTACCTTTTTCTGGCACTTAGCTGGCATTTGAGTGGCATCATAGAACTTAATTGGTAATTAAAATACACTAACAAAAGACTCACTGACAACTTGTGCACGAATGAGAAAAAAGGGGCGTATACATCATCTCAACCAATCAGCAGGAGGGAGAACAGACATTGGCTGAATTTGAATCACGTGATAGTTACTTGCCAATAGTGACTTGCCAATCTGCGAATATGCGGGGGCTCGAGTGCAAAACCGCAAATAGTCAAGGGCCTACTGTATTCTGTTATATACTGACGTTCACGCCTAATTTGAATACTCTGTTCTGATTGATCCTTCATTAAATCATACTTTTTCACATTATTAATGGAGCAATAAAAATCTTTCCAGATTTTGCAGGCCTGAGAATTTTCCAGGGAACCGTGGATTTCTTTTCCAACCAAAAATATCATTCACGAGATTCATGTAAATCTGTTGAGACAATTTTATGGGGGTGTAGGGTTGGCTCAGTTGGGTGTTTGTCTTGTGAGGCGAGGCTGTGTGCGTCTCTGGCAATTAACAGTCGGTCGGTGCACTGCTTGACTTTCTTGATAGCACGTTAACGTACTATACAAAACAGCTGGCTCTACACAGATCACGGGAGTCAGGTTACACCGTGACATGCGTAAATGCCTCAGTTTGTTGTTTGTGTAGTTTTACGGCATTCGGCTACTTGTACGAGATACATTTTTAGTTTACAAAAATATTTTACGAACTGGTTTTGACGCATTTGCAGTAACGAATATCTTGAATTAATACAATCTGAGATGGCAAAAATTCTTAAAAGTGACGAGAATCGTGCAGGGAAATCGATAGAGGAGGTGATGTGAAGAATTGCTTTCGATGAGCGTGGATGGAGAGAAACGTCACTATGAAGTTGCCGGGATCAGATCAGTTGGTGACTGTTACTCTGGGAAAACATATTAAGCAAAAAGGTAAAACTCTTTTAAGTTTTCAGCAATCTCCATTCTCAGGCCTGATTTTGAATGCAACTATTGACCCCTACACGACGCAGTGCTGATCCCTGTCAGGGTTTACTTTGTGTTCATGGAATTATTTATTTGTGTAAGTAAACATCTGACCTTGTAAATATTTAATAAAATTTTGTTTTATTTCCTCTCCTCACCAGCTTGCACAGAATAATGACGATGTTTGCTTTGTTTGCAACACCAATGAACATGATGATGAAGAATTGGTGTGCTGTGATGAGTGTCCACGTGCTTTCCATAAGCACTGCCATTTACCCACCCCACATGACGACAATAATGAGTGAGTGAGGGGGGGGAGTGTGTGTGTGTGTGTGTGTGTGTGTGTGTGTGTGTGTGTGAGAGAGAGAGAGAGAGAGAGAGAGAGAGAGACACTTGGTAGTTTTAAAATAACGAAGCAGGGGTATTGTGGGTAATCTAGGAATCTACGTTTTGAGGAAATAACTTGTGTGTGTGTGTGTGTGTGTGTGTGTGTGTGTAGGGATAAATGGATGTGTACTTTCTGTGTTTGGAAGATTAACCAGCAAATATGGCTTCACATGAGTCTGAAAGATACTTTGAACAGTCCTGTAACCCAAAACATCATGGTATACACAAACACACATACACACACACACACACACAGACAGAACTCTGACTCTCTGTATGCTTTCCATCAGCAGCGCTGTGAGTATTTGCTGTTGTGTTTGTATAAGGAAGACACTCAGCGCATGTTTACTGATGATCCCTACGTAACAGTAAGACTTTACTATCATCATCATCATCATCATCACCTCTGTAATTACTGTACTCTATATCAGATGGCTTTGAAAACTTATACTGTAGCTGAGGACTGGCAAACACATTGGAATTCGGTTTTATGACTGTGGATCTTTAGAGGAATCATTGGGTTCTGCTGTTCCTTCATTATATTCAGTACCAACAAATGGCGTTCACTTTTTGACTGAAACAGTCCTGCTGGATCTTGAAAGACCAAATATTTGCTTAAGGTTGCAGTGCACGAGTGTTCGGGCTATTAGTCATTTTTATCTGATGCAAAATCTGAGTCAGTGGTGTGTGGATAGGATAGCGCTAATGTGAAGACATCAGGTGACTCAAGTAAGGATGCTCACCGCTGTATATCGGACGAACTGGAACTTATTTATACACCAATCGGGGCATCCACATAGAAAACCAACCTATCAGAAGCATGGACTCACAAGGACTTCTCTGTACAGTATTCTATTGTGGCTTTGTTCTTATCATTCATTCATTTTCTGAACCGCTTAATTCTAATTAGGGTCGGGGGGAGGCTGGTGCTCATTTCAGTCGACTCTGGGCAAGGGCAGAGTACACCCTGGACAGCTCAACAGGCCATCACAGTGCGGAAACACGTTATCGGCTATGCAGCTCCTCTTTACGAAAGTCAGCAATGGTTCTTTGACATGAACCTCTCAGCACAGACAGTGAGAGACATGGCCGGCCTTTGATAACCCGGTTAGCTGCACCGGGGGAACAGCAGTGACAACTCGGTGATAGTGGGGCTTGTACTCTAACCTTGAGACAAGTAATCCATCACTTTACCACGAGGCCACCATTGGCCGAAAAAGACTGACCTTATAAATATTATTTATGAATTTCGAATGACAGAATGGGGTTAATATGGAATCCGACGTCAGCTAAATTAGCACCAGAGTTATTTTTAAGGACAAACAACAAGGACAAAGACCACAAGTAGACAAAACAAAGCTGTATAATGTTAATAAACAACATTCAGGGAATAAAGGCTTCGTAACAACAGAGACATCAATACGGAACAGTTTGATAGACATAATACTCCCTCACATGATTTCACTTTTTGCAGATGCAGCGTCCTTCCGATAGTATGTGGCTGAACAGAGTGAAGACCAAACTGCAGAAAAAAAACTACAGCACAGTGGGAGAGTTTGTCAATGACATCAGGCTAATCTTCAAAAATGACCCAACTTTGAACAGGGTGAGGTTTAAATGAGCTTCATTACTACCTAATATCAAGATCAACTGTTCCTTCTTCTTCTTCTTCTTCTTCTTCTTTTCCTTTCGGCTTTTCCCTTCCCGCCACAGCGAATCATCCGCCTCCATCTCACCCTATCCTCTGCATCTTCTTCTCTTACACCAACTGCCCTCATGTCCTCCTTCACCACGTCCATGAATCTTCTCTTTGGTCTTCCTCTGGGCCTTCTGCCTGGTAGTTCCAACCTCAGCATCCTACTACCAATATACTCACTATCCCTCCTCTGTACATGTCCAAACCATCTCAATCTAGCCTCTCTCACTTTGTCTCCAAAACGTTTTACATATCCTGTCCCTCTGATGTACTCGTTCCTGATCCTGTCCATCCTCGTTACTCCCAAAGACAACCTCAACATTTTCATCTCTGGATCAACTGTTCCTATACTTGTAATTATTTTCAGTGAGATATAACTCTCTCCCTCTCTCAAGCCTATAGGAGCCAGGGCTGTCTCAAGGCTACTGAGGCTTTTAGTATAGGGATTTGATTATTAAGACCGAGACCAGTTGCATTATTCTATAATATTACTCGATATTATAGCCTAGCATTTAGCAAAAAGTGCTAACCACAGAGTTATGGGTTGATGGTAAAAACGTTCATTCTACCTCAAGATTTCAAGTTTCGGGTTTTACTGTTATACACAATATAAAACTGAGGCTTGAATCCCGTCTCTCAATTTAATACCTCGTTAAGCGCTAGTCGGCCTCGTCCGGCCCGGGAGTAATAATCACTCCAAATTCATCAGGCTTCTCGCCTTGCAATCAACACAAGGTGTCATTAAAGCCCCAGAAGTCGCAGCGCAAACGGTAATGGACTTAACTTGCATTAGCTCGAACTGAGAGTAGAATCTCTGCTAATGGCTCTCTCTCTCTCTCTCTCTCTCTCTCTCTCCCCCTCTCTCTTACACACACACACACACACTCACTCACTCTCTCTCTATCTATCTCTCTGTCTATAACTCTCCCTCCCTTTCCCTGTCCTGTCTCTCGCTCTCGCTCTCTCTCTCTCTCTCTCTCTCTCTCTCTCTCCATATATATATATATATATATATATATATATATATATATATATATATATATATATATATATATATATATATCACTCTATGTCTATCTCTTACTATGTCTCTTTCTCCCTCTTTCTCTCTCTTGCTCCTGCTCTCTTTCGTTCTCTCATTTTCTGTTTCTCTCTCTTGCTCTCTTTCTCTTTGTGTCTCTCTTTCTCTCTCTCTCACCCTGTCTCTCTCTCTCTCTCTCTCTGTCTGTCTGTCTCTCTCTCTCTCTCTCTCTCTCTCTCTCTCTCTCTCTCACACACTCTCTATCTGTCTCTCTCTCCCTCCCTTTCTTTCTCCCTTTCTCTCACTCCCTCTATCGCTGTCTCTCTGTGTCTCCTTCTTGCTCCCTTTGTCTGTCTATCTCTCTGCCTGTCTCCCCCCCTCCTTCTCTCTCTCTCTCTCTCTCTCTCTCTCTCTCTCTCTCTCTCTGTCCCCTCTGTCCTACCCTTCTCTCTCTCTCTCTCTCTCTCTCTCAATCTCTCTCTCTCTCTGTGTGTGTGTGTGTGTACAGGATAATGACTTTGAAACAATGAGAGCCAGGCTTCGCGAGATCTTTGAGCAGATGTTCCAGAGCATCTTCAAGATCCAGTAGAGCAGGCGTGGCCAACCAGTCAGGACCAAGAGCCACATTTTTTATAGTGTTACTACAAGGAGCCACATCATACACATGGGCACACATCATCACCATTTCTCTTACACACACACACACACACACACACACACACACACACACACACACACACACCCCTCTGCTCAGCCGGATTTATTTTAAATTCAAACACCGACATTCTTATGAAATTCTCACATCTTTGAAGATAAGAGTGTAACTGGAATTTAATAGCCGTGTTAATGTCCATGTATCTGAATTCAACAGTGTGGCGGGACAGTTGGACGTCCGATACCACATGTTTTAGTTTGTCTTTTTCAGGAGACAAGATTTCAACATCACCCCTGAGGCATTTTTTTAACAAATTCTCCTTCATTGTATGACTTTCTGGCCCTTGCAATATTCCAAGCCTTTTGATACGATGCAAGCGTTACAGTCTCTGAGCACTTTATGAATTTTTGGAAAAACTGTATTGGCCATTCTGCCTGACATTTCAAAGTGAGCAACTTGTGCTTGCGATGTTCAGTCCCTTTAGGAAATTCCTGGTCGAAGTAAGCATGCAGTGAGCTGAAGTGGCGCGGATGATGTCAAGCTTTGGAATGCGTTAATGACGCCTGACATATCCGAATGTCTTACCATTACGTTCAACAACAACAAAAAAACTTTCCCACTCCGTTAAAAACGTCCTGTGTTCATCTTGATAATTTCTTTATGATGCATGTTTCCTCTGTCATCAAGAGCTAATTTGACACAAATTGTTTACTGAAATGATCTCACCCATACTGGGAAGATTTGTATTATTTTCATCCCACGCACAATCACATTTAATCAAAATACCATAGTGAACAAAAGCGAAACGAACACGAACATTAAAAAGACACAAACTTTGATATGAACGTATGAGCCGCATGTGGTTCGGGAGCGGCGGATTGGCCACCATTGCAGTAGAGATTTTCCTGTTTGTTTGTATTCCAATTTAATTTTATAAAAAATTTTATAATTTGTATTTGTGATTTTTTTTTTTTAATTTTTTTTTGTATTTTTACTTTTTAATGGATGTTGATTAAAGTGACACTGTACGAATTTTGATGTAAGAACATGACAGTAAAAGTAAATTTTGAGTGGTGAGTGTTACTGCGTAACAAAATATACGAGCCAATCACATTCCACTATGCATATTTGGAAAGGTGTCCATTTTTAGTGTCAGTGGACTTCTCGAATTTGCACATTTCTAATGTTTTAAATAATTTTAATGCTATTCAGTAGACGTACTGTGTGCGTAAGCATTAATTTTGGATGGTTCCAAAAAAAAAAACTGTGTCGTTGTAAACACCCATCTTCATATACGACAGGATATCAGTTTCCTGGAGGGAGTGTTATTCTAATATCAGGTATTTCGATAAAAAAAAATATTTGCTTTATATGAAGATATTATCCATTAAGATACGACAGGGATCCCTCACTACTTTGTGCTTCAATTCATGCGTCTTCAGTGCATTGCTTTTTTTTTTTAAATATTCATCAAATTTAAAAATAAGGAGATTAAGGAAGAACAGGGGAAAAGGTTAAGGAAAATGCCACAAAACAAGGCCAATTATGTGTGTGTGTGTGGGGGGGGGGGGCTAAACAAACACAAAACCGCCCATCAAAACTAGTTACACTTTTGTGAGGTGCGCATCTGAGTGCGTGCACGCGCGCATCTGTATGTGTGTGTATTTATATTTTATTTACATCTTATGCATTATTTTTGAATGTTTAATTGTTATTATAAGTATTTACAGTATTGAATATGTATTTATTGATATTATATACACATATACATGTACGTATACTTCAGTCAGGGGGCGGGTGCAGGGGGTGATCTTACTTCGCGGAATTCGGGGTCGGGTGGGGGGGGTGGGGGGGTTTATCCTACTTCGCGGAATTCTGTGGCCCACGGGAGATCTTCTTCTTCTTTTCCTTTCGGCTGTTCCCTTCAGGGGTCGCCACAGCAAATGCTCAACCTCCATCTCACCCTATCGTCTGCATCTTCTACTCTCACTCCAACGACCTTCCGGTCCCGATTAACCGCGGAAAGTGAGGGATCCGTGTATTCCATTTCTGTGTGTCTTTTATATTGATAACACAGTCGTATTCAGTATGGAATGATATTTGGTTTCTGTTTTTTATTTCAGCTCGGTTGAGTTTACTCTTCAGTTTCACTTTGAGGTGTTTCACGTGCAGATCAATGAATTTAACGTGTTTGTAGCTCCTTCATAATTAAACTACAAAGACTAACTACTGCTGTACCCCACTTCCATTAGTCAGTGACCAGATTATCATCTCATGGTTGTTCACTAAAACTACACAGAATATTAGGACTAACACTCTTCCTGCCTTCGATGGCTGCAAAGTGCATCTTGAAATTTGTTTTTGTTATTTTTTTATTTATTTTCTGGGCTAATTCCATAGAACTGATGTAACACTCAGAGAGAAATTAGATTCATTTTTAGGGATCTGTCAGGTTCTGAATAAACACAGACATCATAAAACACGTACACGCAGGAAGAAAGACACAGAGAGTTCATTTTCACTCGTATATGAGGAGAGCAAATGCAGCCGTGAGAGAGGGGGGGACGGCACAAACCAGCGTCTCCCCCTCACGCCGGTCCCAAGCCCGGATAAATGCAGAGGGTTGCGACAGGAAGGGCATCCGGCGTAAAACTTCTGCCACATTTCTCATGCAAATGATCAAAACGAAATTCATACCGAATCGGTCGAGGCCCGAGTCAACAACGACCGGCATCAGTGCTGTTAACCAACAGGGTGCTGGTGGAAATTGGACTACTGTTGGTCGAAGACGTCAAAGAAGGAGAGACGGGAGGCGTGTCCGTCGGCAGAGAGAGAAGATGGATGTGGTGAAGGCGGACATGAAGGTTGTTGGAGTGAGAGTAGAAGATGCAGACGATAGGGTGAGATGGAGGCAGATCGTTTTCTGTGGCGACCCCTGAAGAGAACAGCCGAAAGGAAAAGAAAAGGAAGAAGAAGAAGATATGAGGAGAGCAACCAGGTCAGCTCGGTCACATCTGGCCTACGTACTCTGAGCTGAGTCCGGCTGAGAGCCTCTTTTATTTCCCTAGGGGTGGTCCCTTGTTACATACGTCTTAAACAGAATTTATTCGATGTTAACCTTTCACATGTAGAACATGGAACATTGCTTTTCTATTTCACGCCTTCCAGCAGCCAGTGAGACATCCGGTTCTCTGGTCGTTTGCGCCATAGCTCAGCTGCGGTTAGGCAACTTCCAAAAAAAAAAAAAAAACAACTTCAGCAAGCAGTTTCAACACACACACACACACACACACACACACACACATCTGTCTGTCTGTCTTCCTTTCGGCTTTTTCCTTTTTTACTCGGGAGTCGCCACAGCGAATTATCTTGATTCGCACGTTTGATTTGGCAGAGGTTTTTACGTCGGATGCCCTTCCTGTCACAACCCTTTTTATCAATGGACAGAAACACGCTGACGACTTTGCAGCTCCTCTTTACGAAAGTCAGCAATGGTTCTTTTACATCAACCTCTCACCATAGACAGTGACGGACATGGCCCGCCTTTGATAACCCAGTTAGCTGCACGGGGGTGACAACCTTGTGGAGAATGGGACTCGAACCCCCAACCTTTGGATCAGCGATCCAGCGCCCTATACCACTGATGAAATGCATGATTATACTGTCCTTTCATAGACTTCAGATCAGTAAATTCATTGATTTTATTCAGAACTGTTTACACTCGGACAGAAATGTCTTCTCTTTTAATAGGCTTCAGGATCTGGGAACGAGTCAGACACACCATTTAATATTTCACACCCATTTTCCTCAACATTATCACATTCATTATATTCCATATGATCTTTCAAAAGAGGACACATCTGTGTCTCGTCTGCCGGAGAACTCAAGGCAGTGACGATAAGTCGGTTCAGCAATGAACGTAAGCATGGGATACAACAACAACCACAACGTGTAAGGATGGCTGCAACAACTGCTGCAGATATTCATACAGATGACACCAGAGTACGATATTTCTTGAACATACCGAACCGTGAATCCCACATCGGGGCGTCTACTCTGGAATGTTCTTTCATCTTTTTATTAAAAGATCTTATGCCTTCTATCGCTGGTGTTCGACTTCCTTCTGATGCAGTGTTGTTTGGAATAAATGTACAACATTGTTCTCCAATCATTGCACATACATCTCCTTTTTCTGCTAACATCATATCTAATGCAATCCGGTTCTGGAAGGCCATTCGTGAGGTTACGATTGGCTACGTACTGCCTCGAACCCTGTCTGTGTCCAACTGCCTAGGTTTTGAACATTACAGTGGATGTAATTTATCCTGTCCACGTTTTTGTTGATAGTACGCCACCAATATATGTCAGTTCGTGACAAAGGGTTAAAACCAATTTTTGTCGTAATCATGTTTGTGCATCATTTCAGTGACATTTAAATTTCCTAGTATCTGATCTTCACCAGTCATGTTGATGCATGAAAGATTCCCTCCAGCTTCTTCTTCTTTTCCTTTCGGCTGTTCCCTTCAGGGGTCGCCACAGCGAATCATCTGCCTCCATCTCACCCTGTCCTCTGCATCTTCTTCTCTTACACCAACGACCTTCATGTCCTCCTTCACCACATCCATGAATCGTCTCTTTGGTCTTCCTCTGGGCCTTCTGCCTGGTAGTTCCAGCCTCAGCATCCTACTACCAATATACTCACTATCCCTCCTCTGTACATGTCCAAACCATCTCAATCTAGCCTCTCTGACTTTGTCTCCAAAACATCTTACATGTGCTGTCCCTCTGATGTCCTCATTCCTGATCCTATCCATCCTCGTTACTCCCAAAGAGAACCTCAACATTTTCATCTCTGCTACCTCTAGCTCTGCCTCCTGTCTTTTCCTCAGTGCCACTGTTTCTAAACCATACAACATCGCTGGCCTCATCACCGTCTTGTACACTTTTCCTTTCATTCTTGCCGATACCCTCCTATCACACATCACACCGGAAACTTTTCTCCAACCATTCCAACCTGCCTGCACACGCTTCTTCACCTCTTTTCCACACTCTCCATTGCTCCAGCTACTACTTTAGAAAATATAGGTGTGTGTGTTTCTGGTCCTGTGAGAGGATATACGCTATCCCATGTCATACAGCTATTCATCGGAACTGTATTATTCATTAAGTCTATTGGGGATTGTGGAGTTATTTCATCTGGAACGATACGCAAAGTTGGTCTGGGCCCAATACATATTACACAGTCTTGTTCTTTGCTGGCTTCCTCTGCCATTAACAGCCAGTTGTTTCCTCTTCCGGAAACCGCGGTTGTGACTGAGAGCCAGTCATCTAGTTTCATTTGTTCTTGCAGCACGATCAACCCATTTTCTTTCTCCAGCAGGCGAGAGTTGAGCTGAGGTATTTACGGGTAAGGTGTTGTTTTGGCACAGTATGAAGCTTCCCAAGTGATAGTCGTGTCCTGCGCTCCAGCACCAAACAGAAAACATCGTACAGGTAGTTATATTTTTTTCTTGTGTTGTTGATTTGGATGAGGAAGGTCGAGGTTGTTTGTGGTGTAATTTGCAATATTTCTAGTTACTGTGGAGGCCGTTTGCTGCTCTGACCACCAGGTTTCGTCATCATTTCTTAGTCCTGGTATTGGCTGGTTGCAGGTGGTTCTGCATGCATCTGTGTCTCACAGGAATATCATTTCTTTTCCATTTACTATTAGCTTATTTCAGGCCGGTGACTATCCAATGCCAATATTTCTTCTAGATTTAGATCAACTTCTTCATTTTGGTTTACATGTTTTGCTTGTGTGGCGGCTTCGGCTTGCTTCGGGAAGGCAGTGCTCTTATAGGGTGCAGGTAGTCACGCAGAGCTTTGATTCTGTTTTTGTTCTGGACAGTTTCTGCTATAATTCCCCCTTTTTACCACATACCCAGCATTCGTCACCAGACCAAGTGAATCCTCCTCTCCCTCTTCCTCGGCCTCCGCCTCGACCTCTACCTCGGCCTCTGCCCCTAGTGCCTTGGTAATACACCTCGGGGTCATCACAATCTTTGAAGAAGATTTCTGTCCTTTTAGTTTTCTTTTTTTTTTTTTTTTTTGGTAACTTTGTCGGCATGTATTTCTTAATCGGAATAATCCTCCAGCTGCATTCTACCATAATTCCAAACATGTTTTTCAATCCAGTACCTCACTCTCTTTTGCACTGCCCCATGGAGGCCATTTTCTAGATGTATTTCAAATGTGTGTGTCCCTCTATGTCTGTCATCTTCTATTCCACTATGTAGTCGGAATGCTTTTTCATATCGGATTCTGAAATCTTCTTTATTTTTCTCCTTAGTTTTCTCTTTGTCCTCTCTTTGTCTTTGCCTTTCCTCTTTTTTCTTTTCTTTTGCTTGTTTTTCTCCTTCATGCCTTTTATTTGCCATTTTAATCCATGCCTCTACTTCTTCCCATCCTTGTTTTTTTTTTTCTTTTTTTTCTTCATTATTTTTACAGTTCTGCCTAATATCTCCTTGTAATTCTCACAGCAAGAAGGCCTGGGTTTGATTCCAGGGCCTGGGCGTTTCTGTGTCGAGTTTGCGTACAAATGTATTCTCCTGAACTAACCATCCACTTTTTCGCGTTGAGAGTTTGTCTCCTCGCATTTGGCCTTGCAAGCGATCGTACTCGTCTTTGTGACGGGATTCAGAGTGTCGGAATAGGTTGTATTCTTTGAAGACCGCCACTGTGTCTTGACAGATGAGACAAACAACCTTTTCTTTGCATTGAACAAAAAAATAATTGTTTGTCCACTGTAGGTTAAATACCCAGCTTTCTGAATCAAATCTTCTCTTCCATAACCTTTTCACCATTATTCCGTTCTATTTGACAGGGGAGAGTCTCGGATTTTTGTTTCAGGGAGTGAGGAGGAGTACAGATAGGGACATCTCCCACGGGCCGTAGATTGGGGCCTTAAACACTTGTGTTTGTAAAGAGGCTCAGAAAATGAATGACAATAAGACGCAAAACCACACTGTCGGGTGAAACGGCCCAATCTGGCAACACTGCAGTCACTGCAATGTACTCTCCTCATCGATCGGTGGCAGTAATGCACAAAAACAATATCAGCGCCGAAGAAGAAGAAGAGAATACTAAGCGTACTACTGAAAAAATAAATAACAATGAAAAAAAGAGAACCGGAAAAAGATATCCAGATTTTAGGTTCATTTTAACTTCAGTTTTAATCTAAATCTACTCCGGAAGTGGTTTAATGCAACAACTCGAAGCAGTGATTGGACACAGCAAACGGAACATGATTACCAGGTCAGATGGAGACTAGTAAATATTACACCATAATCATGTTTATATTGAATAACTTGTAAACATGTGACGAATCAGGGTAACCTCCATTCAAACTCTGAGATTTATTCATATTGTCATTACACAAAAACACACACACACCAGTCAGCAGTCGAGGTAAAAAGGTAAAGTGTGTTGGGCTTTTGACCCAAGCCTTTGTGCAAAGGTGAGATTTTTCCAGCATTTGGGCTGTTCGTGAGATCAATGTAAAGTCGAGGAGAAAATTTTGAGGTATATGGGGGGTGGGGCAATCGTCGGAAAGCGCATTGCGTACTCTCACTGCACACAGAATCGGTTCATTCTAAAAGTGTATTTTGTGGTGCTGTTACTGCGCTCCCCCCAGTGGTATAATTGGTAATTGCACTGCAAGTACTCCAGTGTCAATTAAACTTAATTAACCTGGCCTCTTGAACTTTGTCATGTGGGATATTTCTTTGGCCGTGCCTACTCGTACAGGATTTATTTTTTTTTTGCTATTCTTACGGCAGTCCTTTTGCGCATGTGCGTTGACGCGCCACCTACTGGAAATGAGCTTCATCATTCTGCCGTATGTTTAGCAGATGTCAGTCACGTGGTCAAAATTCGACGAAGCAGGCTGTAAAGTTTGTTGAAGTAGAATTGCACCGCATCCATGGGCGCAAAAAAGTTCAAATCCGTATCAACAGGAGCACGGCCGCAGAAAAGTGGCCCTTTCGAGGGCTTCTGTAATGTTAAGCGTACGAGATGGTGTATGAATATCCCACGGGTTAAACGATACATTTGACCAGTATTATTTCCAGTGTGCAAAATGGTGCTGTATGATTAGCAAAAAATATATGCAGTACAATTGAATGTAGTGATGATGCTGTTGGAACAACTGAATGCGTTTTTCAAGCTCTTCTAATGATGAAAATGTAGCCCCGACATGGAACGCATGTTCTTCCGTCACTATGCATCGGGTGACGTCACTGTAGTGTTGTTGTTGTTGTTGTTGTTGTTGCATAAAAATTATATTGAAGTTCATCAGTTCAGTTCATTTTCTGTAACTGCTTAATCCTAACTAGGGTCACGGGGAGGCTGGCGCCCATCCCAGCCAACTCCGGGCAAGGGCAGAGTACACCCTGGACAGCTCGCCAGGCCATCGCAGGGCGGAAACACGCCGATGGCTTTGCGGCCTCCTCTTGTCGAAAGTCAGCAATGGTTCTTTTACATGCCTCACACCGTACATAGACAGTGAGAGACATGGCCGGCCTTTGATAACCCAATTAGCTGCACTGGGAGGGACAGTGACAATCTTGTGGGAGTGGGACTTGAACCCCCAACCTTTGGATCAGTGATCCAGCGCCCTATACCACTAGACCACCACTGCCTCATATTGAAGTTCATTTGAACTTAAATATTGACTTTTTTCATGTGTACTCCGTATACATCTCAGTAGACGGCAGAAATAGACCTAAAATACACATAAAATCTCGGGCTTCAGAGGGCTTCGCACCCTGAACTCCCATCATAGCTTTGCCCCCAAATCCCCTCCCATTTTTCAGATTTTTTTCTTTCCAGAATCTCATGTATGCTAGTGGCTCACCAGGCCGGCACTTATTCCTAGTTTCTGGAGCATGAAGAGACCAGGAGTTCAACTTCTCCTGGATGGAATGTTAGTCCATCGCAGGTGACCTTCTTAGTATTATTATTATTTTATTTATTTATTTATTTTTATTTATTTTTTTTTTACTGGTACCCATTTATACTGCTGGGTGAACAGAGGCACACTTGTGGTTAAGACCTTGCCCAGGGGTCTTAGCACAGTGGGGGTCTAACTGGGATTTGAACACACACCCTCCTGATCATGAGCGCAGCACCCTACCCACGACACCACCGGCCCCACACACCGGTATGTAAAAATAAATCTGTGGAGGTGTATTTTCAGATAACATTCATCACATGTTGATTTTTTATTTATTTTTTTTTTTAAGTACATAATACAAATAAAACAGGTGATGAAATTGTATGTGTTGATAATTGCATGTCCAAACTTCTCAACTCTTTTTGGTGTCCCACACATGATAAGGTGGGATTAAAGGGGCGATCTGTAAGAATTATCTGCCTGTTGAATTCGGTATTTCATCAGAAATCTGGAGCATCTGCGAGTTAAACCACAACGTAACGGACATCAGGTGCTTCTGAAAATCCTTTTTTTAAATCATTTCCTCACTCCTCGATCCTTGCATGAATCAGAAGTTCTTTTAGTCTGCCATCTTTGCCGGTTGTCCTGTGTTAGAATATATTCATATGTCTGTATGTTACTCTATAACTATTCTCTGTGACCGATAGTAACTCAATGTCTTCCCCCCTCACTTATGCATGCTAGAAGAACCAGATCGAACCGTGTGTCCTTGTTTGTTCCCGTTCTATCTCTTCCAATCTTCGCATTGACGCAAGTCGCTAAAGCAAAATAACGGATATGAGCTATCAGCTGCCTTGCTATCAATCTCACACATGACTCTCATGAACAAATGTTATGACCAATGTACTCTGAACCAAGGACACCTGATTCTGTATCTTGTCTGCTTTTTTGCACGAACACATACTGTATAAAAAGCTTATGCTCAGAAGCACACTCTGAGCAGTTGATGAATAAACCAGCTTGATTTAACTCGGGTGGTTTGTGGTCTTCTGTTCCCGGAGTACTCTTAGACGTTGAGATACAGGAATCCAGACCGTGCAGGAACACAGGAGAGCCTATGCAAGAGATAGAGTTCTCACAGACCGCGTGGTTTGATTCGTCCGCCGAAAACTAGTTCGTCAGCAGAGACTATATGCTCGCAAATTTAATGTTCTTGAGGCGAAAAGTTCGTGAGCTTAAGCGTTCGTCAGCGGAGGTTTTACTGTATTTACTCTTGTGAAATAGCCCCACCCCCACCCCCACCCCCCACAGTGCAGCTAACTGGGTTATCATAGGCCGGCCATGTCTCTCACTGTCTATGGTGTGAGGTTCATGTAAAAGAACCATTGCTGACTTTCGTAAAGAGGAGGTCCAAAGCCGTCGGCGTATTTCTGTCCCTTGCGAAAGGGTTGTGTCAGGAAGAGCATCTGACGTAAAAACCTCTGTCAAATCAAACATGCGAATTATTCACTGTGGCGACCCCCGATGAAGGGAAAAAGCCAAGAGGGAATCTCACTCTTGTGAAATATCTCTTATCTAATTAATCGCGACAGTAGAACACTCGATGACTAATTTCTGTGCAGACAGCGGTTGAAGATGAGCAAATTGTCAGACAGCGATGTGCAGACCGAGTCTGGGAGTGATGACGACTCAGACTGGCTGATTGAGGAAGGGCCTTCAAAACTGCGAGATCAGAAGAAGATGAGACGGCGCTCTGGGAAGTGCAGGAACGGGAGCATCAACAGGCCGGCCTCACATCAGAGGAGATGCACAAGCAGTAAGTCAACACAAAGACTTTTTTAATTTGAGATTTTTGTGGTAAGTGTGTGTGTGTTTGTACTTGAGTTACTTCTGGTACAAGTAATAAACAATCCAAGTACTGTAAACAAATGAGAAGATCTTTCATAAGTTGAGTAAGGGGAAGATATAAAGCTTTTTTTTATAAATATGAAGATTTGTTGAATATCCATGTTAGATGATGCCATTGTGTCAAATAATGAGGTGTTTGTTTTTCTTCTGGGCTGTTTGAGCCTGTTGTATTAACAAGGGTTTTTTTTTAATTTTTTTTTAATTTTTTTTTTTGGGTGGGGGGGGGGTTGAGGGGGGCACACTAGTGCTTCATGAACTGCTGGGCCTTCTGATTGGCAGGTTTTCCTCTACTACTCCTGTCGCATGCACATTGTTATCTATGTCCATCCCGACTGCCTCTCACTGCACTAAGTGTTAGCCTTTCAGGTGACCAATCAGATTAGAGTAGGCCATAAATGTGAGGAGGAAGCCCAGCATTCCATCCATTGCACACACTTGATATCAGCATTTCTGTTGGAGGTAGTGTCTGTAGAGTAACAGAAGCTCTGTGAGGTTAAAACTGTTTATGTAAGTTGCATTTAAATTCTCTTCAGGCTAAATGTTCACTTGATTTTTATTGTGAATTTTTATTTTTTTATTTATTTATTTTTTTTTTTTTGCGACAGTTTCCTCATTCCTTCCGCAGCTGGGAGAAAGTCTCAAACAGAAAACCAGGCTTCCAGTCACGTGTGGAAATAAAGAGGGCATCCTCCACAAGCACAAGTTTAACAAAGGTGGCTTTTATGACAGTTAATTATTTCTGTTTATTTGATAAATAAATAAATGGCAAGGTGAAAATAAAAGGCGCCATCTATAAGTTCTTCTGTATGTCTGTCTGACCGTCTGTCCATTCTTCTGTCTTTCTGTACATCTATCTGTCTGCCTATATGTTTACATATGTCTCTCTGTCTGTCTGTCTCACCAAATATGTCTTTGCATACACATCTGTCTGTCTGTCTGTGCATCTGTCTGTCTGCACATACATCTCTGTCTGTATGTCCGTCCAGCTTCCTTCCACTAGTCTACAAACGAATCCATCCATCTATATGTTCATCCATCCATTTATACACACACGTGTGTCTCTGGGTAGGTGAGTCTTGCATCTTGTCTGGTGATCAGTGGTTCACTCCTGGTCAGTTTGAGAAGTTTGGAGGGAAGATGAAAAACAAAAACTGGAAAAAGAGTATCTTTTGCAAACAGATTATGCTGAAAGAATTAATACAGGTAAACAGCCAGTAGGTGACATCTCACACCCAAATCACTCCCAAGTTAACAATACACCGTAACGAGACCGAGCTGACACCTCTGAGGAACGCCTGACGACGCGGCCATAAATACCATCATTTCGCGAAAATTTTTTTCCTGTTAAAGTTACTTCACTTGTTCTCTCATTAACGTGTTTTTAGGTCGGAATTCTTTCCTCTCCGTTATTTAAAGCGAGGCCTTCACAGGATAAAGAGGTATCGTGGTTTTTTGTTTTTTTTTTATGACTTTTATTGTGTTGCATCATAATACCGTTTCACTTCCTTTTCTGTTTGGTTGAGTACAGTATCAGTTTTCCTTGACTGGAGAAATGGCACGATCACAGTGTCATCACCGATTGTACGTGTTTAATCGTCCGTGTTAATTTTGTGCTTTTATAATGTTTGTTTTTTTGTTGTTGTTTTTAGTCAGAATGCAAGGAGAAGCTGATTAAGTCAAGAAAAAGAACCAGACATAGCTTTGTGCCAAGTGAGTGTCTTTTTTTGCTTGATTTCATTGTCATGTACACACACACACACACACACACACACACACACACACGGTTGCCCAATTGAGATTGATTGATTTTATATTTTTAATTTTCATTTGCACTTGTAGAAAGTCATATATCTGGTACGATCAGCTCCTCAAACTTAAGCGTGGGGTCTGACTACAGTGATGTCGATTATGATGATAATGATTCCGATGATGCAGACAGCAATGTTCAGGTCACCAAGAGCGAATTCACTGGGGATTCTTTTAAGGTGAAATGTTCTAGAGGAAAAGGGGTTCTGCATATAAACCGCTTTGCTACAGGTACGTGTGTGTGTGTGTGTGTGTGTGTGTATGTGTGTGTGTGTGTGTGTGTGTGTGTGTGTGTTTGTTTGTTTGTGTTTGATGTAATAGAAAATTTGTACAAAGCTTTTTGACCAATCAGGTTGAAGAAAGCCACAGTGGAACTGTATACGGTGAACATTTCCACACTTAGGTGTAACCCGTTCGGGTCTGTGTTTTAGATACATGTGGAAAATGCATCAGGACGCAGGACGCCTGGCTTACCCCCAAGGAATTCCTCTATAAGAACAACCCTGCTGGAAACTGGAAACAGGACATCTCGATCCGTGGGGTCACTCTGGGAATGCTCATAATGGTGAAGATCAATCTGGAACTGATATTTATCACGTACACCAAGACAGAATCTGAACATAACAATTCACAACATAACTGCTAGATCTGAGATATTTATCTATTTTATTATATTATTATCAGTGTGCAGTGACCCTTAATGGCAAGTCAAGAATATACAAACAAATAAACTTGATTAACTTTTTTCAAGTGTGTTTTAAGTAAAATACAAACATTAACCTGGTGATTGTTGTGCTCCATGTTTTTTCCAGAGGAGGGTCCTGACGCCTCATTCGGTCAACTGCAATTGTTCCATCTGCACAGGAAGTCCTCTGTATTTGGTATGTCCTCTTCGCCTTTTGTGGAACTTGAAGTGAAACGCGCAAGAAGTCGCATTGTTTTGTATGGTAGCAGCTCTGGCGGTAGTGCAGTTGCAAATTGCAGGATAATATCAATGCAGTCGTTCTGATGTGTTATGGTTTCTATGCTAGCGGCTTACTCAGGAACTTGTATAGGTGGATGCCGGATTTTAGTGCTATTTTCATGAGATGACTCGTGATGACATTCTGAACGAGTGAAGAATGTTTTAGTTAAAGTTTATTCAGTGTTTTTTAATGTTTTTTTTGTTTGTTTGTTTGTTTTTGGAATTTTTTTTGCTCTTGATAGTCATTTCTTGCGAGTTTTGTTTCAGGATAGAAATATGGTTGTAGTTAACATCAGCGTAAGATATAACCTAATACTGTATCTATGTTTGTATATTCCACCAAACTGGAAAATACACCTCCAATATAAAGTCCGCCTGCTGGATCTGTTGGAATACAGACGCTCCCCAACTTACGTTTTAGTTTGGTTCCGGACGGCCGAACGTGACGTGAAAAAACTAAGTTGTTACCGTATATTCCAGTGACGTATGACGTTCATACTGTATTATACATCCATAAATACCATTACCGTATCTCATAAAACACCCCTAAATCAATTAATATAAACATAACATTGTAAAATAATATCAAATATATCCAATAATAATATCAACATTCATTTCAAATAAATTAAATTCAAGCAAAATAATTTCAAATAGATACATTTTAATCAAATTCACTCATCAAATATCAAATATAACCTTTTACATTCTCTATGATGCGATCTTTGTGCTTGTAAATGGTTCCGATGGTTGATGGATGGTCACTTTACATGAAGCTGAGCCGAGTCACTTTACATGAAGCTTAAAACAGCCAATCAGCGCTTACAATATGTGAAGCGCTCAACACCGAAAGTAGTTCACTTGCTTGTGCTTGAGACAAAGCGCGGGTTATACGGACTTCCGGTCTTTCAAGTGAGCAAGGGCGCCGTTGAATACTCGTTTAGTACTCAGCCTGCACTGATGTGAATCACCAGCAGAACAGAGAGTTCTCTTTCTTTTCTGGATTCGGGTTTTCATTCATTTTACAACTCTCTTTGCTTAACTGAGTATGCATGGTAGATTGCGCCGATCCGAGCAGATAGTTCATTCAGTCTTGGGAAAACCGGAAATTCTGGCATATGCCGGAAAACTTGCACCCATGCTAGTAGGATTACGCTTCTGACCAACCATATTTGCTTAGGGTTACAAAAGTCCGCAAAACGGTGTAAACACAAAGATCACAGAGACGACATCTTAACACAAGGGTAGCATGCAGTGAACTGAGAAGCAGCAAGGCACGTTCAGTCTGTTCTTTGTAAGCAATGGATGCAGCTTCATTACGTCATTGCGTCATTACGTCAGCGTACTACGTAGGTACGTCAGCGTACTACAGAGAGCACGCTAAATTCAAAATTTGACAAATTTTTTTGGGGGAAAAAAAAACCGTAAAACGAATGAAAGTAAGTCGGGAAGCGTCTGTACTACACTTCTAAAAATCATACGCTAACTCACCATGTTAAAGAGGCAGTGGTGGCCTGGTGGTATAATCACTGGATCACTGATCCTAAGAATGGGGGTTCAAGCCCCACTCTCACTGGATTGATTCCCACACACACACACACACACACACACACACACAGCCAAATGGGTTATCAAAAGCCGGTCTTCCCCAATCCTAATTAGGATTAAGCAGTTACAGAAAATGAATGAATGAATCGTGTTAAATAATTCTTTAAGAAATTCCCGGTTGTAGAATTTTTTAAGTCTTCATTGTACAAAGGTCCCCTTGATTGAAATTTCATTAATATTTGAATGTAACTTTGTTTGTGCAAAAACATAGCCTTCTTGTCAGAGTTAATGAAAGCAACAACAAAAAAAGTTCTCAGCATTCTGGTAGAAATCTGAAGACTTGATAAATGTTTAATCTGATTATTTCAGTCAATACCTTTACAAAGACACTGCACTCTTTCAGAACAGTGTTTCCTAATTCTGTTCTAACCTGTACAACCCCTGCAGTAAATGTGTAAAATGTGGCATATTGCATGTATACAACATGTTAACAAGTGATTAGTGGGCGGGACCTTACAATACACACAGATATACTGTAGTTGGTCTATTTGTGCTCTATTTGTGCTGTTATGAATATCTGAGTGGTTGATGTAAAAATGGTGTGTGTGTGTGTGTGTGTGTGTGTGCGCGCGCACTCTTAACCCTAGCTGGATCAGAACAATGACGACGTGTGCTTTAAATGCAGCAATGATGGCGATCTGGTGTGTTGTAATGAATGTCCACGTGCCTTCCATCATCACTGCCACAATCCAGCTTTAGCGGATGAGACCATCAGGTGAGTGAATTACATGGCGTCAGGAGAGACAGTCACATGTCAGTAATTAAAGTGATATCACTAGAAAGGCCTCAATCTTTGAATTAATCTTTGTGTGTGTGTGTGTAGTGAACACTGGACTTGTTCTTTCTGCAAGAAGACGAGTCATTCCTGACGCACCCTTAAAGACGTTTGGAATATTTTTCGAGTTTGTTGGTTTTTCCCCGAGACTGTTCTGCTATTCCTCTGTTTTTTGCTTTTTTTTGCCAAATGTGCATGCATGGACCACATGACTCAAAATATACATTTTGCACAGTACAGTATACATTCAGTGTGGGCAGTGGTGGTCTAGTGGTATAGGGCACCGGATCGCTGATCCAAAGGTTGGGGGTTCGAGTCCCACTCTCCCCCCCCCCCCCCCAGTGCAGCTAACTGGGTTATCAAAGGCGGGCCATGTCTGTCACTGTCTATGGTGTGAGGCATGTAAAAGAACCATTGCTGACTTTCGTAAAGAGTAGCTGCAAAGTCATCAGCGTGTTTCTGTCCCTTGCTAAAAAGGGTTGTGACCGGAAGGGCATCCGACGTAAAAAACCTCTGCCAAAATCAAACGTACGAATCAGATGATTCGCTGTGGCGACTCCCGAGTGAAAGGGAAAAAGCCTAAAGGAAGACAGACAGTATACATTCAGTGGGTCTACACTGAAATTCTGTGTGAGTTTAAAAGCACAGCTGCACATTTCACACATTTCAAATGCATGAAAATATACCGAGGAAACCCTAACCCCTTTTCCTTTTTTCTCCGTGTGTAGTACACATTGAAACAATTAGGCTCAGGATGGGCAGCACGGAGGTGTAGTGATTAGCACGTCCGCCTCACAGTAAGAAGGCCTGGGTTCGATTCCTGGGCTTGGGCGTTCCTGTGTGGAGTTTATATGTTCTTCCCGTGCTTGCGTAGGTTTCCTCCAGGTACTCCGGTTTCCTCCCACAGTCCAAAACTATGCACATTAGGTTTATTGGCTGTTCCAAATTGCCCGTAGGTGTGAGTGAGTCCGTATGTGGCCTGGCGAACCATACTGTACAATCCGAACAATCACTGTGATCACAGCCATGACAATCCTTGTATGAGGATCATTCAAGCTTCAGGGCTCGACGTCCATTCCTCGTGATTGGATGCAGACGTAGAGAGGGAGGCTCAGGATTACTCAGGGATATGTGTGTGCATTTCATTCAGGGAAAGTTGTGAAGTTTACAAATGTATCATCTTTTTGTTGCGAATATTCATGTTGTGAATATTGTTGTGTATTTACAAATTAAAGATGTTATTTTTAATTTGTTGTTGTTGACTCATTTTGATGGACATTTTCCACCCAGTGTACACGAATCTGGACGGAGAAAACAATGATCACATTTTAGGTGTAAGATTCTTTCACACATTACATGATCGTTTCCGACCTACTTGTTTTACTGGTCATGATTCTTTAATGCTGTCATTCACACTGTGTTCGCTGAAGGACGACATGATCGTCACAATGAAAACATGGTGGAAGAATCATCACGGTCATTCGGTGGTTTAGCAAAAAAGGAAACAGGGAGGAAAATGTAAATTTTATAGTTTTGTGTATTACTTTCATATCATACATAAACAAAAAAAATACATAGTACAAGCCATCTGTCAATCATCCTGATCACAAAGCAGAATCAGATACGATACACAAACAAACGAGACGTTAACAATAACAGCTTGAAATTTTTCAGCTCGTACAGCTACCATAGTCATAATTCCTATAAAGTTATAAAAACATCCATTTTATTAAATTCGCTTTAAAATTCACTCAACCGTTGCAATATATATCTACCAAAAGTCCGAACCTCATTAGCAGCGTATTCTTTAAGCATTTATGGCACATACACAAAACGCCTCATGAGCAGCTTCTCCAGCGCGTCCTTGAAGAGAATCTCTGCATCATGAGTATTCGATGCCGTATATAAAGCACGTCACGGCGTCAACAGAAATGGAGGATCTGTTACGTGCTGCATGATTTTCTAATTTTGTAACGATGTAAATGCCAACTCTCACCTACAGTACAACAATAAAGTCAATGTAAATATAAACATTTGGTTGAAAAAAATAAACCTTTTTAAGAGACTTTTTTGAACTTCTATTATTTTGTACACTTCAGATGTACCTTTTTTAAAATATTGGTAAAATAATTTTTACCTTTTCATTTATAGGTGCCTTTAATTAATGCAGAAAAAAAATACATACAGATTACAAGCAGTGCTGATTGTGAAGGGAAACTACAGGAACTCATTTCTTTATATCGCTGAAACGCTAATGTTACGCAAATTAAAACAGAAATGTTTAACTGAAACACATCGTACTGTAAATCTCACCTTCGGGAGGGTCTGGGGTCAGGTCTCACACACAGAAATGGTGTCAGAGCAGGAAGACTGCAAAACTGCCCTTCGACGTTGATCCTAATACTTAATTGTCCATCCTGATTGCTGGTGGGGTTTTTGTGTGTGTGTGAGAGAGAGAGAGAGAGAGAGAGAGAGAGAGCGAGAGAGAGTTACAGGTAAGTGCTGGGGTCAGTGAGGTGCAGGTACTCTGGAAGGCCGTCACTTTCTTGTCTGTGACTCCTGCGTTGCCGTGTAGAGAGAGTCCTTCTTAACTTGTCGCCACGTTTTGAAAGTGTGGAGACGATCAGGTCAGCCATCTCCTGTTGCAGACGCTGGAAGTTCTCTCTGAGAAAAGAAACACACAGAACTCATGTAAATGTGTTATACATGAAAATAAGTACAGCAGGCCTTTGACTATTTGACGGTTTTGCACTTGCGGATTGCCAACAAACCCAAGAGAAACTGGCACGTGATTTAAATTTAGCCAATGGCTGAGAGCTTTTGTTTCTCCCTCCTGCTGATTGGTTGAGATTATGTGTACGCCCCTTTTCCTCATTCGTGCACAAGTTGTCAATGCATTCTTTTTTTTATTGTGTATTAATTACCAGTTAAGCTCTATGATGCCACCTAAATGTCCTGCATCTTCTCTGGCTTCTGGTAAGGAGCTTTAGCGCCAGAAAAAGGTAATGACGTTGCATGTCTTCTTTTTCTTCTTTTCCTTTCAGCTGTTCCCTTCAGGGGTCGCCACAGCGAATCATCTGCCTCCATATCACCCTGTCCTCTGCAGCTTCTTCTCTTACACCAATGACCTTCATGTCCTCCTTCACCACATCCATAAATCTCTTCTTTGGTCTTCCTCTGGGCCTTCTGCCTGGTAGTTCCAACCTCAGCATCCTACTACCAGTATATTCACTACCCCTTCTTTGTACATGTACATGTCCAAACCATCTCAATCTTGCCTCTCTGACTTTGTCTCCAAAACCTCTTACATGTGCTGTCCCTCTGATGTACTCATTCCTGATCCTATCCATCCTCGTTACTCCCAAAGAGAACCTCAACATTTTCATCTCTGCTACCTCCAGCTCTGCCTCCTGTCTTTCCCCCAGGGCCACTGTTTCTAAACCATACAACATCGCTGGCGTCAACACCGTCTTGTACACTTTTCCTTTCATTCTTGCCGATACTCTCCTATCACACATCACACCGGACACTTTTCTCCAACCATTCCAACCTGCCTGCACACGCTTCTTCACCTCTTTTCCACACTCTCCATTGCTCTGGATTGTTGAGCCTAAGTACTTAAAATCCTCCACCTTCTTTATTTCTGCTCCCTGTAACCTCACCGTTCCTCTTGGGTCCTTGTCGTTCACACACATGTATTCTGGTTTACTGAGACTAACCTTCATTCCTAGTCCATAACCAATAGACAATACTCCATAACCTTCATATATATATATATATATATATATATATATATATATAGTCAATAAATGTTATCACAGTACAAAATTACAATGTTTTTTCTTAATCATTACCTCATTTTACTACATTATTCCTGTATTAATGAGTTAGACTGTCTATAGAATGTGTTTAAGAATATTATTTTAGCGCATGTAATATGAGACATAGGGTTTTACTTCCGGTAAAAAACTCGTGGATTTTCTTGATTCGCGGGACGGGCTGGAACCGAACCCTCGCGAATAACGGGGGCCTACTGTACATCCCATGGAAAGTTGACATTTTATAGAGGTATTCTTACGCTGTTGGAGCTGTGGGCAGGTTAAACTTCTGTCCTGTTACACCTTTCAGCCAGTAAGTCATCTCCATCCCTTTACCCTTTAAAAAAACGCACACGGGTCCTCATTAACATTTAGACATACAGTAAATATTTCCTGCTTGCAGTACAACTACGTCCCGACTCTCACCTTGAGGAAGGTCTCTCCTCTTTTCTCATATTCAAACTGACAGTTTGTCCTCTGGAGGATGTTAATTGTGGACTGGCTCACATGGATCCTCAGAGCTGTGTAGGGGAATACATATAAAAATACATACAGTATATGTGGGACTTCAGTTTTATCCGTCAGCATCTGATTGACTTGTGGACAAAATGATCATCAATCTACATTTACAATCTAAGTCTAGTTTCAAAAAATCTTTTATTTGTGTGTGTGTGTGTGTGTGTGTGTGTGTGTGTGTGTGTGTGTGTCTGTAGCTTACGTAATCCTGTTGACTCCATTCGAGAAGCAGTGTTGACTGTGTCTCCGAATAAACAGTACCGTGGCATTTTGTTCCCCACAACCCCTGCTGCACAGAGTCCTACACCCAGGATACAAATTAGGGCTCAATAACACATAATGCAAATTAATATTGTACTGTGAACGGTCAAAGATATAGGTGAGTACCTGAATGAACACCTATGCGGATCCACAGTGGTATTCCTGGTAGATGACGGACTTTAAACGTTCCTATGAACTCCAAAATATCCAGAGCCATGAGACAGATGTCTACCGCATGCCTGTTCCCGTTCCGCCGTGGCAAACCGGACGCCACCATGTATGCATCGCCAATAGTCTCCACCTTGAAAAAAAGACATTTACTATACATCTTATATTATGCACGCCTTGATTTGTTCTACATCTTTACATCATGAACCAAGGAAATATCATTAGCAACATTTAAAAAAAAAAAAAACTAAAACAAAACTGAAATAAAAACACACTGGCAGAGGAAACAAAGATGAAAATCTAAATAGTAACATTGGGCGTGTGTTACCTTATAGACATCATGGCTGTCGAGGATGCCGTCGAAGGTTTGGTACATGTCATTGAGCATGTCCACCACCTCCATGGGTGTGCTGTAGTGGCAAAGGGTGGTGAAGCCCACAATATCACTAAAATAAATAGTGACCTCATCAAACAATTCAGGCTCCACCCGACCGGTCTCCTTCAGGGAGCACACCACGGGCCTGAGAGTGGGGAAATAAAAAAATAAATAAATATATATATATATATTCAGAATACGCGTGTTAGCAAAAAATAAATAAATACATTTTTTAAAATGCTCAATATAAATTTCAGTTGCTCAGGTATAAAAGCGGTGACATGTTGCTATATGATAAATTTGTTAACTATTATTATGATTATTATTATTACTATTATTCTATCATCGTAATAGTATCTTATGCAAAGCTAAATTGCATTGTATTCTATATAAATGTAATGATTCATGAGTGCTTACATTTAAGACTACATGGTGTGTGTGTGTGTGTGTGTGTGTGTGTGTGTGTGTGTGTTTGTCCATCCAACCCGGGCAGCAGCATGAAGTTAAGTCGGTCGGCTCGGTCTCTCTCTGCCTTGTACAGCGCGGTTCTCTCCTCCACCAAATGCTCCAGGTTGCGCGAGTACATCTGCAGCCGTCGAATCAGATTGTCCATGTAGCTAGAGTTAGCCTGATCGTGCAGGTTACTGTTTAACACACACACACACACACACACACACACACACACACACAATTATACCCCAACATATAGAACCAGACTCTGTCTGACCTTCTGAAACTGTGCTGGAGGAAATCTGAGTGTACGACGACGTCTTACTCTCATCTGGACTAAAACAAACCTGAAGATCTTTCCCAGAGAGTTCTCTATTTTCTTAAAGTCAGGCCTCTTCTCTGGATCCTCGTCCCAGCAGCTTTTAATCAATACATACAGCTAAAAAGGGCAGAAAAGAGAAAATTTTAAAAATAAATAAAGGTCCTTAATTTCAATTCTTCCAATGGTTAATAATAATAATAATAATAATAATAATAATAATAATAATAATAATAATAATAATAAAAATAAAGTTCTGCATTATCTTCTGTTTTTATTCATGTTTGCGTGTGTACCACATCTCATACCTCTGCTTCTCTCTCTCCAGCAGTTTCAAAGTTAAGGTCAGGTCTAAAAATGTACGGTCCACTTGGACACTGAACTCGGTACAGTTTTTCTACAGAATCAAGTGAAGGTGACGAGAGAGAGAGAGAGAGAGAGAGAGAGA
>CM045731.1:70458916-70613916 GCA_024760905.1 Plotosus lineatus
AGTAATGGTCTGTTAAACACGAAAATGATCTGCCACATATGATGGGTTATATACAGTCATGGTCTGTTATCCATGACAGTGATCTGTTACTGTGTATACTGTATAACAGAACATAAAAACAATATGTTGTATATAGTAATGGTCTGTTATATACAGCAACAGCCTTTTTTGTATACCGGTAGTAACAGTTTGGTCACAGTAATGGTCTGTTTCACACAGCAACATGCTCTCATCTGATATTTTATACATAGTATCAAAGGATTAATCTTCTTCTTTCTTGTTTTCCTTTCGGCTCGTTCCCTTTTTCAGGGGTCGCCACAGCAAATCATCTGATTTGCACGTTTGATTTGACATAGCTTTTTACTGTACGCCGGACGCCACTATCAAAGGATTAATAAATTCAATGAAACAGTCCAGTCAAATGATTAAATATTCAGATGAAATGAATGAAATAAACTGGCATGGAATACAATTGTGTAGAGTGTAAGAAAGGCTAACCTGAAGTGTGCTGGTTGTGAACATCAGAGAAAAATTCACATTTCTGTCTCCAGATTCATCCAACTCAATGTGGCCACCCAATCCTGATCCCAAATGCATATACAAACACAAACACACACACACACACAACATGTATATATATATATATATATATATATATATATATATATATATATATATGTATATATATATATATATATATATATATATATATATATATATATATATATATATATATATATATATATATATTAGTGTGTGTGTGTGTGTGTGTGTGTGTGTGTGTTAATAATAACAAATCTCTGTTGTATTAACAAACAGTCATTTCTGACACTGCTGACAAAAAAAATGGAAAAAAGAAAAAAAGGACTGACAGAGAGAGACAGGAGTGAGAGGTGACAGAAGTGAGAGAGAGAGAGAGAGAGAGAGAGAGAGATAAAGGTTAGGAGGAGAAATATAGGACCACTGGAACTTCTTGCACAAAATATAACATGAAGAACAGATATCTGGACATTTACTCTGCACTCAGCATAGTTAACTGATTACGGCTCAGTAACTGAAGGATTTGTAATGCCTTGCTTCACCTTAGAGCAGTGCTTCTCAAATAGTGGGGACGCGGTATGATGCCGGGGGGAGCGCGCATGACCCTGGGGAACATGCTTTTCTGGAATTGTGTACGAGAATTCGGTGTAGTTGCACCTCCGCTCCACTAGTTGGCAGTGGCACTCTCATTGTCGTGCTATGGTGGAGCAGTTTTTCGCACGAGCGAACGATATCGATATGAAGTGCAGTAAACAACCCTCAAGAAACAACACGGAAACATTTCTAACAGGAACGAAGAGAAAGGTGGAGAGAGACGCAGATATTAAGACAAATACGTTGAATGAGTTTCAATAAGGATGTGTTTTTTTAATTTCAGGCACATTGGTGCACTTTAAATCTTTTCTGTTTCAGATTAAAAACAATATTAATGACGTTTTTCTTTCTTGTAAGTTGAACTATACAGTCAGCTCCCTACTTACGAAGACCCCTGTGTACGAAATCCCCGGGTTACAAAGATCATTTTCCTAAGTTTCCATCCCCGGGATACGAAAACAACCCCTTCTTACGAAAAGAAATTCAAACGCGCCAATCAAAATTTCATACGACGCGCTAGTTTCCCTCTCATTGGCTGTCTCTCAACATCCCACCCCACTGGCCTCCCAGATGGAGACAGAAGGAAGCTTCACTCTTTAGTTTTTTAAGTTGTTTAATTCAGTAAATGTTTAATAAATGTGGCCACATTTGAGCTCATCTGGAATTCCGCTCCCTGAAGGAATCAAATTAAAGTTGAGTTTGTCAAGCAGGGAATGCGCTTTGAATTCCACGTCTTGTGGGCGTGGTTCGCAGCACGTGCGAGAGAGAGAGAGAGAGAGAGAAAGAGGTGTGTGTGTGTGTGTGTGTGTGTGTGTGTGTGTGTGTGTGTGTGTGTGTGTGTGGGAATAAAAAATGTTTAATAATGGTTTAATTAATAAATATGTGAATAAAATGGTTTAATATGTTAATAAAATGTTTAAATGATTTAATAAATCATTTTCTTTTACTTTTAACACATATTTCATACAAAATTTGTGTACTTTTATCATTTTTAAAAGGTTTATGGGGTTTATCCAGTCCAAAGACTGGAGCCTTGGAACGAATTAGGCGTTTAACATGTAAGGCACGACATCTACTTACGAAATCCCCGTTATACGAAAAGGGCTCTGGAACGGATTAATTTCGTGAGTTGGGGGCCGACTGTATTTCTTTTTTGTTTTTAATGTTAATAAAGATACAACGTTATGCAGAGGTGTACTAATAACAATTTTATGTACAAATAATACTATTCAGTCGCTCACAGGGCGGTGGGGGGGGGGTGAATTTTTTTTTTTCTTCCTGGGGGGACAGAATAATTGAGAAGTCATAAAGCCTTAGAGTCATAAAACTGGGAAGCAGAAAGCACCCTACCTTTAAAGGATCGGTTTCGGAAAGGGTTGGAGAGATTCCCTGAGCCCATCGGTCGGCTTTTGGTTAACATATCTTCCATCACTCTATTAAAGAGAATTACGGAATCATAATACCCTGCAATATAATCATTCATAACCTACAGGGATAAAGAGAGAGGGGGAACAATGTGCAGAAACAAAGCAGACAATATTTGTGTTCGGTTAAGTTGAAATAAGCTGTGCTGTTAGCTTTAATATATTATTAATTAAAACAATACAAACTTACCGGGAAACTATGGGGCTTTCCAGGCAGACTATAGTTTCGTGGGCCATTCATGGTTAGCACCAGGACGTCCCTCATAAAGTCATGTGATGACGTGTTGATGTGATATCCATGACTGACACCAAAAAAAAAAAAAAAGTTTATGCTTGAAATGACATCCATGCATTTTATTAATTTATTTTCATTCAGGGTCTTCTGCAGTCTTGGATAAGGAAAGGTCTGATCTCGGAATGCTGGGTATTGGGTAGGAATACAGTGACACTTCAATGTAGCCAATCAACTTCCAGGCATTTTGGGGGGGGGGGGGGGGGCACACAGGGGATACCACTAGACCAGGGGTCGGCAACCAGCAGCTCCAGAGTCAAATGCGGCTCTTTCACCTCTCTGATGTTGCTCCGTGGCTTTTAAAAATAATGATTGTGTATTTTACAGTGGCCAATGCGTGCATGCGTGCTTCATATACAAGCCTCAAAAATTCAGGCGACCGATCGTTTGGTCGGCAGACCGGTCGGCACTTTATTAAAACACCCAAACGACAATACGGTCACGTAGGAAGTTAATATCAGAGTTCACAACAAACACGCTTCGACAACTTGAGACACTCATTTTCTAGAAAAATAGAAATTAAAAAAACATGTAGACGTTTGCAGTCGGCACAAATTGTAGACTTCTCCAGGAAAGATAAAAACTATAATAAAACTTCAATAGTCTGCACATATAAAGCATACAGTCCTAACATGTCGTAAACTGGTAATGCCGCAAATGGCCGGATTGCCATAAAACGAAGCCAGATGTTGTAAAATTAAGGGAGCTGTTCTGAAAAGCATTTTGGGTAACGACCGAAAGAACAAGATCACGGATACAAGCGGCTGAAATGAGCTTCCTTCGCCGGGTGGCGGGGTTCTCCCTTAGAGATAAGGTGAGAAGCTCCGCCATCCGGGGAGAGCTCGGAGTAGATCCGCTGCTCCTCCGCATTGAGAGGGGCCAGTTGAGGTGGCTCGGGCATCTGATCAGAATGCCCCCCGGACGCCTCCCTGGTGTGGTGTTTCGGGCATGTCCAACCGGGAAGAGACCCCGGGGTCGGCCTAGAACACGCTGGAGGGACTGTGTCTCTCGGCTTGTCTGGGACCACCTCGGTGTACCCCCGGGAGAGTTGGAGGAAGTGGCTCGGGAGAGGGACGTCTGGACCTCTTTGCTTAGGTTGCTGCCCCCGCGACCCGACCCTGGACTAAGCGGAAGATGATGATGATGATGATATATATTATCCTAAAGTCAAACTGGAAAATGCATTATACAGACACTCCCCGACTTACGTTCATCCGTTTTACGTTTTTTTTTTCCGATTTTACGGTTTTTGGGGGAGGGGTTTAAAAAAAAGTCAAATTTTGAGTTTAGTCCTACGTACGTAGTACGCTGACGTAATGGCGCAATGACGCTGCATTCATTGTTTAAAAACTGCAGACTGAGTGTGCATATCTCAGTTATATTGCGTGTTACCCTTGTGTTAAGACGTCGTCTCTGTGATCTTTGTGTTTACACTGTTTTGTGGACTTTTGTAACCCTAAGCAAATCTGGTTGGTCAGAAGTGTAAGCCTACTAGCATGGGTGCAAGTCTCATACACAGAGATGAATTAACTATCTGCTCAGATCAGCACAATCTACCATGCATACGCAGTTAAGCAAAGAGAGATGTAAAATGAATGAAAACCTGAATCCACAAATTACAGAACAATTACAGATATTTATTATCTTTTATCAGAATCCTAAGAGTGTATACTTATTTTTATATTAATATTCATTAGTATTTGTACTTGTTCTTTGTATGCATCTCTTGAATAAAGTTTACTTACTTACACAAAAGAAAGAACTCTCCGCTTTGCTGGGATTCACATCAGTGCAGGCTGTGTTCTAAATGAGTTCAACGGCACCCTTGTGCACTTGAAAGACCGGAAGTCTGTATAACCCACAGCAAGTACACTACTTTTGCAAGTACACTACTTTCGGTATTGAGCGCTTCACATATTGTAAGCGTTGATTGGCTGTTTTAAGCTTCATGTAAAGTAACTCGGTATAAATAAGTGACTTATTTGAAATTAATGTTGATATTATTTGATATTATTTTACAATGTTATGTTTATAATAATTGATTTAGGGGTGTTTTATGAGATACGGTAATGGTATTTATGGATGTATAGTACAGTATGAGCGTCATACGTCACACGTCATACGTCACTGTAACAACTTACATTCACTTTCAACTTACATTCGGCCGTCCGGAACCAATTAAAAACGTAAGTCGGGGAGCATCTGTACAGTGTTATTTGATTTTGAATGCCAAAAAAGGATTTGTGGCTCTCAGTCTTTTCTTTATTGTGGAAAACTGGTCCAAATGGCTCTTTGAATGGCAAAGGTTGCGGCTGATTTATTTGTCCTTCCCCCAGTGCCGCTATGTTATCAAAGGCCATCCATGTCTCTCATTGTCTGTGGTGAGGGGTTCACGTAAAAGAACCATTTCTGACTTTCATCAAGCGTAGCTGCATAGCCATCAGCGTGTTTCTGCCCTGCGATGGCCTGGTGAGCCGTACATGGGTGTCCTCTGCCATCACCCAGAATCAGCTGAGATGGGTACCATACTCCCTACGACCCGAGAATTAAGTGACTCAGAAAATGAACGAATGAATAATATTTGTTTATTTTCTCTTCAGTTGAGATAAATGGAAGTTACAAGAAGTGTAATAATTACTGTTTGACCTCACGTATATATATTAGAGATTTTTGAGCAAGCATATTCAAGGGAAAATAAAGTAAAATTCTTCTTTAATCCCTTCATGACATTAAAAGTAAACAAAACAGAAAATAAAGCAGACTTACTTAAAAATGTCGATAAGGATGAAAACGATGTCAGGGTTTGGCTTCGTCCCATTTTTAATATGAATGATGTCATTTGGGCCACCACATATAATCACAACTAGACAAGGACAGGGAGAAGGGTTTTGCAAATTAGATCTTTATTAAGTGAAAACACCGTACATCTTCTTTTCCTTTCGGCTGTTCCCTTCAGGGGTCGCCGCAGCAAACCATCCGCCTCCATCTCACCCTATCCTCTGTATCCTCTACTCTTACTCCAACTACCTTCATGTCCTCCTTCACCACATCCATGAATCTTCTCTTTGGTCTTCCTCTAGACCTTCTGCCTGGTAGTTCCAAGCTCAGCATCCTACTACCAATATATTCACTATCCCTTCTCTGTACATGTCCAAACCATCTCAATCTAGCCTCTCTGACTTTGTCTCCAAAAACCTCTTACATGTGCTGTCCCTCTGATGGACTCATTCCTGATCCTATCCATCCTCGTTACTCCCAGAGAGAACCTCAACATTTTCATCTCTGCTCTGTGTAACCTCACTGTTCCTCTTTGGTCCTTCTCGTTCACACACATGTCTTCTGTTTTACCGAGGCTAACCTTCATTCCTCTCCTGTCCAGCATACCTCCACCTCTCTAGATTTTCTGGCACTTTTTCTCTGCTCTCACTACAGATCACAATGTCATCTGCAAACATCATGACGAATATAAAGATACAGCATGAAATATACATACAACATTTCAGCAACTTAATTAAGGAACACTGATTCGTCTTACCCCAGTGCAGCTAACTGGGTTATCAAAGGCCGACCATGTCTCTAAACAGGTTTCTGCCCTGCGATGGCCTGATGAGCTGTCCAGGGCGTACTGTGCCCTTCGCCCTGAGTCGCCTGAGATTCAGCAGTTCAGAAAATGAATGAATGAATGATTTATTTTAGTGGCACTGACATCAGTGCCATCTATGACAATAAACAAATGTTAACTCAGACTCTGTACATGAGAAACCAACAAGTCACACAGTACAGTACTATCGCAGCCAATCAGCAGCAAGGAATGTTCAATCATGTACAACACAAACACACACTGTCGCTGTTGTTAGTGTCATTGTGTCTTGTCAATACTGTATGCATTTGTGAGAATGTGGAGGTGGAGCCTCTCTAGTGGTAATGAAAGGGGTTTAAAACATCAACAAACTTCCTCCTGACCCCTTGGCATCATGTGATTTTTACTCACTGTTACTGTGCCTCTCTGCATCCGATGATTCCACAGCTTTTTGCAGCTCATCTTTACTGCGCAATATCCTCCTTTTGATATTCATGGAAAATTCAGATAACCGGGCTTCCAATGCATTAATGTACCTGAAGTAGATGTAAACAGAGAGGTGTATATACATACATACATACATACATACATACACACACACACACACACACACACACACACACACACACATATATATATATATATATATATATATATATATATATATATATAGGGATCTCTCACTTTCCGCAGTTAATTGGGACCAAGATCCCCTACGACCATCGAATTCCACAAAGTAGGATCAAACCCCCCTCCCCCCAACTGATGTATACGTACATGTATATGTGTATTTAATAACAATAAATACATATTCAATGCAAGAAAATACTTATAAGAACAATTAAACATTAAAAAGTAATGCATAAGATGTAAATAAAACGTAAATGCACACACATACAGACGCGCGCATGCACGCAGATACACGTGCACGCACTCAGATGAGCACCTCTCATAAAAATGAAAGTAGTTTTGATGGGAGGTTTTGGGTTGATTTTTGTTTTGTGTTCGTTTAGGGGTTGGGGTTTTTTTGTTTGTTTGTTTGGGGTTTTTTTTTTTTTTTTTTTTTGCAAATTGGCCTTGTTTTGCAGCATTTTCTTTAACTTTTTCCCCTATTCTTCCTTAATTTCTTTTTTTTAATTCAATGAATATTTAAAAAAAAAAAACGCAATGCACTGAAGCCGCATGAATTGAAGCGCAACGTAGCAAGAGATCCATATATATATATATATATATATATATATATATATATATATATATATATATATATATATATATATATTATAGATACAGAGAGAGAGAAACAGATAACAAAATGTGCTCTGTACCAATAGCAATCCTCAGTTTCCTGTGATTTGTAGACATAAGCTGATTGCCATTGGCCGGGCTTGATTCCAAACACTGTCTCATTCCAGAAATCTACAAAGAAGTTTGTGACTTTCCGGGCGGGAGGCAGCACACGGGTGAGCTTTTCCTTGTTGTCACAAGATAGACCGAAACTCCCCGCAGACATGATAGGTATAGTTCGAGTCAGACCCACATCCTCACTGAAACATACACACACAACCATACGTACACCTACGGTTGAGTGACTTCCATACAGTGATATGTAGTAATTGTATGAATAAAAATATTTCATCTTAATGAACTGTTGTTTAAATCATCAGGGCGTGACAATATTCCCTCTACTGAACGCTACTGTTTGTTCTCATCAGAGAAGGTCTATTTATTTGTTAGTCTGTCTGGACTAAGCCTGATGACCACACCTCAATGATTGATCTCAGTTCAATGACAGTGCAATGGCTCTGATTAATTTTCTTTTCTTTTCCCAGCTGCAACAGTTTCACTTCCTGTTTCTTCCATAGAGAATTCCCAAGGCTTCGTGTTCGCTTATGCTTTTAAACAACACATGCAGCCTTCAGAGTTTAAACCCTGGGGCTCAAATCCAAAGCAGACAGTTGGAGATATCTTCTTTCTTCTTTTCCTTTCGGCTGTTCCTTTCAGGGGTCGCCACAGCGAATCATCCGCCTCCATCTCACCCTGTCCTCTGCATCTTCTTCTCTTACTCCAACGACCTTCATGTCTTCCTTCACCACATCCATAAATCTTCTCTTTGGTCTTCCTCTAGGCCTTCTGCCTGGTAGTTCCAACCTTAGCATCCTACTACCAATGTACTCACTATCCCTCCTCTGTACATGTCCAAACCATCTCAATCTAGTATAATAAGTTGGAGATATAAACTGTCTAAACATGAACAACAACAAAACACCCTCCAATATTTATGATGAGCTTAAAAATGGGTGGATTTAACACACAGGTTCCGTGTACTAAACAGCTTACATACAAGTAACTAATTTTCATGTAACCCACATGAATTTAAACTTAAACGTAATCTAAACCTTGCTCTGAGAATGGAGAACATCTAACTTTGAAGTTGTGGCCATTTTGTTTACCCAGAGAACTGTTCATTTTTTTCCCCAACAAAACAATGGGCATAATGCAATATAAATATATAAATGTAATTAGAATATAATCTAATTTAATTTAGTGCAATTTTGTTATTGCGGGTATCTAATGATTTATTTATTGTATTATTATTATTATTATTATTATTATTATTATTATCCTTTTCTGTTTGCAACTTGACTCCTTGAACAACTGCACAAGAATTCCTATGTGTGTAAAAAAAACACAAATGGCTTTTTAAAACTCCTGACTCCTGAATTTACTGCTGAAGTTAAGTGAACACACCCAACTTATTTTTAAACACTTACTTTCACAACACCAGGAAGAATTCAGAAAAAAAATTAAACAATTACTTCCCAGAACTTTTATGTTTTTCTTTCGTATGTTCTTTGACTTGAGAACACACACACACACACACACACACACACACACACTCACACACACACACACACACACACACACACACACACACACACACACACACACACACACACACACACACACACACACACACACACTCACACACACACACACACACACTCACACACACACACACATACTGTTCTTGATGCATCTGATTTATTTTCATCAACTGAGGAGGTTCAGTGTAAGCATTAAAGTCCTGTCATCCATATTTATTGACTTCCTGAATTTGCAGGCTTTATCACACACACACACACACACACACACACACACACACACACACACACACACGCACACAGAGTGCACATTCAAGAATCTTCAGCACTGTGCTAAAAAAATTATAATGGGAAATAAATAATTAATTAAATAAATCAGATGTTCAATAAATTCTGGCAATGACCAGATTGGTTCAAAGGTCAATCGCCATATGATGATAAAGTACCCTGTAAACAACATGGAAATCACAAGTTAAATAACAGAAGACTGGATTTGTTACAGCAGGTTTTTTTTTTTTAAATCAAAATTTACATTTACAGCATCAATAGTTGTTCAGTGATGTAAACAATATCATATGCATTTATGTTAAACAGTATACATCAGGGGTCACCAACCTTTTTTGAAACTGAGAGCTACTTCTTGGGTACCAATTAATGCGAAGGGCTACCAGGACGATACACACTTCTGAAATAACTAATTTGCTTGACGATATTGATTTGATTAAAAAAATAGCAAAAAAAAAAAATGACATGCAGTTTAATGGAGAGTGGCAGTATGGAGCCACGGGCCTGTTCAAAAAATAGCAGTTAGCATGCCCGCGGGCACCTCATGTTGATCTTGCGGACGACATGGTGCCCGTAGGCACCATGTTGGTGACCCCTGGTATACATTGTGTTCATGCTGCAAAACCTACAAAAATAAAATCTCCCCATTAATAGAGAACATACACGCGTTTGCATGCACCAATATACACCAAACAGGGCGGCTCAGCAAATCCGACGATGCACATAAATATACAACCTTTACTTGGACTTTTTGCAATCCCCAGGGATTGAGATTCAATGAAAAAGACCGAATCATAGCATTATTTTACTAATTTACAGCAGTTGTCTGTGTGAAGGCCAACATGCTTTACACTGATAATAAAAATATTGAGTTAGGTTCTGCGGTTCTTTTCTTCCCAATTTCTTTAACACTGACCTATAAAGGTAGTGGCAGAGAACTGCTGACTTTTGGTTATTCAACACTTATTTCATGAAATAGAGTCGTGGTGATAGCTGTGTGGGTGGCACAGTGGCGTAGTGGTTAGCACGTCCGCCTCACAGCAAGAAGGCCTGGGTTCGATTCCCGGCCTGGGTTCGATTCCCGGCCTGGGTTCGATTCCCAGCCTGGGTTCGATTCCCGGCCTGGGCGTTTCTGTGTGGAGTGTGCATGTTCTCCCCGTGCTTGTGTGGGTTTCCTCCCACAATCCAAAGACATGCACAGTACGGACATTGGCCGTTCTAAATTGCCCGTAGGTTAGCATCGTGCAGAAGGCAATGACAAACCACTGCACAAGAATCCTGCCAAGATAAACCTCCATGAAGATGATAACCAGGGCGTTATCCTTCATGGCAGGTCGCCAATGGTTGTCCTACGACTCAGGCACTAGATCAGGGGTGTCAAACTCGTGCCACAAAGGGCCATGTGGCTGCAGGTCTTTGCTTCAACCAAGCAGCAGCACACCTGACTTGGCTCATTTCATCAATTGAGCTGAGTATTCAGCCAGTTGATTGGTCAATCTCTGTACAGAGCACACAGATTGACCAATCGGCTGCCTGAAGACCTCGATCAGTTGATTAAATGAGTCAAGTCAGGTGTGTTGCTGCTTGGTTGAAGCAAAGACCTGCAGCCACATGGCCCTTTGTGGCACGAGTTTGACACCCCTGCACTAGATAGATAGATAGATAGCTGTGGAGGATGTTACTGAGTGGAATATATTTTCTTTCTGAGCTATTTTGCGCCCCCTACTGACGGTTCTTCAAGAGCCTGTAACAGTAAATTTCTCCATTGTGAGATTAATAGAGCTGTATCTTATCTTATTTTTTTATTATAGCCACAACCCCTGGATTGTGGAAAAATATGAGGAGGGGTTGTTCATTTGTTCAAATTTTTAAGATTACTATACAAGTTGGCAAAATAGAGTCAAACAAACTGAGGACGTTTCTGTTTGAAGTTTGCATGCTTTCCTCCTGATTGCGTGTGGTTCTTTTGTGTTCTCCAGTGTCCCCACAGAGTCCAAAGAAATACACATTATGCTTATTGTGTGTGTGTGTGTGTGTGTGTGTGTGTGTGAGTTAACCCTGCAATGACCTGGTGAGCTGTTCTACTGTTTTATATTAAAATACTTACTCCACCAGCTGGTATGTGGCAAATGTACAGGATGGTCCAAGCATCACGCAACCAATCTGGTTTTGGTTCTAGAAAGGAAAACACACACACACACACACACACACACACACACACACACACAAAAACACAGCCTAATACTCAAAGAAAAGTCCTTCATATTAAAGCTGTTCAAACATTATGAACGTATAACTCTGATTTCTTTCTGGTTTTGCCTACTTGCCGTGGGAACAGTACAAAAAGCATCATCAGAACTCACATATAGTGATTTGAGAATCTCGACTCCTTCACAAGTGCTACTCGGGCACCCGCGGCGTCTGTAATACGTGGTGTTATACCCTTCAAAGATACTTGTGATCGTGAAGTTCACGCCTGTTTAAAAAGAGCAAACATGGTGGAATTACTTGCAGTGGCTCATTGTGATTGCGTCAAACGTAAAAATGATGAGCAGAAGTTTGAACCAATTTAACAGACATTTATTATGAAATCAAAAAATGATACCTTTATGGAAACCGAACATCCCGGAGCTGATGAATAAAATAGAGTTTAGATGCTCACTCTTATTGCCATGGAATTGAACAGCACTTTTATGCACCCTTTCAACTTATGCACCCCGCCTAAAAAACACCCAGCAAACGTCACCCCTTTCTGATAATGTTACTGGGACGTGAATCAAACAAATCCACACACTGCTTGAAGAGTGCACTCATTGCTTGTTGAAATTTGTTTACTTTCAATGATCATGGATGAATTTATTTCTTTTTGGGTTCTTTGTTTTTCAGATGAGCCCTCACATGAATCTCTTTGGTGGACTACACAAGCTGGACAAGTAACAAGAACCACCCCGTCAGACCACAATGCCCAAGGCCAAATACTTTTGGCTGCTGCGGATCTTGGGGAACTGAGTGAAGTATAGATTCAGAGTGGATAATGTTCCAAATTGTTCGATTTTTGTGTGAAAACACACCTTCAATTCAAAGGCACATGTGGAAAAAGAGAATCAATGCCTTTTTGCGATCCGCAATTGAATTCAAATGTAAAGGTGTCAGAATTCACATGGACTTCGGTTCTCAGCACGCCACAAATTGCATATGTTATTGCCAGCCGGATGTTTTTTCCCCTTGTAATGTGATGACCACTGTATATTTAAGTTCACAGCCATGGCAGCTGTAACCAGCAAATCAACTTTGTTCCTTTTTTTCATGATGATGACATTTTTATTTTTATAGAACCATGTAAATTAAAAAGTTGTTTATTTTATTGTTTTTTTTTGTTTGTTTTTTTTAAGTTTGGCATCAGCATTAATATTGTAAGCATGCAAGCAACACTGATTTTCTGTTTTACAGCCTTTCTTTTGTTGATTTCAATGTATATTTGAATCACCTCTCTCACTAGTGTAATTATCCGGTTAATGAGTTCATGTTCCATATTCCTATTAATCTTTGTTGTTGTTTTTCCTTAGAATAAGATGTTTACATATACATAGGAAGTGGGTCCCCTTTCACAGAGGTTGCCATCATGGCACCACCATGTTTCTGCGGGAGTCCAGAAACAAGCATCTGGGTCGGAAATTAAATTTCAGTTGGTTGCGATCTGGAACTTCACCACTAGATGCCAGTAGATATCACTAAACCTTACACATTGTACCTTTAAAATGGAAGCAGGTTTCGTACTGAACTTTGGTTCAAGAAAATCAGCGAGTGAAAGGTGGTGAATAGAAAACTCAAAAAAAAAAATTTTACCCCTTGGAGTGCTATGATTTATGAACATGTTTGGAGCAGGATTTGGGTATAAAAAGGAGGCAGGTTGCATCCAAGAGACCCTAAAGTTTCCAAATTCATCAAGATACCTACGATCGTGCATCAAAGTTCGCTACGCTCTGTTCATCATGTTAATCTTAATCTATTTAATCCAGGGTTGGATCGCGGGGGCAACAGCCTAAGCAATGAGGTCCAGATGTTCCTCTCCCCAGCCATTTCCGCCAGCTCTTTCGGAGGGACACCGAGACATTCCCACACCAACCAAGAGACATAATCCCTCAAGTGTGTTCTAGGTCAACCTTTGGGTTGCTTCCCAGTTGGACATGCTTGAAACACCACACCAGGGAGGTATTCGGGAGGCATTCTAATCAGATGCCAGAGCCCCCTCAACAGGATCCTCTCAATGTGGAGGAGCAGCAATTCTGCTCCGAGCTCCCCCCGGATGGCTGAGCTTCTCACTCTGTCTCTAAGGGAGAGCCCCGCCACTCGGCAAAGGAAGCATATTTCAGCCGATTGTATCCGCGATCATGTTCTATCAGTCACCACCCAGAGCTTGTGACCATAACTGAGAGCTGGAACGTAGATTGATTGATAAATTGAGAGCTTTGCCTTGTGGCTCAGCTCCCTCTTCACCACGATGGACCGGTACTGGCTCCGCTTTCCAGCAGAGGCTGCAGTGATCCACCTGTTGATCTTCCACTCCACCATTCCCTCCTTCACGAATAAGACAACGAGATACTTGAACTCCTCCACTTGGGGCAGAACCTTATTCCAGACCCAGAGGGGGTATTCCACCCTTTTCCAGCTGAGAACTATGGCCTCAGACTTGGAGGTGCTGATTCTTATCCCGCCCACTTCGCACTCGACTGTGAATCATGCCGATGAGAGCTGGAGGTCCTGGATTGATGAAGCCAAAAGGACAATATCATCTGCAAAAAGCAGAGACAAGATCTGATGGCCACCAAACCAGAACCCCTCAACAATTTGGCTGCGCCTAGAAATTCTGTTCATAAAAATTCTGAACAGAATCAGTGACAAAGGACAGCCTTGGCCAACTCTTACTGTAAACGAATTTGACTTGTTACCAATGCGGACCAAACCCTGGCTCCTGTGATACAGAGACCAAATGGCCCATATCAACTCCCAGAACATGCCCTTCTGGCCACAGCTATGGGCTGCCACCTCAGCAATGGAGGCATGATACAAAGCCGGTTTAGAGTCCATGTCACCTGCCTCCTTCAGGACCTTGTTTAGCTCTGCCGAAGGTGAGAGTTACAAGCCCTTCTGACAGGAGGCGCCGCCAAATGTTCCCAGGAGACCCTAACTACACACTTGGGCCTGTCAGGTCTGGAGGGTGGCCCAGCTTACCACCAGGTAGTGATCGGTTGGCAGCTTAGCTCCTATCTTCACCCGTGTGTCCAGAACATGTGACCACAAGTCCAGTGACACAACTACAAAGTTGATCATCGTACCACGTTTCTAGGGTGTCCTGGTGCCAAGGGACAGCCTTATGATAGGATATGGTGTTCATGTTGGACAGACCGTGATGAGAGCAGAAGTCCAACAATGAGTGAGTACCCTGGACGACCATTCTCCTACATACCCCCTGAAGACTCCAAGAAGGGTGATTACTCTGAACTGACATTTGGTGCATAAGCACAAACAACGGTCAGGAACCCCACCTGAAGGTGAAGGGAAGCTACCTTTTTATCAACCGAGAACACCAATGTGTGGGCACTGAGACGGGAGCAAAAAGGATGCCCACATCAGCTCTCCGCCTTTCCCCATGACCAACTCCAGAATGGAATAAGGTCCAGCTCCTCCCGAGATGGGTGGTTCCGTTCCATCTCTCCATCTCATGAATCAGCTCAGGCTTCTTCCCTACCAGAGAGGTAACATTCCGTGTCCCAACGGTCATAGTCAGAAGCCGAGGATCGGTCCAACGGAACCCATTCAGTTGCCACCCAACCTTTATAGTCCTTCCCACAGGTGGTGGAACCATGGGAGGGCGGACCCATGTCTTCTCTTCAGGCTGGGCCTGGCCGGGCTCCATGGGCAGAAACCCATCCACCAAGCGCTCGACTTCGAGCTCCCTCCCAGGCCTGGCTCCATAGGGGACCCCGGGGACCTACATCTGGGCAAAGGAAGCTGTTTTGGAAACCGAGTTTTTCTTTATGGAAATATTTTGAACCGCACTTCGTCCTGAAGCTTCACCTAGTACCTGTTTGCCTTGGGTGACTCTACCAGGGGCATAATATAAGTTCACTTATGAACACCCTTATGTTGGAACATGGTGTTCATGATGGACAAACTGTGACAAGCGCAGAGGTCCAACAACAACTGAATCCCCCGGGGGAGCATATTTTAGACTCCCTGTTGAATATTGTTTAAATGTGGGAAAAAAATACACACCTTGTTGACGATTATATTGGTTTTCCGCCTCGATGGCTTGTTCCACAGCTTCTTTGACAAAGTTCATGCTCCACAGTGAATTTTCATCCTGAAGCAGAACAACATTTATCGACACCGAGGAGGTTTGACATGTATGGGCGTTGAACCCAACCGACACGACCAACACCGCTGAGCAACTCGCCAGCCACAGAACCCACAGCATGTTAACCGCCTTGAGCCAGATCCAGATCAACCAATTCCAAACACTGCTGTGGATCGCTACACCACAGTGGAACCAATCCTGATTTCAAAGTCAAGACTTTTCTCCTTATACCTCTGTCTGTTCGATTTCCGTTAAATAGAGAAATACCCACAAAGTACGTCACAAATATGTGAGCCAACTACGAAAAAAAATAATCCTTACATAGGTTGTAGCAAAATAATCCTTCAGATGACAGAACGTGTAAATTTATTTCTTTGTATGATACTTTAAAACTTAAAAAAATGACAAAAAAGTCGTTAACCATGAAGAGAAAGTCATTGACTCGCGCGTGTTCATGTAAAGCACTCGAGCTCCTGGTGTAGCGCGTTAATGGACAACCTGACAGTTCTGGACACGTCACGGAAGAGAAGGAGGCGATAATAAACTAACCACACACAGCATTTAAAGTTTATCACACACTCCTTTATTTATTACTTTACTCTCATTTATCGCCTTTTGTCAGGTCGCAATACGATTATTAACTGATAATTTTTTAAATGGTTTGTTAATGGAAGTGGAGCAGATGTGAGTGGGGTATTTTCTTCATAATTGTTCATGCTATAATTAACTTTAATAAAGTTATTTTTTAATCGAAACTTTTGTTGTTGCTTTCCCCCCCTTATTTATTTATTTTATTTTATTTACATTTGAACAGTTCATTCATTTGCTGAACTCCTTTATCCATTATTTGTGTCTACTGAGGACTGGAGCCTATCTCAGCTGACTCTGGGAGAGGGTCGGATCCCCACTAAACAGCTCTCCAGTCCATTACAGGCCAGCACACACACACACACACACACACACACAACCAACCAACCAACCATTCACTCTCAGACTCACACCTAGGGGCAATTTAAAATAGTCAGTTGGCCTTATGTTCATATATTTAAACTATGGGAGGAAATCAAATTACCTGGAGTCAACCCACACAAGCCCAGGGAACACAGGAACACCCACATCAATCCCAGGACTCAAACTCAGGACCTTCTTGCTGTGAGGCGGACGTGTTTCTCACTATGTTCTGGCAGTGGTTCCAAACTGTGCTCGATCGTTTCGGTCAAGGTGATCCATATACAATCCCACACTATTCATTCCTGAGGTCATGCCAGACATCAAATTGGATGTTAGAGATGTCGAGATGTCATTTTCTTCCAAAGCTATTGCACTGACAAGTTGGACAGATGGACAGAATCCATACAGTTCCTGCTCCGCTCACCTGCCATGAAGAGTGCTGTGTTACACTCACTTTGATCACAGCAGAAGCTAAAAGCTAAAGTTCGTGCTGACTAGTTCGATTTGAGCTCGATTCTTATGTTTTTATACATTTATTCTCATATGATGGAATATCATCATCACTTTCTGTAACCACTTCATCCTAATTAGGGTCACGGGGAGGCTGGTGCCCATCCCAGCCAACTCAGGGCGAGGGCAGGGTACACCCTGGACAGCTCGCCAGGCCATCGCAGGGCGGAAACACGCTGACGGCTTTGCGGCTACTCTTGTCGAAAGTCAGCAATGGTTCTTTTACATGCCTCACACCATAGACAGTGAGAGACATGGCCGGCCTTTGATAACTCAGTTAGCTGCACTGGGGGGGGGACAGTGACAACCTTGTGGAAAGTGGGACTCGAACCCCCAACCTTTGGATCAGCGATCCGGCGCCTTATACCACTAGACCACCACTGCCCCTCATGATGGAATATTATTTATTCAAAATTATGACACTAGAAACAGTTATCTACGCGTCTGAGGCGTGAGACTCATGGTATGAATTGGTCCAGGTTGGGTGTTCGGATGGTAAATGTACAGGACAGTTCAATTTATCCATTCCTGATACGTGAGAACCATGTGGTCCTACATGTTTTTTCTGCTCTATTATTATTATTATTATTATTATTATTATTGTTATTATTATTATTATTATTATTTTAACCAGAGAGGACTGACATCTGTAGCAGTGCAGGGAAAAGACTGCACTGTCAATGTCACGTTCGTCTCTGTCTCTCTTCACACTTCAATACCTGAGTTAGTATAATCCTTATTTAAATAAACTTTATGAGATGTACAGCAGAAATAAAGCCAATGAAACAATTTTATTCACAGTTGATCAAAATGCAATCACCGCTTCAGGTTCTTGATGTCAACTAGTCGTCTTCAGGAGTCAAAAGATTGACATTGATATGTTGAATTGAACTGAATTCATTCATTCGTTCATTTTTTAAGTCCGAGGGCAGTGGTGGCCTGGTGGTATAGGATGCTGGATCGCTGATCCTAAGGTTGGGGGTTCGAGTCCCACTCTCCACAAGGTTGTCACTGTCATCATTGTCCGTCCCGTCCACCCAAGTGTGCAGCTAACTGGGTTGTCAAAGGTGGGCCATGTCTCTCACTGTCTATGGTCATTGGGTGTCATTGCTGACTTTTGTAAAGAGGAGCTGCATAGCCGTCAGCGTGTCTCTGTCCCTTGCTAAAGGGTTGTGTCAGGAAGGACATCCGGCGTAAAAACCTATACCAAATCAAACATGCTAATCAGATGATTCACTGTGGCGACCCATGGAAAAAGGGAAAACACGAAAGGAAAAGAAGAAGATACTAAAGGGACAAAAGGAGCACAGTCGCCAAAAATGCAAAATACTACAATACCAGGAAATGATATCTCATGTTTAAAAAGTGTCTATATACAGTATAATATACCCCAGGAGTCTGTGGACTCAGAATTTTCCAGAATATATACCGAGGTGGAAAGTTTGTCTCAGCGAAGCAAAGGGAACAAAGGTCTGAGGTGGTTGTAAACAGATAGATTGTGCTCAGGTGATAAATTAGCTATAAAAGTGAACCAAGTATGTGACTGTAAAACTGTTTGCATGAAGCTCATAAAGCGTTTTGATTCACTCCTCCCTCACAAGTCCAGGTACAAATCAAGGTGCTATACAGCCTGGGGAAATAAAAAAAAAAAATAAAAAAAAAAAAAAAAAAACAAGACAAAAACAAAAGCATTTGACATGTTATGATAATGATTACTATGGCCAGAAATGCATGCGGGTCTCTGTGTGACTTCTTCCTCTCACTCCGGCTGATGGTTCTGACAATGAATTTGACACCAAATATAGTCGATCAGCTATGAATGATCTTTGATCCTGAATTAATATTATCAGTGTATGATTTTGTTGATTGTAAACTCTCGGAAAGTCGACAGCCGAAATCTCATGACGCGCACAGCTGGAGTGATGTCAGTAATGTATCTAATAACGAGTAATGTGTTCTTGTCACAGAACACTTGATGGATTCCTCTGCGTGGTCAACGGCACACTTAGCTACCATCATGTTTTTATGAAATATTCATAGACAATTCTGGTATTAAAGCAATCGTGTGCTAAATTTGAAACTTTTTACATAATTACGTGCATATTTCCTGTGGCCCCATGACCTTGAAATGTGATCAGTATGAAGAAGGGGTTTGAAGACCTCGAAACGAAGTATAACAGAAGTATGAAATGCAAACTGATTCGAAAAAAATGACACCCTCTAGCGGGTTAATGTGAATTTTTGAGTAAGTGATCTTTGAGACCTAGAAAAATATGTCAGGTGACCCAGTTTCGATCAGCTGGGTGGGTGTGCCTTAGGGACCATTCAACCTAAATAGAAGATAATTCCATAAGGAACTGGCACCACTAGAGTGTTAATACAGACACTCTCTGAAAAACAATTTGTCAAAATATTAAAAAAATATAATGTAAGCACATCACTTTCTTAACAATGTTACAAATTCACTCTTAAATAACCCCAAGGGAATGCCACAAAATGTACTGTGCTTCAGATCAAATTGTGGATCCAGGAATTTTTTAAAGGATTCTTTAACATTGTGAGATTGTGGGTTGATTTTTTTTTTTTTGACATTTTGTTTTGATCCATATGGTGGATTGTAGGACTTGGTAGAGGTTTGCGCTCTCTGAGTACTCCTGTTTATTTTGTGCTGATTAATGCATTGGGATATACATGTAATGACTGTCCCTAACTGAATGAAGTAAGTGCCTGAAATGTTCTTGAATATATTTTCAGGGTCAGTGTGTCAACGCTTCAGTGAATAAACCTGTTCTTATCCGGTGTGACAGATGAATTTTGTAGTAATTTGAACTATTCATTCATTTATTCAATTACTAATCCTAGTCGAGTCGTTGGAAGGCTGGAGCCTATCTCAGCCGACTCTGGATGGGATTCATCCTGAACAGCTTACCAGTCCATCACAGTGCCAACACGCCCACACAACGACACAAACTCATACCGAAGGGCAATTTGTAATATGTGCATGTGTTTAGATTGTGGGAAGAAACCGGCGTAGCCTAAGGAAACCCATGCAAGCCATGTCTTTGCCGAGCCCGAGACTCGAACCATGGACTCCTTAAGGTTAAATCGAAGCCACATGCTAATCCGGACCATATATGCCTTTGTTACTTAGAAGGAGGCGGCATGTTGGGGGTCATGTTAACAGCATGAGTGAGCGGAGTTTAATGAGCCGTGAGATCCTGACAGTGATTTATGAAGCTGAGTGCTGGTGTGATGTGTTATTGTTCTCTGGAAGAAAAAGAAAAAACAGGATCCTTGAACGAATGGGAAATATACAGGTCTATCATTTTTCTTTTTGTTTTGTTTGCAGCTCCACTTCTAGTCCAGGTTCCATCTCATGTCACAAACAAACACTTTCAGACATGCAGCAGTTAATGATTACATACTCTCACATTTCCTATCTGTAACCCAGTTCCTCATTTACACTCCAACGCCTTATCCATTAGCCAGACTCGTTTTAATGGCTCATGTTATTAGTCACGGTGAATCAGTCTGCTTTCACCGATATGGCCAAGCGGACAGCTGTATGACTTCTCATAACTCAATATTGCAAAATATCCCCAGCACTGTTGAATTCTGGATGTTGATTGGTCAGAAGGTTTAGAATAATTCTTTATAACACTCAATACCACTGCACAAATCGTTTTCAGTAAAGGGTTCCCAAATGTGTGCTGTGCATATGGGATATCAACTTAAATCTGTACAGAAGTCTTCAGGACAGGAACGTTCCTCCCTCCTTTTTCTCTGCAACATAATAAGCAAGAGTGCGGTAAGGTGATGTTGTGGTTAACACGTCCATTACACAACAACAACAACAACAAAAAAAGAGTCCTGGGCTCAGCAAGGGCGTTTCTGTATGAACTCTGCATGTATTCCTGTGCTTGGGTGGGTTTCCTCTGGGTATCCTGGTATCCTCCTTTAGTCCAAATACATGCACATTAGGTTTACTAGCTTCTTTCACCTAAATTTCTCACAGCTGTGGATGTGAGCCTGGCTGTTGTTAGATTGGTGACCTGTTCAGGGTGTGACCCCACCTCTCAGCCAAAGTCAGCAAGGATCGGCACCCGGTTCACATTGCGACCCTATTGGATAAGGACAATGATGAATATAATGATGATCTGGTGTTGGAGGAGGAAGAAGCTATAGGTCATGATGTTATAAATGGAATAGTTGGTTTCATCTCATATTGGTTTTGTTGATTGTTTTCACTTTAAACATGTAAAGTCGGTGAGCTCAACACAGACTTACAGTGATGTCACTGTATCATCCCGCTCAGGGCCAATAATTCATGATTTATGGACATTTGTGGTTACTGACCACATGTGAGAGTCTGGGACATATATTTCATAATATCAAGCAAAAGTGTGAAGGTCTCTGAAGTGTGTGTGTGTGTGTGTGTGTGTGTGTGTGTGTGTGTGTGTGTGTGTGTGTGTGAGAGAGAGAGAGAGAGAGAGAGAGAGAGAGAGAGAGAGAGAGAGAGAGAGCGAGAGTAATCATGAATTAAGAGAAAATCAAGTTGAGGACACAGTATATGACTTGTAGCGCTGACTTTATTGCAGCAGTAAAATGCATAGAGCTCGGATGTGTTGATTGGCATTGCGTTGGCGTTATGCTAAAGTCATAGGAATTGTTGGCAAACTGTCAATCATTAATGCAGGATGCAGTTCAGACACTGCGGTGTCATACATGTACACACAGATTTATGGTGTAAACCTTTCAGTAACCGGAATGACTGTTTACAGCATTCTTGGAAATAATATGGAAGCGAACACAACGTCCTTCTGAAACTGATTCCTTCATCCAGCAGGCGCATTTATTTGTCTTGAAATCATATCTGTTCTTCTGTTTCCTAACACATGGTCTCAGACTTTTCAACTGTCGATGAACCGGCGTTGCCCCGCCAAGTTATCGCACTTATGCAACCTCATCCCACCAGTCACATGACCATGTCATTGTTATTGTAAACAGACACAGACCCCAAACAAGACGTAGAACCGGTGAATAAAGCTGCACACACAAGAAGCCAAAATTGCCTGTGTTCTCGGGAACACAGTGTTTGGCGCCATCTGTTAATTAACGGCTCTGATTTGTAGACACTTGAATTGCGTATCATGAAAGTTCAGCTCAATTAAACTCTGTAGCATCCGACATTGCATCACATTTTCGAAGATTTCACATCTCGTCACTCATTTCGCTGCTGTTCACTGTTGCTTCTCGCCTGTCATTTCTTCTGTGGCTTTGATTTAAAAGCCCAGCAACTGGCACGGTTTCACCAGGGACCGAACTACTCAAATCCTACCAGGGGCGTCGGCAGGCTGGAGCAAGGGCGGGGTACACCGTAAACAACTCGCCAGGTCATCACAGGGACAACGCATACACACACAACCTTTACACTAACACTCACACCTAGAGGCAATTTCAAACGGACAATTTGCTGAATGTGCAGCTCTTTGTATTATGAGAGGAAAGACTTCCAAACATTTGAGCAACAGGGAAAAAAAAAATCAAATGTGGTGTGAAGTCTGGAGAAGAAATTGTCACAGGTTCTAAAAATCAACACCTTAAATATATGTAACATATAAAGTTGTATTTAAAATATAAATGAATGTAGGTTTACATTTTATACAGCAGTATTTATTAACATCCAATTATATAAAGTCGAATGAATGTCACACTATCAAAAAGCCAACAGTGTGAAATGAAATACTAAGAAAGTACTTGTAGAGTTTTACCTGCTGTGTGGTTATTATAAAGTCCCTGAACTGTGCGCTTATTATAAGGTAATAAATCTTCAAATAGGAAGTAATTTGAAAGAAAGAAAAAAACAAATCTGACCTGATCTTCTGGTTCTCATAAAGATGAAACATGCACTCAAGGTATCGATTTATATATATATAAATGTGTGTCTGTGTGTGTGTTTATATATATATATATATATATATATATATGGCAGCACGGTGGCGTAGTGGTTAGCACGTCCGCCTCACAGCAAGAAGGCACGGGTTTGATTCCCGGCCTGGGCGTTTCTGTGTGGAGTTTGCATGTTCTCCCCGTGCTTGTGCGGTTTCCTCCGGGTGCTCCGGTTTCCCCCGCAATCCAAAGACGTGCACTGTAGGTTAATTGGCCGTTCTAAATTGACCGTAGTTTCTCTCCTGCAGCGGCACTGAAACCCAGTCGTATCGGCACTTGCCTTTCCATTGGATCCTTCCGGTGGCGCTGAGACAGGGGGGGACTTGCTGCTTGGGTAACAGCCTGTCCCTCATTACTCCCTACCCAGGCTCTGTGCACTGGGGAGTATCACCAGTCGGGATACTGGCCAGAGCGCAGCCATAGTCCTTCGGGACTGACGGAGGCCTTTTTATAATATATATAATATATTATTATTCATTATTATATATTATTATACATATATATATATATATATATATATATATATATATATATATATATATAGAGAGAGAGAGAGAGTTTATATATATATAAAATAACAATAAAACGACAGGACAAAGACTTTCTATTGAAACTCCATTTATCACATAATGTCCTTTTATTTTTATTGTTATTTGCTCTACCAAAAAGTATTGAGCACTCTCCTACGGAAGGATCTACTCAGAAAATCCTATATATATATATATATATATATATATATATATATATATATATATATATATATATATATATATATATATATATATATATAAAAACCCACCCCTCTGATGGCCTGGCGAAATGTTCAGGGTGTACCTCGCCTTCGCCCGCAACCCTAATTAGGATTAAGCAGCTCAGAAAATGAATGAACATAACAGAGCCCAATAAACTGCAAAGTAGATTTTTATTTATTAATCATGAACCACTTAATCCTAATAAGGTTCACATGGAGGCTGAATCCCATCCCAGCCAACTACAGGGGAGGGCATCGTACACTCTAGAAGGCTCACCAGGCCATTGCAGAGCAGAAACACATGGGTGGCTATGCAGCATGCTCTTGTTGAAAGTCAATAATGGTCTTTTTACATACCTCATGCCATATACTGTAAGAGACATGGCCGGCCTTTGATAACTGCGCTGGGGGGGGGACACTGACAACCTGTTGAGAGTGGAGCTTGAAACCACAAACTTGGGATCAGTGATCGAGCACCTTTACCACCAGGCCACCACTGCTATGACTCTGCTATAATTTGTCCTTTTCAGTGACGTCAGGTGTATGAATGCAGAGCAACCACCAGAGGGGGGTATACACTTTGTTTTTGTGTATAAATAATAAATGAAGCGACACGAACAGCCTCAAGTCGGCGATTTTTCTCCGTTTGGGAGATGGGGAACTGGAAACGGGCAGTGGTGGCCTGGTGGTAAAGGTGCTGGATCACTGATCCTGAGGTTGGGGTTCAAGCCCCACTCTCAAGAAGTTGTCGTTGCCCCCCCCCCTCTCCCTTTCTATGTTGTGAGGCATGTAAAAGAACCATTGCTGACTTTCGACAAGAGTAGCTGCAAAGCCGCCAGCGTGTTTCCACCCTTTGACGGCCGGCAAGCTGTCCAGGGTGTACTCTGCCATCACCCGGATCTGGCTGGGATGGGCATCAGCCTCCCGGCAACCCTAATTACGATTAAGGGGTTACTGAAAATGAACAATGAATGGAAGCTGGAGACAATTCCAGCTGACTTCAGGTGAGAGGTGGGGTTACACCATGAACAGGTCAAAAACAATTATTCACACTTCTGGGCAATTACGAGTCGTCAGTGAACCTATATGACCCTACATAAATTACATAGCCACTCAGGGGTGACTACTGTCGCCTCCTAACAAGAACGTTCTGAGTTTGAATCTCTTCCAAGGCCCTTCCTGGGTGGAGGTTCCTCCGAGTACTCCGTTTTCTTCCCCACAGTCCAAAGACATGTACATCAGGATTAGGATGGATGGAGAGACGGATGATTTAAAGGCAATTAACTGCTTCAATAAGATTATACTTCAGCGACATGGTGGTGAAACAGGGTTTACTGCACATCCTGATTATCCCACTGTGGATCTTTAGCCTGTTGTATTTACACTTAAAGAGGTATTGCAGATGTGAATGTGTTTTTATTTTTTTTATTTTTTGCCACAATCGCTTACATTTTGTGGGCTGGGGTAGAATAATAACAGTGAATTGGGATCATTAGATCTATAGCAAGTAAGGGGCAATTTTGAATAGCTAGTTCACCGAATGTGCACGTCTTTGGATTGTGGGATGAAACCGGAGTACCAGGAGGAAACCCACACAAAGACAAACAGAACATCCCAGCTTCACACAAAAACACCCATACCAAGCCTAGGATTTGAGCCCAGAACCTTCTTGCAGTTGTTTGTGTAAAAACAAAACAAACAAAAGAAATGATGCAATCCATACCACAGTGGTAGTAAAATCCCTCACCTGATTTTTGTAAACAGATTACGTAACCCAGATAGTGATATAATTATTGATAGGCTGATTTTATCCAGTATGCTTTATGACTCAAATTAGTTTTAAAAGGTTTTCTGTGTTCTAGGTTTAAGGTGCTATCCTATTTTCTAACTGGGTCACTTAATTCGTACCTACAATCCTGTCTGTCGTATAAATCTGTATTTCAACCCCCATAGACCTTCTTCCCATCAATCATTCAAACAGGCCGCAACTCCGTTCACATCATCGTTACGCGTATTCTGTGTGTAGTGACTCTTACCTTGTTGGGTCTGTACACTTTGTACTGTAGACTTTTATTTACAGGAATTATTTTCAAATAAAATTTTACTTCCTTATCATTTAAAACTTATCGGGGAATTACACTCCTCAGCCTACCTGGGAAAGTCTATGCAGGGGTACTAGAGAGGAGGATCCGACCGATAGTCGAACCTCGGATTCAGGAGGAACAATGTGGTTTTCGTCCTGGCCGCAGCACTCTTGACCAACTCTATACGCTCCACAGGATTCTGGAGGGGGCGATGGGAGTTTGCCCAATCTGTCCACATGTGCTTTGTGGATTTAGAGAAGGCTTTCGACCGTGTCCCTCGAAAGATCTTGTGGGGCGTACTCCGAGAAATCTGGCGTTCGGATCCGCTGCTACCACCCATTCGGTCGCTCTATCACCCGAGCCAGAGTTTGGTCCGTATTGGTAACAGCAGGTCGGATTCGTTTCCAGTGGGAGTTGGAGTCCGCCAAGGCTGTCCTTTGTCACCGATTCTGTTCATAATTTTCATGGACAGAATTTCTAGGCGCAGTCGAGGCGATGAGGGGTTCTGGTTTGGTGGCCATCGGATATCGTCTCTGCTTTTTGCGGATGATGTTGTCCTTTTGGCTTCATCAAGTCGGGCCCTCCAGCTCTCATTGGAGCGATTCGCAGCTGAGTGCAAAGCAGCCGGGATGAAGATCAGTACCTCCAAGTCCGAGGCCATGGTTCTCAGTCGGACAATGGTGGAATGCACCCTCCGGGTCGGGAATGAGGTCCTGCCCCAAGTGGAGGAGTTTAAGTATCTTGGGGTCTTGTTCACGAGTGAGGGAAGGATGGAGCGAGAGATCGACAGACGGATCGCTGCAGCCTCTGCTGTTAAGCGGTGCCTGTACCGGTCCGTCGTGGTGAAAAAGGAACTGAGCCGCAAGGCGAAGCTCTCAATTTACCAGTCGATCTACGTTCCAACCCTCACCTATGGTCACGAGCTTTGGGTAATGACCGAAAGAACAAGATCACGGATACAAGCGGCTGAAATGAGCTTTCTTCGCCGGGTGGCGGGTTCTCCCTTAGAGATAGGGTGAGAAGCTCCGCCATCCGGGAGAGCTCGAGTAGATCCGCTGCTCCTCCGCATTGAGAGGGGCCAGTTGAGGTGGCTCGGGCATCTGGTCAGAATGCCCCCCGGACGCCTCCCTGGTGTGGTGTTTCGGGCATGTCCAACCGGGAAGAGACCCCGGGGTCGACCTAGAACACGCTGGAGGGACTATGTCTCTCGGCTTGTCTGGGACCGCCTCGGTGTCCCCCCGGGAGAGTTGGAGGAAGTAGCTCAGGAGAGGGGTGTCTGGACCTCTTTGCTAAGGTTGCTGCCCCCGCGACCCGACCCTGGACTAAGCGGAAGAAGATGAGATGAGATCATTTAAAACATATTCATATATCTGGACAGGCCTCAGACGAGTCCGTCATTCTTTTATTCCTTCAGTTGCTGAGCTACTTAATCCTGTTATGGGCTCAGGGTGGCTGGTGTCCATCTCTGGGCAAAAGTGATTTACATTCTGTGATTTACATTCGAGACTTGGGCTGATTTGGCCTGGCAGTGCCCATCCGTCTCCAGGTCGTAGAAACACGCTGACGGCTTTGCAGCTCCTCTTTATGAAAGTCAGCAACGGTTCTTTTACATGAACCTCCCACCATAGACAGTGAGAGACATGGCCGGCCTTTGATAACCCAGTTAGCTGCACTGGGGGGACAGTGACAACCTTGTGGAGAGTGGGACTCGAACCCCCAATCTTTGGATCAGCGATCCAGCGCCCTATACCACTAGACCACCACTGCCCCTTATTATTATTATTATTATTATTATTATTGTTGTTATTATATTATTATTATTATATTATTATTGTTGTTGTTGTTATATTATTATTATTATTATTATTATTATTATTATTATTATTATTGTTGTTGTTATATTATTATTATTATTATTATTATTGTTATTATTGTTATTATTGTTATTATTATATTTACAAAATGTTTATGAATAGTCTGTGCAGAGTCTACAAAAATTGTATAAATAAAATTTAAAAATAATCCTAAAAGTATATACGGAATCCGAATCACCTCCTGACGAATCAGAATGCAGACTCCACAGAGCGGAACATGACGTTCCCTCAGACTCATCTTCCTTCTCTTCAGCCAAGACGACGCCGTGACGTCACGCACAGGTTTGGATTTTCAAGACATGAACGCCCCTGTCAGCACGTGACCCGCTCCTTGCGTTCTTATTGGTTGGCGAGCTGAGGGCGTATCAAACCCACAATAAAAATACTGTATCCACGCAGCTGACGCTCAGGGCGGCCGCGTGCAGTCCGGATTCCTCCTGTGCTTGAAGTCCGACTTTTAAAATCTTGTAGAAATCATTCGCGCGCGTTATTTTCTCTGGTTTATCGCCCCATGTAGACGAAAGCGTGTAAAATCCGAGTGTGGCGCGTCTGACACGCCGCATTCCGAGTTTAATTTGGTGCGTTTTATTTGTTTAATCTTTTAATTGATTTGAAATCCGACTTTAATTTTAGGAATTTCGAAATGGAAAGGAAGAATCTCCGAGCTGACAGGAATGTGTTGTGTTTATTTGATGTCGACGGAACACTAACTCCACCGAGAGAGGTAAAACTCCATTCATTTCATTTTATTTTTATTTTTAATCTTCAAAAACTAACACAATTTTCAAGTTTTATATCAACTGCATGGTATTAAATGCACTGCTGGGCATGCATTTAAGCGTTATTTATTTTTTAAACACACTTTCATTCATTCATTGAACATTTTCCGAGTTTATAATGCTTGTCTCGATTTGTTTTTCCAATTACTGTATGAGACTTTGTGTGCTCAGCAAACAAAAACAACCCTTATGGTAGTGTATAGTACTGTACTACAGGCAGCTAGATGTTGCCAGATATATCATTATTACACCTTGTCGCCTCTAGGTTAAAGGTCGAGCTCATGCACCGTGCCTGGTGACTGTGCTGGAGGAATCCTGGTCCACTACATACAGTACTGGGTTATCGGCTTTAGCTCGTGCAGCATGCAGAGATGCACAATAAACAAAGTTGTTTACGATTCACTCAACATTGGAAGAGAGGAGGAGGAGGAGGAGGATGAAGCCGAGATCTGATCTGTACATTACAGCACTGTGAGCTGGTTAAGAGGCTGGGTTTAGGGCTTCGGGTCAGCCATGATTAGTGGAGACTGTATTTGTGCTGGTGGGTGTTGGTTTGAAACCTTCGTGTTAACTGTTAGGGCGCTATTACACAGAGAACGTCATAACCCCTTATTTCATTCATATACAGCCTTGGCTGTCCAACAATATCCGCCTTACCTGGTGGTACAGTACGTATTGTTGTATCCAGGTAGCAGGAAGTCATGCCAGTCAGTGGATATTTAAATATACTGTACTGTATACTCGTGTTCCAGTCTCAAAACTTATTTCTCGATGCAAAAAGTGACCATGTAAACTGCCTGATATATAATAATAATAATAATAATAATAATAATTCCTTTTTCTATGCAAGGCAGTGATAAAGAATCTATCTGGGATCTTTCATTCTGTTTTGTGGGGGTTTTTTTGTTTGTTTTTGCCGATTGACTTTCTCCGTCTTGAGAGCCTATCTCAGCCGACTGTGGGTGAAGGCAGGGTATATCCTGAATCGCTCGCTGAACCATCATAAGGCGACACATACACAACCATCACACTCACACCTAGGGCCGATATGGAGCAGCCAGTTATGCACGTTTTGCATGTATGCAGTTGTGCATGTTTTTTTTTTTTTTTTTTTTTTTTTTTTTTTAATAACTCTCGGAGAAAACCAGAGAACCCTGAGGAAACCCACGTAATCACAGGGGAAACATGTCACCTTCACACAGAAGCACCCTCTTCGAGCCCGGTGAGGTGGATGTGAAAACCACTTTGTCTCCATGCCGCCTGACAGACAGAGACATGAGCTTCTTCCAAAATCAACATCGTAGTCCTCTTCAGATGACTTAGAACTCACTGATGACTTTCATATTCTGTGTGTGTGTGTGTGTGTGTGTGTCTGTGTGTGCATGCACGCAGAAGATCAACCCTCAACTGGATGCATTTTTTCAGTCGTTGCGTGCGAAAGTAAAGATCGGAGTAGTGGGCGGGTCTGACTATTCTAAAATTGCGGAGCAGCTGGGAGAAGGAGACGATGGTGAGAAACTCCTCTTTACTAAAAAAAACTTTTTCAGTATTTTTGGCATCCTTTAAAGTTTCACTCATGGTTGGTGGGGAATTTATTGAGATTAGAACACAACAGCCGTAATCACTGCTGAGTGGACCTGGATCTGTTCAGGACCTTTCCGAACCGATATTCTGTTCCGCCAGCCACATTTTAATCCTGGAAAGGAACGATGAGGCTGTGAAATTTATTTATAAATTTTGAAATTTTTATTTACATTTATTTGTTTGTTTATTTGATGTACTAGGTTATTGTTATTACATATAAAATTTCGCTCTCTGTCTTTCTGTCTCTTGTTCTCTCCATTGATCTCCCTCCCTCTCGCTGCAGTTATACACAAGTTTGACTACGTGTTTGCTGAAAATGGCACCGTGCAATACAAAGATGGCCAACTGCTAGCCAAACAGGTGTGTGTGTGTGTGTGTGTGTGTGTGTGAGAGAGAGTGAGAGTGTGTATAAAAAAAAAAAAAAAATTGTTTTTATGAATTGTGTATACCCTCAACTTATGAAGACCTGAATACAAAAAATCCAGGTTACGAAAAACATTTTCCTAAATTTTCGTCCTCTGTATACAAAACAACCTCTTGTTACGAAAAGCACCAAACGCGCCATTCCAACAATGTGTGAGTTGCTCTCTCATTGGCTGTCTCCCAACATCCCGCCCTGCTGGCCTCCCATTGGCCAGGAGGGAGTTGAACTGTACCCATCATGGACCCCAAGAAAGTGATTCCTGGTGACACCAAAAAAAAGAATCGGGCTCCGTTATCACTTGAAGTGAAGCAGGAGATAATAAAAAAAAATACAAAAGTGGGATGCGGTTGATTGAAATTGCAAAGGAGTATGGCCGAAACCCCTCTACAATCGGGACGATATTGAAGCAGAAGAAGGCCTTAAAATAAACAGATATACGGTGACAGAGGCGATTATTTCGTAAAAAGCAACCGCCATATTTAAGGACCTCGTGAAGGTGGGTGGGGGTGGGGGTTCTTTGGACCAGCAACCCCCGGACTTGAAAGCATCACATGGGTGGTTCGAGAGATTTTTTAAAAAGGTAAATTTTATTTTACTTTTAACACATTTCATACAAAATTGGTGTACTGTTATAATTTTTAAAGGGTTTATGGGTAGTCTTGGGAGCCTTGGAACGAATCACGCGTTTTACATGTAAAAATGCACCTCTACTTACGAAAACTCCAGGTTACGAAAAAAAAAGCACTGGAACGATTAATTTCGTAAGTAGAGGGCCGACTGTGTGTGTGTGTGTGTGTGTGTGTGTGTGTGTATGTGTGTGTGTGTGTACATACAGTAGGCTCCCAATTTTCGCAATGGTTCAGTTCTGGCCCTTCCCAAAGATCAAGAAAATCTGCGAGTAATTGGTCAGGGTTTTAAAACCCTATCTATGATATTACATGTGATAAAATATGCTTTTTCAACACATTCTGTAGACAATCTTGCCCATTAATACAGTAATAATGCTGTAAAATGGAGCAATGATTAATTAAAAACTTAAATTTTGTACTGTGATAATATTTATGAATGAATAAAGCGTTTAGACTCGTTACCAGAGGATAGAGAAGATGCAGAGCATTTGAGTGGCATTATAGGGCTTAAATAGGGGCAGTGGTGGTCTAGTGGTATAGGGTGCTGGATTGCTGATCCTAAGGTTGGAGGTTCAAGTCCCCACAAGGTTGTCACTGCCAAGTGTGCAGCTAACTGGGCTATCAAAGGCCGGCCATGTCTCTCACTGTCTATGGTGAGAGGTTGATGTAAAAGAACCATTGCTGACGTTCGTAAAAGAGAAGGCTGCAGAGCCGTCAGCGTGTTTCTGTCCCTTGCTAAAAAGGTTGTGTCAGGAAGGGCATCTGACGTAAAAACCTATGCCAAATCAAAACGTGCAAATCATTTGCTGTGGCGACTCCTGAGAAAGGGAAAAGCCAAAAGGAAATCACTCATGGGGCTTAAATAATCATTAAAAACACACTAAAAGAAAATTTTACTTCACAATTCAGGCAATCACATTGATAACTAGTGTGTGAATGAGGGGGGGGTAGAGGTGTACATATCATCTGCAATTAATTAGCAGGAGGGAGAAACAAAAGCTCTCAGCCATTGGCTAAATTTGAATCACGTGTCAGTTACTTCCGGGTTTGTCGCCAATCCGTGACTATGCGGGGGTGTGACCGCTAAACCACGATTGGTCAAGGGCGTACTGTTTGTGTATACAGTAGGTCTTTTGACGATTCATGGTTTTGCACTCCCGCGTCTATTCACGGATTGCCGAGTAACTGTCACGTGATTCAAATTCAGCCAATGGCTGTTCTCCCTCCTGCTGATTTTTTTGAGATGTATATGCGCCTTTTTAATCATTCATGCACAAGTTGTCATATCACAACACAAAATTAAAATGTTTTTTTCTGAATCATTACTAAATTTTACTACATTAATGGTTGATCATTCACACATGTAATATGATACATGGATTTTTACTTCCGGGTACAGAACTCACGGATTATCTTCATTCACGGGAGGGGCTGGAACCAAACCCCTGCAAATGACGACTTTGCCCCTGACCAGTTTGACATTTTTTTGCACATTTGTTACGGACATCTATTTTAGATCAAGCAAATTTAAATATTATACAAAGATAAAATACAAGTAAAACAAAAAAAAAATGCAGTTTTCGGTGCAAATTGCATTTATTAAGGGCAACAAAAAAATTTAAACGTACAAGGGCCCGTGTGAATAAGTAATTGCCCCATAAACCTAATAGCTGGTTGAACCACCTTTTGCAGCAATAACAGGTCTTGAAGCAGCAAAGCAGGCCCAGATCGCCACCCTTCCACCACCGTGCTTCACTGTTGGCATAACGTTCTTTTTATTAAATGCAGTGTTGCTTTTGTGCCAGATGTAACGGGATGCATTGCTCCCAAAACAGTTCAACTTTAGTTTCATCAGTCCTGAGAACATTTTCCCAAAAGCTTTGGGGATGATCAAGATGATTCTTGGCAAAAGTGAGTCGTGCCTTGATATTCGGAACGCTTCCATGGATGCCATTTTTGCCTCTTCTTTCTGATAGTGGAGTCATGATCATTGACATGAACTGAGACAAGTAAGGCTTGTAGTTGTTTAGAAGTGGTTTCTGGATCCTTGGCAACTTCTCCGGTTTGTCTGTGTCATGCTCTTGGAGTAATTTTGGTAGGTCGGCCACTCCTGGGAAGAGTCACCACTGTGCCATGTCTTCTCCATTAATGGATGATGGCTCTGACAGTGGTCCGCTGGAGTCCCAAAGATTTATCAATGACTTTGTATCCTTTCCCAGACTGAGACGGCTCTATAATCCTCTTTCTTGTTTGCTCTTGAAGCTCGCTGGATCACGGCATGATGTGTGTACAGTATGGCCTACCTCACCTTGTCAGACAGGTTTTATGTTAGGGATCTCCTGATTGGCAATGTCTGTCAGCAATCAGGCCTGGGTGTGGCCATGAAATTGAACTCAGTTTTCCCCAATAATAGGAGTAATCACAATTACGTCACCTTTTAACAAGGGGGCGATTACTTTTTCACAGAGGTTCATGTAGGTTTGGATAGGATTTTCTCTTAACAAATAAAATCACAACAGGAAAACTGCATTTTTTGAGTACTTGGGTTATCTTTGTGTACTGTTTAAATTCATCTGATCTGAAAAAGTTAAGACACAAATGTGACAAAGGTGTGTGTGTGTGTGTGTGTGTGTGTGTGTGTGTGTACACACATGCATAAGACTGGACTTGTTTTTGTGTGAACACAGGCAGTTGAAGACACACACACGTGCCCACACAGAGTATTTCTTGTCTTTTGCACCGGATGGCCTGAAGGTGTACAGATACAAATAAAACTGAAATTTCCATTGAACATAAGCGGTGATTAACACCAAGAGGTTCTGGGTTTGTGTCCGGCCCCTCACAAACATTTTTCTGTGCGGCGTTTACATGTTCTTCCTGTGCTTGTACGAGTTTCCTCCAGGTACCCTGGTTTCCTCCCACAGTTCAGAAACATGCACAGTAGGCTGATTTGGCTGATCAAGATTTCCCCTAGGTGTGAGTGTGAATGATTTGGCTCTGCAATGGACTGGTGAGCTGTTCAGGATGTACACCGCCTTTTCTTGGAGCCTGCTGAGATGGGCACCAGCCTCTTCATGACTCTAATTAGGATTAAACAAGAAGTCATAGTGTTTTATTTCCTGTTATTACTTTCACACACTTATTACAGCTCCTCCAATGTGTGTGTGTGTGTTGCAGGCGATTCAGAACAAGCTTGGTGAAGAGCTGCTGCAGGATCTGATTAATTTCTGTCTTCGATATATGGGTCTGATCAAACTCCCGAAGAAACGGTGAGACTTTGCTTTCTCCACCCACGTTCTGGTATTGGTAGTAACAGTGGCAGGTCTGCGTCCTTTCCGAGTAAGCAATATGCTAATTGGCTGATCTAACTTCCCCTAGGTGTGTGTGTGTGTGTGTTGGCCCTGTAGGCCCAACCTTTACCCAGTGTTGGCTGAGATAGGGTTAACCTCTTGTAGGGTTAAGCAGGGTAAGCATATGATTGAATAAGTATGTTTTGACCAGGATCACGCTTTCCTTTTAAAAAAAATTTTGTTTCTCCCGAGTGGAGCATTGACAAGGTGAGTGAATATTAACCTGGAGATTGCAAGTTCGAATCCGGTTTTATGCTACAGCTGTCCGTGACCGGGAGTCCATGGGAGTGAGCACTCGCGGGACGGATGTTTAACCAGCACAATGTTTCATCAACCTTTATTACACAACATCAAACGCCGAACGGCAACTCCGGCGCTTGGCTAGCAGTGGTAGGCTAGCACTTCCGGTTATATTATTTGCAAATGTTCAGTTTCTGAAATAAGATGAATGAGATTCATGCATGGATTGCAACACAAAGGGATCGACAGATCTGCTCCATGCTGTGTTTCTGTGAAACATGGCTCGAGGAGAGGACACCCGACCAAGCGATTACACCAGCCGGCTACACGGCCTTTAGAGAGGACCGGAGTGCAGCGGATAGCAGCAGGACCCACAGCGGAGGAACAGCGGTCTTTGTTAAACAGACCTGGTGTACTGACTGCAACATTATCTCTAAATCTTGCTCCGTGAATGTAGAATATATATATAACTTTGAAGTTGTGGCCATTTTATTTACCCAGAGAAATACAATGCATCATTGCGAGTGTCGTGTACACACACACACACACACACCCCCGTGCGCTAGAGAGGACGCTGCACTGGAGGAGCTACACCATATGATCAATGAGCATGAAAACAAACATCCTGATGTGGCATTTATTATTCTGGAGGATTTTAATCACTGCAACCTCAGGAAAGATATGCCCAAACTGTGTCAGTTTGTAACTTTTCCAACCAGGAACAATAAAACTCTGGATCACTGCTACAGCAACATTAAAAACGCCAACATAGCCGAACCAAAACCACACTTCTCGGCCACAATTCTGCATATCTCCCTAATTCTTAAAAATGGGCACCAGCACACTTCTCCTCCATTTCCCCGGCATTCTGCTCACTCTCTAAGGACTTGTTGGATGTTCTTGTTAGAAAATCTACGGCCATCTCTCCTAGACACTTCCATACCCCCTAAGGTATATCATCCGGACCAACTGCCTTTCCATTCATCATTCTCTTCAGTGCCCTCCTCACTTCACCCTTACTTATCTTTGCTACTTCCTGGTCCTCAACGGTCACCTCTTCTACTGTTTGTTGTTTTTTTTTGTTTTTTTTCCCCCTCTTATTTTCCTCATTCATCAGCTCTTCAAAGTACTCTTTCCATCTTCCCAGCACACTTCTGTCATCAGTCAATACATTTGCCTCTCTGTCCTTTATCACTCTAACTTGCTGCACGTCTTTCCCATCTTCATCTCTCTGCTGTGCCAACCTGTATAAATCATTTTCTCCCTCCTTACTGTCCAGCCTAGCATACAAGTCATCATACACCCTCTGTTTGGCCTTTGACACCGCTATCTTTGCTTTATGCTGTGTCGCCCTGTGCTCCTGTTTACTCTCTTCGGTCCTCTCAATGTTCCACTTCTTCTTAGCTAACCTCTTCCTTTGTACACACTCCTGCACTTCCTCATTCCACCACCAAGTCTCCTTATCTGTTTTCTTTCCAGAAGACACACCAAGTACTCTCCTACCTGTCGCCCTGATCACATTAGCTGTAGTTGTCCAGTCATCTGGAAGCACCTCATGACCACCCAAAGCCTGTTTCAACTCATCCTTGAAGACAACCCGACACTCTTCCTTTTTCAGCTTTCACCACTGTCTTCTGCTCTGCCTTTGCCTTCTTCACCTTCCTCACCATCAGTGTCATCCTGCACACCTATGCTGTTTGGCAACACTCTCACCCACTACTACTTTGTGGTCACTGACTTCCTTCAAATTACATCGTCTACACAAGATGTAGTCTACCTGTGTGTTCCTACTTCTGCTTTTATAAGTCACCCTATGCTCCTATCTCTTCTGGAAGAAAGTATTCACCACAGCCATTTCCATCCTTTTTGCAAAATCCATCAACTTCTGTCCTTGATACCAAACCTTCCCATCACTTCCTTGTCCCCTCTGTTGCCTGCACCAACATGTCCATTGAAGTCTGCTCCACGGTCATAGTGAAAAAAGCCCAGCAGAAACTCTTTCATTAGGATGCTCAGAAAAGCTGACCTGCACTGTCACCCTCTCACCCAGGTCTACAAAGGGCTGATTGAAAGCTTCCTCACTACAAACATCACTGTGTGGTACGGCAACACCACACAGACAGAGAGGAAGGCTCTGCAAGGTATCACGAGGACTGCAGAGAGGATTATCGGGACTGAATTTTCTTCCATAAAGTGCTGTCACACAAGAATAGAAAGGATAATCAAAGACACACTACATCCAGCTCACTCCCTGCTTAAACAAAAACAGTGCACATATAACCTCAGGCACAAATGGGTAGACAGTATCGTCACACACAGAATTTCCTTCTTCAACAGCTTCGTTCCTGCTGCAGTGAGACTCCCAAGTGTCCAAACAAAAGGATGGGCATAGTGTGTGTGTGTGTGTGTGTGTGTGTGTGTGTGTGTGTGTGTGTGTGTGTATATATATATATACACACACACGGATGTATAATATATATGTTTAAAACTACATAACTGAGTGCAATATAACTTACATTGTTGTGTCTAATGTCTTTGCTGTTGCCTCTACCGACTCAATTATTTATTGTATCATCTTTATCATTACTATTATTGTCCTCATCTTATTTTTCTTATTTATTTTTTCTTACTTTATTTATTCTTAACTATTGTTATACTTGTTATTATTATTACTACTACTATGACTATAATTTCTATTACTACTATAATATAATATTTTACTAAATTAAGTACTGTCTACTGGGCCTGTGTAAGGTCCTTTCTATAGATTGGACTTGGGTACCTATTCTATAGAAGTATGTGTTTTTTGCCTGTTCTAAGCCTCTCTGTTTTTCTTTCTCTTCGAAAAGTGACTCTTTGCACGACCACACCATAAATTCCTGTGTGTATAAAAGCACAAATGGCAATAAAGAATCTTGACTTGTTCAGTGTAACTCCTACAGTGTTGTACGTGAATAACTTCTATTAATAAAATACTACTCGCACTGAACGTTATCAACATGTAGAGCTGATATTTTCTAGGGTGGCACAGAGCCGCAGAGGTTGGATCGTTTGCCATACAGGGCAGGGTGAAAAGGACCCGGGTTTGAGTCCCGGGCTCGACTTGGGGTTTTCAATGTGACGTTTGCATGTTGGCGCCGTGCTAGGCTCCAGCACCCCTGGTGCCCCTGGTAGGATTAACTAGCAGATGAGTAAGAGAGTGTGTTACGTGTGTTAAACGTTTCTCGCTAATCATAACAACGTCCACAGAGACCTGTGATGGGGAGGGAAATACAGTGCGGGTGTGTTTATGGATATACTGCCGTTATAGTTCACTTTCTGAATTGAAGATGTGTGATGTAATGTCTTCTGTCTCATCTCAGAGGCACCTTCATCGAGTTTCGGAACGGCATGCTGAATATCTCTCCCATTGGACGGAGCTGCACGCTTGAGGAGCGAATCGAATTTTCAGAAATCGATAAGGTACACATCAAAGAGTGTAACGTATTTTACTATGCATTCATCGTACGTACATTTTCCCGACTCTCTGTACGGTTTGGACATGTCCGAATTTAGTGTCAGGTAGCATAAATGCGCTAGCAGGCTAGCAATCTGAATTTAACAGCAAACCGAGTAAAATTTATTCAAGCTTTTTATATTGTGAAACGTAACCAGAAGAAAGCTAGCGGACACGGAATGATCAATTCATTCATTCTTTCAATTTCTAAGCTGGGTCAAGGGGAAACCGGTACCCATCTCGGTTGACTCTGGTGAAGACCCTGAACAGCTCGTCAGACCACTGCAGGATAAACACACATACAACTATTCACACTCACACTCGGGGCAATTTGGAACAGCCAGCGAGCCTAACGTGCATATCTTTATACTGCCAGGGAAAAAAAGGCGTACCCAGAGGAAACATGCAAACTCCACACAGACATACCCTCCCCGAGCTCAGGGCTCACACCCAACTGTGAGGCAGATGTTCTCGCCACTATATCACCGCGTCGCTGCAAGAACCACAGTGTATATATTTATACTCTTCTCATACGGTCTCTCCTTCAGAAAGAGAAGATCAGGGAGAAGTTTGTTGCCGCATTACAAAAGGAGTTTGCTGGAAAAGGGCTCCGGTTCACCCGAGGTGAGTGTGTATACACACACACACATATATACATACATATATATAGATATATATATATATACACACACACACATATATATACACACACACGCATATACACACACACACACACACACACATATATACATACACACACACACACACACACACATATATATATATAATACACACACACACACACACACATATATATATATATATATATATATATATATATATATAATATATACATACACACACACACATATATATATACATACACACACACACACACACATATATATATATATATATATGTGTGTGTGTGTGTGTGTGTGTGTGTGTGCATGTGTATCTCATTAAAGTGAATTCTGTCTCGTGACAGAATCCTGAGGTGAATAATTATTTTGGTATAAACGACATGGGAGCACATACAGCAAATTAAATCAAGTTTATAATTAAAAAATATATATATATTTTAACCGTCCCAGGAGCAGATCAGGTGATATCTATGTGGTCCGCAAGTAGAGCTTAACACTGAGTATTTACTGCCTTTTTAAACTCATTCATTCATTAATTCTCTGAACTGCTTAATCCTAATTCGGGTCATGCAGAGGATGGTACCCATCTCAGCTGACTTTTTGTGAGGGCAGAGTACACCCTGGACAGTTCACCAGGCCATCGCAGGGCAGAAACACGCTGACGTCTATGCAGCTCGTCTTTAGGAAAGTCAGCAATGGTTCTTTTCCATGAAACTCCAGCACAGACAGTGAGAGACCGGGCCAGCCTCTGATAACTCGGTTATTGCACTGGGGGATGGCAGTGACAGCCCGGTGATGGTGGGCATTGCGATCAGTTATCCAGCAGCACCTTACCACAGGAACACCACTGCCTTTTTAAAACCGGCATCAAATACATTCTTCTCTTTTGTTAATGTAAACCAGTGGTTCTTAACCTGGGTTCGATGGAACCCTAGGGGTTCGGTGAGTCAGTCTCAGGGGTTCGGCGGAGATCAAGACACACCCCCGACTCATATTCATGATGACACACCCCGCTTGGCCATCATTGGCTGCAGGTGATCACGCTACATTGCTTAGCCAATCTGTGCCGCAGGAAATTTGGTGCGCTCAGTAGTCGACTTGTGACTGTTGTGATGGTATGTCATGTGATTTCTTTCGTAATGTTTTAATCCATGCTATATTGAGCAAAAAAAGAAAGTGGTCGGACGAATACGTACAACATGGATTCACATATATAACAGGACGCGGACTAGCATCACGTCCTACCTGCATGATTTGTGAAGTAGGATCAATCCCCACTGACTGATGTATACGTACACGTCTATGTGTTTATAATATCAATAAATACATATTCAATATGAAAATGCTTATAATAACAATTAAAAATAAGATGTAAATAAAACAAATACACACACATACAGACGCGCGCACACACACAGAAATGCGCGTGCACGCACTCGGATGCGCACTTCATATGAAAATGTAAGTCCAGTAGTTGTGATTGGGAGTTCATGCATTGTGTTGGTTTTGTTGTTTGAACACAGTGATGTTGCTGCACGGTTCATTGGACTTCACGGTTCAGTGCCCCAGTAAAAACATATACCTGTGTCTTGAATTTGAAAAAAAAAAATCACATTTTATTTTTCAATAAAGGAGGGTTTGGTGAATAACTTTATGAAACTGGTGGGGTTCAGTCCCGCCAACAAGGTTAAGAACCACTGATATAAAATAAAGTGGAGATTTAGGCACTGTCTAAAAGCGGAGCACTTTTATATGATCAGGGATGATGGAGGGAGGCAGGTTTGTTTCATGAAGGAAAAAAGAAAACAAATTCATATCTCAGGAAGGGATCCGCCTACTGTGACCAAATATGGGTGTGTTCCTCGATGGGGTTTCAAAGTGTATTTGTGTGGATTTGTGAATACAGTTCTGTGAGAGAAATGAATGAAAATGTCTAAAAGTTCCAAAGTTCTTTCTGCAGAAGCTAGTTGCACCGTCAGGATTTAGAAGTCTGGACGAATCTGAAGTTTGGTGTAGTCCATGTTCACGGAGAAGAACTTGTACTGATCACCGTTCCCCACCGTCACTTTTTAACTGAGAATTAAAAAAAAAAAAAAAAAAAACCCACAATAAGATGAAACTGCCTGAGCCTGAAGCTGGTGCTTGAACCCCTAACAATGATCAGATTAAGTCTATTTGCATATCTTAGGGCTTTACAGTTTAAAACACTGATTTTTATAATAATAATAATAATAATAATATGATTAAGTGTGGCATGGTGGCGTAGTGTTGAGCACATCTGTCTCAAGTCAAGAAGGTCCTGGGTTTGATTCCCAGCTTGGGCGATTCTGTGTGGAGCTTGTATGCTCCTCCCTCTGCTTTTGTGGGTTTCCTCCGGGTACACCGGTTTCCTCTGACTGTCCATAAACATACACCCATGGGTAATTTGGAACAGCCAATCAGCCTCCTGCGTGAGTTTGAATGGTTGCATGTATGTATGTATGTTAGCTCTGCGATGGTCTGGTGAGCTGTACAAGGTATACCCTGCCTTCGCCCAGAGTCGGCTGAGATGAGCACCAGCCTCCCCACCACCCTAATTAGCAATAAGCGGCTTAGAAAATGAATTAATAATAAAAATAAATAAGTAAAGAATTGTTATTTCTCAGTTGCAGGTTTTAATCACTCAAGTACTTATTCAACTGCTTAATCCTGTGATGGTCACGGGGAGGTCGGAGCTCGTGTCAGCCGACTCTGGCTGAAGGTTTGTTTGAGTGTTGTATTGCCTGTGTTTGTACGACTCTGGGGTGCAAGTTCCAGGGGTTAAAGTTCACATCATGTTCTGAGTGTTTATCATCACTTATTTGCCTTTCAAATGTTTTTTTTCTGTCTGCTGTGCGTTTTACTGGTTAATGATCTGTTAAGGTTTTACCCGACTTACTCAACTCCATCAGTAGCTGAACCACACACACACACACACACACACACACACACACGTGGATCTTGGATTGTGATTATTTCTGTATGTATCTCTTTTTATCATCGACACCCTCACATCTTAAACATCTCCAAACACAAAGAAACTTCAGGAAGTTCTGATTAAACCGGTTACTGATCTGATCATTCAGTCCTCGTTAAGTTCTGAATCATAGCCCCACACACACACACACACACACACACACACACACACACACACTACTGAGTGTAACAGATGCCAGAGAACTTGTAAAGCATCATTTAGATACCGCAGTGATCAAGATTCTCTCTCTCCTCTCATTTCACTCTCTTGTTTGCCCTTGTTTTTTTTATGATTTTTTTTTTTTTTACAAATTCACTCATTTCAGAATTGAAATTCAATTATATTTTGAATGATTATAAAATAATTTATATAAAAAAAAATATCCTGCGCTTGTGTGTGTGTGTGTGTGTGTGTCAGACTCGGTAGAATTGATCACCCAAACACTTTTGCTTGTGTGCACAAGAAAATGCAGGATGTTTGAGTCAGGCCCAAGTGCATACTCTCTCTCTCACTCTCTCTCTCTCACACACACACACACACACACACAACGTTTTGTTTTGTTACTTTCTGTTGTTTTTGTGAAGGGGCATGTTCTGATGCAGAGCAATCTGATTGGCTAAAGCCTTATTTTTATTGGCTGCTAGTGATAAGGACATTTAATGTGAGACAATTAACAGAGTTGCAGTGTGTTTGAAGATAGGACACACCCAACCCCAACCCCCCCCCCCCCCCCCACCATCACCACCACCACCACCAAAAAAAAAAAAAAAAAGTGCTTGTTTGTCTTGTTTTAGCAGAATAGAGCAACCATATGGAGTAAGGAATGTGTCACGTATTACACGGAGCAGAACTGGAGAAAGGAAGTGTGTGGGGGGGGCGTGGCGCGGGGGCGTGGCGCTCGCCAGCACAGGGACTGCATTCTCTCTCACTATGTGTAAGAATGTGAAGAGAAGGTCACTGCTTTTAAATTAGGGACATAAAATGAAAGGTGGATTCATGAGCTTGAGGATGGGATGCTGCCAGTACACACACACACACACACACACACACACGCGCACACACACCCTCCTCATATCTTCCATTACTCTTAAATTGAATCTTTATCATTATTTTAAATGATAACTGGTTACTATAATTGGAATGTGATTTGTAAAAGGTGTGTGTGTGTGTGTGTGTGTGTGTGTGTAGGAGGACTGATCAGTTTTGACATATTCCCTGAGGGCTGGGATAAGCGCTTGTGTTTGGATGTTCTGGATCAAGAGGGACTTGACGCCATCTACTTCTTTGGAAATGAAACCTCACTGGTCAGTGTGTGTGTGTGTGTGTGTGTGTGAAAGACCCTAGACTGTGCTGTACTGTATTGAAACATATCTCTGTGCAGGGTGGGAACGATTACGAGATCTTTGAGGATCCTCGTACCATCGGGTTCACCGTGTATTCGCCAACGGATACAGTGAGGCTCTGCCAAGAACTGTTCTTTAACACACCACCGAATGAAGCGTGAATCAATCTCTCTCTCTCTCTCTCTCTATATATATATATATATATATATATATATATATATATATATACACACACACCCTGGTGTCCAGGCCGGGCAGCGTTTACTGTAATTTGGATCCTTGACTCTGAATGATTCTGGTGAAATTGTCTCCAGGTACTACTGACGACTCAATAATGTGTAGCTTCATGGACTGTTTAACTGTGCAACGGGCTATCTCCATTCTTCAGACCGTGCAAACATCATCGGACGCTTTACATTCTTGTATTTATTTATTTTTATCTTTTATAACATTGGTGCAGATGTGTAGTGCTCGACGACTCTGGTGTTCTCCGACTCTGGCTAATTGTTGTGCTGTGAGAACTTTGCTGCTTGTATTTTATATGGCACCTTTAACCACTCACCCTTCTGCAGTTTCCCAAGATTATACAACAGGCAACATCGCCCCCTACCGCTTAACCGACGTACACGGAGTTAGTTTGCGAGTTAGAAGAGGACTGGACTCCTCTGCCACCTGGGATGATTTGATTTATCGGCTCTATAAACGAGATTGTAGGACCATGACCTGTATCGCAGAAGACGCACAAAAGTATGGTGAGTAGAACCAGTAACCAGAAGGACTCTGGTGATTTTATGAACTTGTACACGACTTTTTACTTCCTGGTTTTAGCATTTTTTTTTTTAAACTACAATGCAGACTAAAGCCTGGGTCAGACACAGACAGAATTTCCTCACTGTATATGACGGTAGACAATTTATAATTATTTTGTGGTGGTTCTCGGAACAGATTTGAGGTGTTCATCACTCGGTTGGGATCTGTGGGACACTTTGTTGGTGTTCATCACATGCACACATGTAGAGCCAAACACCAGCATCCTCTGTGCCATCTTCTGGATGTTTGGAAATTTGGTTGTGCTTTTAACGAAGCATAAAACTCATCCTCCCGTTTAAGGGAGTTGAACTTCTCCTTTAACATGATGTCACATTGAAGATCAGTCCGATCCAACTGCAGCTCCTGTGGCACCGTTTCAGGGTCTTGTGAGCAGGGACCTGACACCAGCTGAAGTGCCTTGTCAATTTCTCCAAAATCACATGCAGGTCATCCAGTGCTTTCCTGGATTTGTTCACATGTTGCAGGGCCTCTTTTAACCTGGCCAGTGTGGGGGAAATGAGCGAATGACTTCTGACATTTGCTTTGAAAATATAACTAGCCTGGTTTTGACGGCTCTGACATTTGCTTGCATTTCATGCACAAACTGTTTTTTTTTTTTTCTCCCCCTTGTAGCTTCACATTCAGCTCATTCATGTGGGTCAGTTTGTCCACAGTAAAAACAAAATCCCAAAGCCAATCTTTTGTCTTTCAGCTCAGGAACATTGTCAGTATTTTCAAGGAGCTTCAAAAACAAAAGAACCTCCTGTTTGAGCTCCACACTCGTTGACATACTTTCCCCAAACTGAACCAGTGGACATTAGAATGGTAAATCAACTCCCTGTGATCAGCGTCAGGTTCTTCAAGAAAATGAATAAACTGATGGTGAAGTCCCCTCGCTCGAATAGTTAACGAGTTTCACAACTGGCTTCACTACGTGGTCAAGATACAAGACGGATTTACACGGTGCTTCCTGGAGAATTGTGCATATATCCTCGTGCTTGATTCTGGGATGGACGTTGCTCAGATAAATGTGCTTTGCTGAGCCTGCAAGCTCGCAACCAACCTATCAGCGGTAGCCGTATGTTCTTGCGGTGACAGGTTGTTGGCGTAATTAGCATGCTTGGTGGAAAAGTGGCGGCTGATGTATTCTTTTCAAACCACAATGGTTTCTTGGCAAAAGTAGCTCAAGCTCCGCAAAATCAACTAACCGCCTAATGCGCCACTGGTGTTCAAATGCTGTCATTACAAGTCAAAGTCAAACGAATGCAATCGATCAGTCATTCACATCAAATATGAATTCTGTACCAATCAATCTTCGGCGGACCGAATTAAAAAGACTAACGGGCTGGATGTGGCCCATGGGCCATAGTTTTCCCACCCCTGCTCTAGGGTCGTCTGTGTATTGATCGGAGATCAGATTAAAAGGCCTTGGAGCTGAAATGGTACAGACACCAGCATTTGAGTTTGTGCATTGGACTGGAGTGAAGAAACACTTTAATTGCTCGTTAACTTCTTCATTGCACAGTCAAAACACCTTGATGGTGACTGTTAAACCTTCTCTCAGATCATGAGCAACCGGAAAGTATTATGTTCTGTTCTGATGTTGTTTATTTTGGAAGATAATCTGGGTAGAATGTCCCGCAGCCTCGTTTTAAAAGAGGTCTGAATATGCAAATTGTGTGTGTGTGTGTGTGTGTGTGTGTATGTGTGTGAGAGAGAGAGAGAACAGTTGTGGGGGGCCGGTGGTATAGTGGGTAGGGTGCTGTGCTCATGATCGGGAGGTTGTGAGTTCAAATCCCAGTTTGACCCCCACTGTGCTAAGACCCCTGAACAAGGACATAACTACAAGTGTGCCTCTGTTCACCCAGCAGTATGAATGGGTACCAGTAAAAATATACTGGGAAGGTAACCTGCGGTGGACCAGCGTCCCATCCAGGAGGAGTTGAACTCCTGGTCGCTTCACGCTACAAAAACCGGGAATAAGCACCGGCCTGATGAGCCACTAGGCTCGGGTGTAAAAGCCCAAACAGACTTTAAAGAGGAAGAAAATTAAATTAAAGGGGAAGCAAACACTCATGAAAAGTTAATCTTATTAAAATCTCTAAATTAATTTTATTGTGTAAAATCTCAGGTCAATCACTTCTGTCTTTTTGAACTTATTAGCATTTATTTAAGGGGGGGGGTCTCAGAAAGATGATGTCATCAAGCGCATTTGTGTTGAACTTTGATTTCAATTAAAGACTTATCACACTCAACAGGAAACATGTTGAACACAAACATTATTTATGTTTTTTTTTTTAATATTTCAGGTGTTAAGTTCTAAATCCTCTTTTTAACAGTGTTCTTGTTGAAGCTGTGGAGTGATAATGGGGCAGTTATACTGTCGGTTTATTTCGGATTGAAAAGGAAGCGATTCTATAATGTACGATGTGGGGTGTGGTTTATTCCAGCAGTTGAACACTCCTGCACCAAAATAATAATGTGAGGATAATGGGGAAGAGAGGAGCCGTGTTCCGTAGTTCTCAGACACCTGAATCCACTGAGCTGTGATCCGTTTGTGTTTGGGGCTTTATAAAAGAGATGAATGTAAATATGGCTCAGTGCTTTTGATTTTAATGGTACATGTCTTGTTTTTTGTTTTTGTTTTTTAACATTACTGCAATGTTCCATGGCTGCAATAAATATTTTTAGTTGGCCATGAGAGACAGACAGAGAGAGAGAGAGAGAGAGAGAGAGAGAGAGAGAGAGAGAAAGCCTACAGATGGTATTTCATTGTTTGTCTGTAAAGGCATGTACTGTACAACTATTTTTCCTAAATAAAACTACAATGTCATTTCCATTATAATGTTCTATGTAAATAATGTAAATAATAAAAATCAACACACTTACCAATTGGTCGTCTTCATCAGATCATATCTGTAGACATGATATCTTTTGTGGCAATCATTAAAATTTAATGCTAACAGGAGAAGAAAAACTAAAAGCACACGCCCCATAAACTGTCGACACCCTCACCATCTCTGAACAAGTAAATATTTCAATCTGTAATGGTGACTTTGTGTTCCCAATATTCATGATATTAAAAAAAAAAATCCAGGAGTCTATTTTTACGTGTCTTAGAAGGATGCACATGTTCTCTGCCCACCCTGGCTGGTAGTGGTCATGTGATAATCAGATATACTTGAGGGTGCGAATTGGCTATGAATAAATTGGGAGAATATTGGCTGAAAATAAAGTTTTGTTCTAAAAGTAAATAAGATCTGAAGTCAGAGATGTCAGCAGTGGTGGCTCAAGCCCAGTCATATAAAGCAAGAGGGGGGGGGGGGGGGGTTTTGAATTTGTTGCACATATGTAACATGGGGTGCAATAGGGTTACGACTCTTGATTACTGGTCTGTTGGGGCCTGAAATCTGTGTTTTTGCTGAGGTACACATGCTACTGCTGGGATGCTGGTGTTCCTGATCGTTTGTTTTTCTGAGGCTCGTACTTTTGTCCTGGTATGCTGCTGCTGCTTGCTGGTGTTCTCATCTGAGAAACCCTCACTCCTGCTGGTGAGAAACTCTTTTGCTATATGAGGCTTCTTCCTCATATCAACTGAGGGAGTTTCTTACCGCGGATGATGTAGGCAAGTTCATTACTGGTGTGTAAGGTTTGTAGAAGGAATTTTAAATTAGTTTTACTATGTAAAGCTGCTTTGCGACAGAGTGGCGATTGTTAAAATGCACTATATAAGTAAGTGCTGGGCTCATGATCGGGAGGTTGCGAGTTCAAATCCCACTGAGACCTCCACTGTGCTAAGACCCCTGGGCAAGGTCTCAACCACAAGTGTGCCTCTGTTCACCCAGCAGTGTAAATTGGTACCAGCAAAAATATACTGGGAAGGTAACCTGCGGTGGACGAGCGTCCCATCCAGGGGGAGATGAACTCCTGGTCACTTCACGCTACGGAAACCGGGGATAAGCACCGGCCTGATGAGCCACTAGGCTCCGGTGTCAAAACCCAACAGACTTCACCTTTATTACATAAGTAAAATTAAATCGTACTGAGTGAGGCACTTTAACCCTTAATTGACTGGTTCGGTTGTATAAACATAGCTGTCAACTTTTCCAAACCAAAATACAGACTCCGCTGTAGCGACCTGTCAAAATGCATCAAATCAATACGAAACACCCCCTTTCACCATATTTTCTTTCAGAGCTAACATTCTTCAACATGTTTTAATGTGATAGTAAAGGGTAGTTTCCTAGTACTAAGCATTTTTACTCACCACAAAGCAATCCTAACTCCACAGTGCAGACATCCCATCACTTGAAAAATAAACTTCCCCATTGAGAAGTACACAAACAAACAAGGGGATGTCAAAGCCAAGCTATTATCATTCTTCTGACTGATCCTTTTTGACTGCTTCCTTTGTAGCAGCCTTTGCTCTCTTTAAGAAGGAGGCAGTGAGTGTCTGTTCATAACAGGTGTTGCGTCTTGATTTTTCAATAAGTAGGGCATAAGTATAGCATGTCATCTCATAGTGATCCCACGAAATCTGTCTTATTCTTCCTCATCTGGCTGAAAATTCTTTCACATTCAGCATTGCTGTGTGGAATTGATTAAATGCCGAACATGCAGTGGCTCAACTTTTTGAAATCTGGGCTTCCCATCTCCTTTGACGGTGTGGGAAAGTGAGAACTACAACTCATCTGCAGGCGCTCGCATTTGTACCTCTTTGAAACTGGTTGAACAATAATCATTAACCTCAATCTCAAGATTGTTGATGGCTTCATCTGTGTCTTCAATTCCAGTTTTGATCAATACTCAAAACTTTGAAAAAGAATCTGAGCGAATTGAAGGTACAGCGGTCTCTCTTGTTTACATTTGCTACTTGAGCAGTTTTCCCATGTGAGCCGCAGCAGCGAGAGGAATGTTATGCTCCACATAAAAGGCTGCAAACAAACATTCAGCTTTGACAGCATTGGTACAGTATTTTGTCTTCAAAGTGAAAGAAATCGACAAAGTTTGAGCACGTCCGACCGCCGATTCAGATTGTAAAGCCCTTTCCTGCACCTTGCTCTTACAGTGCTGCACGACTGCTTCACAGAAGAACATGGCATCTTAATATTTTTGTGAGATAAAATGATCATTTTCCTTATAATTCTGTTGGATGTATCACTTTTATCTGGACCTGCTTTAATTAGAGGGTGAACGTTTGCTGGGGAGGGAAAACAATTTTGATGGGATGTTTTTTTTTTTTTTTTTTCATCTTTCTTTCTTTCATTCACTTAATTGTTGGGGGAGGTGAACCATAGGCTGTTTACATTTTCTCCATGAGATTTGTTTTTAAATATAATTTTTAAACCAATAATTTAATCCTGTGGTATGCAGCTGTCTGAATGTCAGCACTGATGGTACAAGGAATTAACCAACACCTTCCAACCAATCAAATGTCAGGAAGTCCTCAATAATGTTGAATTAAGTTCTAAAATTATTAGAGAGAGAGCGTCACAGCAGGGTGACTAATAAACTTTTTATTAAGTCTTTGTTTCACACGGACGTGACACCTACACCAGCCACAGTGATCTGACCGGAGGGGACAAAAGTGCTCAAAAATTAAAACAAGTATATTTTTTAATTTAAACTAATCAGTCGTGTACAAAAAAAACCAACATGATCAAAATCAAATAAATATTAAACAATACAGCATTGAACAAAATGCATAGAAGTAGTTCTGTTGGAGGACGTGACTATATGTAGATGATGTGATGAACTGAAGAATTAGTAACGTGAGCTACGTTCACCTTCGACTTTCTACCAGGTGATGAATTAATGACATGGACAAGACATCGCAGGACTCTCGGTTAGAAGCGTGATCTGAGACTGACTGGTTTAGTCGAAATGCAACTAGAAAATCCTGACAGTTTTACCCTGAATCATTCCCACTAGGAATTCTGGGAGTTGTACCCAGTTTGGCAGGTGGGGTTTTTGTTGTTGTTTTTTTTTTTTTTTTTTTAGGGCGGGATTTAAGTACAATATTAGAGCCCAATATCCAGCATATCCCACAACTGAACTCAGAATGGAAGCTCCTCCCCCCCCTAAAAAAGCCAATAAATAAATTAACAAACATTAAACAAATTATGGATGATGAAAGGGGGTTTGATTCGATCACATGACTTCAGAAAGTCATTACGTTCACAGTTCACTAAGTTTTTAAGTTGCATCCCTCTGGACCCCCCTCCCCCCCACCTTCCTTCACAGGCGGCTCATAGGTCAAAAATCATTTCACTAGTCTTTTTAAACTTTTTTTTTTTAACCCCAGTCTCTTAATCTGTTCATTCTACATTCATCTCACTTCCTGTTGCGCCGCAGTAACACGATCATGTTTAAGTAATGAAATCATAACTCCTTTTTTACTTTAGAATCTCTCGCTCATGCCTTTTCCCACCATTTTCTTTCCTCTGAACCTCAGCTACCTTCTCCTCCTTCCCCATCCCTCTCCACCCTGTCTTCACATGCCGTGTTCCTACTTCAGAGGGGGGGGGGGAGAGAAAAAGGAAACGTAAAAGAAAGAAATCCCACATTCCACCCCAGTCCAACCAAACCACAGCAGAGCCTACGAGCTGATGATCTTGCCGGACCAGGTCTCATGCTTCGTCCCAGGGTTCAGGTGTGTGATGATCACCTCCACTGCTTGCACCTTCTGGTTCTTCGGTGGGATAGGACACACTTTATATGTCATCTCGTCACCCTCCACTGGAACGTACTCGCCCTCGATGCTGCAAGGAAGAGAAACCCATTGTTCTAAGGATGGTCACTAAAGAAACACCAACCAAGCTTCAGTGACAGGAGGCTGGGGCGTCGTTTATGATGTGGAGTGGGGGTGGGGACAAAATGGCTGACTTTAGAAGTTTGCATGGACTCCTTGGTCCTCAGAAATCACTCTGACAGACTTGAAGTCTTTTGTTAACTCAAAATGGACCAAGAAGGGTTTGATTGAAATACCAGAATGAAACATGTTGAAGTTTTCATGTTCTCCCTGTGCATGTGTGGGTTTCCTTCGGCTACACCGGTTTTCTCCCCGATCCAAAGACATTCATGTCAGCTTATCTGTCCGTTCCAAATTGCCCTGGGGTGAGTGGGAACAGTTGTATCTGTGATGGTGCTGCAATGGCCTGGCAAGCTTTTCAGAGGGTGACCTGCCTACACCCAGAGTCGGCTGAGGTGGGCTCCGGACTCCCTGCGACCCTATTAGGATTAACCATTTCAGCAAATTAATGAATGGATTCATTTATTTATTAATCAGCTGCAAACTGAGAAGGAAAAATGCGGGGGGGGGTTACTTCTAGTCTATTATTAATCATAGTTTTAAGAATTTATGAAGAATGCATCTCCCAGAACCTCTCCTGCTGGTTAATAGACAGTGAGGTCGATTTGTTAAGCTGACAACACCACGTCATTTTCATGCTACACCATGCACTAATGTTTAGTATGCAGACCGTAACAGCAGTCAGTCTCTTCCTGTCTAACAAGGCTGTAGAGGACCTTGTACTCTCTTTAATGTTCCCTTTTTTTTTTTTTTTTTTTTTTAAATACAGACAAGTGTCTTGAACTTGGTTTACGATTGGAACAGAGAGGGATTTCAGGCACTGGGATGCAGCTTCAGAGTCTTGTTTTTGATCTGAACCTCTTGGCAGAGAGAACCAGGTTTTTTGGTTTTAGTGGAAATGCCCATCAATCTTGATTTATCTTAGAAGAAAGGCACTTTAAAACACGACGCGTTCAGTTTCTAATCGTATTCACTTTGATTTCATTAATTAAAAATCGATGCTATCCAATACTTTTGCTCATATTAAGTGCTGGGTGATGAACAGATCTGCCGACTCACTCCGAGATGTGGACGAAAATGTCTTCTCCGCCGTTGGCGGGTTTGATGTACCCATGGCCCTGTGATCTCGAGAAGTTCTTACACACACCCTTAAACGTGGGACCTGAGTTCGCCCGCACCGAACTGGAGACAAAGCAGACAAAGTAAACAGTTAAAAACACTCTAAACTCTCAATACACACAATACCAGCACTGACTCATGTCCACAAACCAATCAAGAAAGATAATGTGTGTGCATATAGGTGTGTGTGTGTGTGTGTGTGTGTGTGTGAGAGCGAGAGAGAAATGCCAGTCCTTACGCAGAGTAAGTGCGTGTGCGCTTGGTGGGTAGAGGGCTGGGCAGCTCCCCTGCTTTCTCCCACACGCGGCTGCCTTCCCTCATGAAAGGGAACGAGATGGAGTGAGATGCCGTACTCGGGGAGCGTAGGGACGACTCCTTCAGCTCCGGTTCTGTCATGCTTCATGTGTGTGTGTGTGTGTGTGAGTGAGTGAGTGAGAGACAGACAGATAATATAAATGAATCTCATTAAAGTTATTAAACACCGATGTCATCAGTAGAGATCAAATTAATCAATTCTATTTTCTGAAATTAACAAGAACAAAAGTATCCTACGTTTCTATGATCTTGGGATTATAGGTTCAGATTTTTAGATTCACTCGAGCAAGCAACCAGTGACACAGGAACACGTGTCATGAACAGTCTTTTCCTACTGTTGTGGTCGTGACCCACCAACATTATTCCGAACATGAAATTAAAAGATTTATATTGAATATTAATTGTAATTTGGAGGTAAGAACTAAAACAGTGGAGGGGAATGAACCACCGCCGGCGGAGCTGCACTGTAGGAGTCCTCAGAGGAATTACATGCTATTCTGTTTCTTTGATGCTCGGCGTTCTGAATCGTACGTATACGTACTTACAGTGTGTACAAAACGTAGGATGTGTGCTGACATGAACGCGAGATGTCCAAGTGGTGTTTACATAGCTTTGGCAACGGCAAACATCATGTGCGCACGCTCTTGCTTCATGAGATATTATCATACATCTTGTCAAGCTTTCACTGTCTGTCATGTGCAAGATATCGGGTTGTTGGAGCACGACCCCTAAACAGGTAGTGGAATTCCACGTACGGAACATTACATATCTTGTCAATGGCTTTAAAGCCCCAGGTTCGCCTCCTTGTCGGACGGCTCATTGGCTCCATGCAGGCAGCTTGCTTTTATGTCCAACAAGGAGGAAAAAGGCCTTCCTTGTTGGCAGCACGAACAAAGCTGCACTATGTGCCACAGTACGGTGGTGTGTTTACATGCAGGCCGCCTCACCCCCACGTCGATGCACTAGGATGGCACACAACAGTGGCTATTGTGTCCCGGACACAGCGGCGCGGAAGGGAACAACAACATGGCGCTGAGGAGGGATTTCTTCCTCCCTTTACATCAGGGTTTGTCTCCAGAGATGTGGCTGAGAACTTTTAAAAGAACTTGAAGCTCAGCGTTGTGTGCTCTACACTTCTGGAGCAGATTTCATGTTTACCTAAGAACATAGGATTAAATTACTGATTGGCATGTGGGCAGAGACAGGAAGAGGAGGGCAGGGATGGGCGGAGATGGCACCTTCTCATCAATCACTGCACTGACCTTCTCTGCTCTCCGATGCCCTTCTTTGTCCTCTTCTGTACATCTTTTCCCTCCTCTGCCGGAGTTCAAATCCCCACAGAGAGATCCTGTAACCACTGAGCACTTAACCTTCAACTTCTTTTCCAGGATGGAAGTTTTATTTACTTTAAGTTCTGACCTTGTCTTCAGTACCATGTTACACTGCTGTGTCCCAATCAACATGGACAGATTCCATGACAACAACCATCCAGGATAAAATGGGCAGGCAGGTAAAGAATGGTTGGATGAATGGACGAATGGTTGCATGGTAGTTCAGTGGCAAGAATGTCCTGGGTTGGAGTTGAGGGCATGGGCGTTTCTCCCCATGCTTGCGTGGGTTTCCGTCCACAATCCAAAGACATGCATATTAGGCTATTTGGTTGTTCCAAATTACCTTAGAGTACGTTATTTTGCCCTGCGATGGCCTGGTGAACTGTTCAGTGTACCCCAGCTCAACCTCTATGTAACACTTGTAAGATTAAGCAATTTTGTAAAGAATAAATAATAAAGGAAGTTAAAGTCAGATTTAATTCAGGCTCCCGTAAAGGATGCATTCTTATTGGATTTTTTTTTCTCCACTCTCAAGTCACGTCAGATAAAAGCATCCGGCGGACACTTCCTGCCCTGCCATTAAAAATCCTCCGCTCCTGCTCCGATGGGCATCTCGTGTTGTGATACACAGCATCCAACTCACTCATCGGTACAAAAGTAAACAGTCTCTGCAAGGTTCCAGTGTGCGGTTCAGTGACAGCAAAGATATCAGGACAGAGAGAGACATGCTGGAGTTTGACGTCATGTCCAGCTGGTGGAGTACTGGCAGCATTCTGACGTCATTGCAGTTAGAAAAAAAAAAAACAACAACAACAACAAAACGTGAAAGAAGTCACGACTTGGCTTCAGACATTTAGATATGAATAACAGCTCAAAAAGACTGTTTTGTTATAGCAGAGGAATCTGAAGGCAAGGTGCTGTGAATTAATTATTATTAATATTATTATTAATAATAATAATAAAACATTTTTTTTACCTCACCTCAGACATGTACTTTAATTATAAAGCACAAAAATAAGTGACTTTTTCAGCCCTCAAACGAAAGGATAGCAAGCTACATGCTAAAAACAAAATTCGATGGCAAATTAGCGACACTTTTCCCCCCTCACTGACAATCTTTTTAAACATAAATAAATAAAAATAAACATTAATCTATGGATGTTTTCCTCACAATTCAACGTGTTGCCTAATTATGAGAACTAAAAACAAATATTCTGAATGAAATAGATGTGATTTTATATCTAAAATCACAGTAAAGAGGTGTCCAAAATTGGTGATGAACATGTAGCTTAGCAACAGCAGCTCTTTCCAGAATGCTTGGACGCGCCTGAGACAAAAAGAAGAATCGGTGAAAAGACGGCGTTTTAAATATATATATATATATATATATATATATATATATATATATATACATATATATACATTTTTTTTTTTATATCAGAATCTGCGAACTAAATAACGCATTTCAGTCATTTTCAAGCACTTCCATCACGACAAATGTGATAAATCAAAACACTCCCTTTCTTAAAAAAAATAACAAACACCATATCACTCTACTTACGTCAATTTTAAAGTTGTCTCTCACTGAGGTGTGAACCGAGCTCCTGGATTCAATACGGCTTCTTACACACACGCTGTTATGTAACATTAACCCAACTGTGTGAGAGAGAGACAGAGTGTGTGAGGAGAGAGGACAGGATAAGGGAAGGGCTTTGTCCCAAATAGTGTACTCGAGCATGGTGTCGACTCCCCCCCCCTCCAAAAAAAAAAAAAAAGAATCGACTCCTGTGAGTCGACTCCACACAGTGAATCTGATTCAGTTCTGCTGTGGAATCATCCTCTATGGATGTGGACAGCTTGTTCTCACACCCATCTATAATTCTCTTCCAGTCTTCACAATCTGAAGTGCACATACACATTTTTTTTTACCATTGAGTGTACATGGCTTGAAGTAAAATTATAGCCGATTAAATTCCAGTTGTAATCGGAAATGCATAAACCATTCTCTGGATAGCATGTTTGTTTATATTAAGTATAAATAACTGAGCCAAAGACAGCAGTATAAATGGGTACCAGTAAAAATATACTGGGAAGGTAACCTGCGATGGACTAACGTCCTATCCAGGAGAAGTTGTGCTCCTGGTAGCTTCACGCTATGGAAACCGGGGATAAGCATAGGCCTGATTTGCCACTAGGCTCGAGTGGAAAAAGCCCAACTGAGCCAAAGTGAATACTGTATTCTGACCAGGATTCACAAATTAATTTTGGATATAATCACGATAAACATAAAATCTATCAGACTACTCTATTAGATTTCAAAGTGACTTCACATTGTTTAATGTGTTTGTGGTGCTAAAAGGGAAACAGACAGACAGACAGACAGACATTTTATTAAATAAAAGGCCATTATCCCAAAATACAGACAAAATGAATAAATGAAAGCATGAACTGTTGTTGTAGACCAGTTGAATTTCGAATTTCTGATTTTCTTAACATGGATAAGAAATAAGCATGAGGTTTCGGATTGTATTAACATCAGTTGATGACATAATATTAATAAAACTGTGTTGTGATAAGGGATACTTCAAATATTTACTTAATAATGTATTTCTTATACCCGTGTAGCCTTTGCAAAAAAGTATTACATGGATTTCATCTTCAATTTCATAGATATTGTTTTTCTCACATAAAGGACATAATCTTAAATTATAAGGAACATTTTTATATCTAGCAGTCTCAGTGCAAAGTTTGAAAGTACCACATCGAAAATTTTCTAAATAGATTCTCAAATAAGGTGCTATATCTGAGTTAATGTATGTTTCAACATTTAGAAGGGACTTGAACAGTAAATAACTAGAGGACTTAGATGTGTTTTGTAATGATGAATGCCAATTTTGGAAGAGATCATCAGATAACCTCTGCTTAAAAACTGAAATAAAAATATCAACATCACCGATATCCTGTGATATCCAAGTGAAACCAAACCCCAGTCTAAACGAGATATTTTTAATATACGATATATCTGCATTTATCTGGGTTTGGCGGTGTAAAGACACTGGCTAAAAGGGAAACAATGACATGAAAACTTGTGATAGCCACACCCATTGGATATGAGGAATCAGACATTCTGATTGGTTCATCCACTACTAGGATTTCAGCTCATGTACGAAGACCCAAATTACAAAATGGTGAGGTAATCTGCCAAGCCTCTTCTACTTAAAAATCTTCCACAGATAATAAAATGGCAACAAATTCGATGGGAAAACATTTACTACTGATATTTATTTTAAAATACTATGATAGTGAAAGAGCATTAATAATAATCACTAGTAGATATTAATAACTAAGGTAAGAAGCCATGGCCATCCAGGAGGAACTCGAAGTATTTCGGCTGCGCATCTGTGTTGAGGAGCCAGTTGAGGCTCGGGCAAATGATTTCAATCAATGCCTCGTGAATGCCTTTCTGGTGTGGTGTTTCAGGCATGTCCAACTGGGAAGAGGTTCCAGGATCGACACAGAACACACTGAAGGGACTGTGTCTCACTGGGGATGAGCTGGAGGACGAAGCTTTGGAGAGGAACACCCCCACGTCCCAACCACAGAGAGAAAAAAAGGTGGCGGTGATGAGCTATTAATAACATCATTGAATTTTTCTATTACAATTATCTTGTACAATTTGAATGTTTGAATAAAATGGCAAATAGAAGCAGCAGCACCAGTTCATAAACTACTGGAATTAAATATGAATAAAACTTTCATAACTGTCTGATATCAGGTCATGTATGCCATGTTTTGAAGAACAACTGCAAATTAGCTACCTTAACCTTGTAGGCCGCAGCAATGGGGGAAAACTAGCGGTGTGTGGGATGCTAACTGGTGATCATTAGCATTCATTCGTACTTCTGAAACATTTATAAACACAAAAAGACATCTGCCAGACACAACAATAAACATAAAGGAGTTTTAAAGTCCTTGTTTATTTTATATCAGCCACTCGTTAAAACAGTAACCAATCACAATTTACCTGCAACTGAAATAAAGTGTGTTTTTTAAACAAAATAAATACCCCCCCCCACACACACACACACACACACACACACACACAATAATCTGGAATATTCACGGCAGAATGTGATTACTGCAGTTCAGAAAAGAAGGTCTTCTGTATGTGAGGGACAGAAAGACTTGCAAAGCAGATGAGCAACTTGTCACATAGTCACGGTTGCTTCTCAGCAATTGGTCGATCGAGCCAGCAGACAAAAATCCGATACAGGTTTCAGACGTCGATGCAAACCGAGGTCAGCAAAAAGGAGCACCAGAGAGAGAGCGAGAGAGAGAGAGAGAGAGAGAGACGCAACGGTGCCAATATACACAGCGTTCGTTCAGAGCGTCTGTCTACAGTGCCAGAGAGAGAAAAAAAATCCCCCATCTGAGTGCTGATGTCAAATAACGTCTAGTTCCTGGTAACCGGGTCACCACCACAGAGCACATACTCGTCATTCCCCGCCGTTAGCTGCTCCACCATGACAGCAAGCCCAGTCCAGGTTCACTGATGGATGCCTGCGCAAGTGAAGAAAAAGTATTTATAGTGTACTCCTTTAAAAAAAATAAGTGAGAACAGCCATTGGCTGAATTTGAATCTCGTGACAGTTACTCGGCAATCCGCGAATATGCGGGGGTGCGAGTGCAAAACCGCAAATAGTCAAGGGCCTACTGTATTGACAAAATAAATAAAATCTTGATTGGCTGGGTTCTCGCCATGGTGTGGAATCCCTGTGCACCTGAAGCTGTTCGAACGTTATCTTCAAGATTCTAAGTTCGGATTCCAATAGTACTGCAGCAATCTGTAGCTGGGAGAACAGGACAACAAAGCTGGCCATGCTCTCAGAGATGGAGGGATGGTGCATGGGCGTTCCATGTCAATCACTGGGGCACTAGCCAATCATGTGCCTCTGTGAGCTCATGCATATGATGTTGGGTAGATAGTGATTTCCTCAGTGTTTTACGCCGCAGCCCTGATACCGAATGAGCAGCAGTTTGAGAAGAATGTGCTCATCTTCGCTATGCACTTCCTGGGTGACAGTGGTCATGTGATAAGGAACAGCTGACTAATGAATTATGAGCCTATCTCAGCTAACAACGGGCAAAAGCGGGGTACACCCAGAAAATCCCACTTGTCCATCGCAGGGCAACACACGCAAACACAAAATAATTCACACCTAGGTATACCTAGCCGAACATCTTTGAACTGTTGGACGAAATCAAAGAACCCTGAGGAAACCAAAGAAGAACATGCATTGCTATATTCAGTTGCTGCATCTTGTGCACACATTCATATTTCAGAAGCTTATGGGCTTTACATCAGAATCAATTCAAATCTATACATTTCATGTTCAAGCTCTTTAACCATCACAGAGTGTTTACAGATTACCTCCTTCAGCAATCTAATGATGGCTTCAGGAAGGACGTGGATTAACCCTGAGATAGCTACTTCGTTAATACAGCAGAAACGGAAACGTGGTATTAAAAAAAATGATATTCCTCTATGAGACAGGTTGAGACCACAGCTAGACCATATGGGATGAATGGAATAAAAAGGACATTTAGATCTACGACCTACATTAGTACTGTGACCCCACCTCTGTGTGTGTGTGTTCTCTCACCAACAATGTGTAAGGAGACTCTTTCTTCTGTGTCGCTTCGTCCGTACCAGCCGCCTGCACTGTACTGCTGGTCTGAGCAGGCGTCTCGGACTCTTTTGTAGGCCCGGTTGGAGACGTATCCAAAAAGAACTCATCCACAACCCGGAAGCGGACCTCCTCACCCTGGTCCATGTAAAGATCATGAGCCCCTTCATCCGTCTCATACTCCCAAACCCACACCTGCTCGGCTTCATCACTACAGCCAGGTATCAAGGAGCAATGCTACCATCACTGATTGATTATTCTTTACCCATAATGCAAAGCAATATTATTTTTGTTTTATGATTCATTATGACTACACAGGTGAATGCGTAAACGGGTAGGATACAATTTTGCAGGCTGCTGTAAGGACTCGGGTGGGATTAGGATGTCATCGAAGAATCCGAGGGTGACTGTTTCACACACACACACACGCACACAGATTCATTAATACGTTAACCCTGAGGAAAACCAGCTTTACAGAAATCCAGAATATTTACAATCAGCCCTTGACAGATGCTGCATGATCGAGGCGATGGGGTTTCTCACTGTTTTACACAAGATTCTAAAATACGACTCGATACGGTGAAATTGGTCGAGCAAATTTTCTAATTCTAGCAAAAAAAAACCCCCAATGTTTTAAACCTTGTTCTTAATCTATGGCACAAACCAGATGATGAAGAAAAGCTGTAGAGAAGAAAAGCATGATTCGGTGATTGTTTATTGAAAGAATACATCACCATAAACTCCTTCCTGACTGCAGTATTTGATCTTCCCAACCAGAACCTCGTCCAGAAATGGGTGAAACACCACATACCTGAAATGCACTGAGAGAAACACACACCGTTATTTAATAACAAAATGAGGATAAAAGCGATAAGCAACAAGTGATCATGGAGTCAATAAACGCCAGCAAAATGTGCAATAAGACGTGTAATAAGACGTGCAATTTGCTCACCATGATGTTAGCAAGTTTAAAGACCCTGGTGCTTGACAGATGCTACCAAACACAGTTTACCCAACAAATTTTCTGCACAGAAACAACATACTTTACATGGAATGGAGCAAATCATTTTCTGAACCGCTTAATCCTAATTAAGGCCACGGGGAGGCTGGTGCCCATTAAAGCCGACTCTGGGAGAGGGAGCCCTAACAGTCTGCTCTTGACCAAAGTCAGCAATGTTTTTTTTACATGAACCTCTCACCACAGATAGTGAGAGACATGGCTGGCATTTGATAACCCAGTTCACCGCACTGTGGGGACAGCACCGACAACCTGGTAATGGTAGAGCTTGAACCCCCGACCTTCAGATCAGTAATCCAAGCACCATACCACTGGGCCACAACTGCCCGAGTGCAAATCATTACAGTAATCCCCCGCCACTTCGTGTTTCCAACTTTGAGTCCCTGCAATATTGCAGGATTTCCCATCGGGAAATTAAAAAATTAAAGCTGATTCAAAATTCATGCACACTACAGCATTACATGTACATTCAAACAATGAGATCAGGGGAAGCACTGGGACACGGGAAAAATCGTGTTCACCGTAGTGGTGAGGGAAAAACAAAAACCAAAATCACTGGGAGAGTATCAACACAGAAACTGGTTGAGCACGGAACTATTTATAGCACGCTGATGACGGAGTGAATTCAGGTGCGCGCTCTGAATTTCGCCTGCGGGTAACAGCCACGCCCCTCACCAGCGCATGCAGTGTATGAGAAAGCGAGTTAAACGCCGCCAACTAGCACAGACCATAACAGTTGTGAAAATGGAAAATGCCTTGTCATTGTGGATTATGGACTGCTGTAAAAATAATGTGAGTTTGGACATTAACATGATATGTACTAAAGCAAAGGCTCTGGAGGCGCCAGTGACTCTCCTTCTCGACGTGGCCGTGGATTTGTTATACAGTATTTATATACATTTATTTTCATTATAAGGTGTATAATTTATTTAAATATTAATACATGTTTCCTGTATGACATTAACATGCATAGAACGCTTTAAAATTAACGTCTATATAAATTTTATATAATATATAGATGGGTAGGTGTCCTTAGAAAATGGCAGCAGTCATTTCGCGGGGGGGGGAAGGTCCCCATTGACCATGAAATACGGGGGTTTACTGTACTGTCATCTGGAAATAGTGCATGTCATGACCGCAAGCACATATTTTATAATGACCGATTCATTCCAAATGCCACTCATGTCCACATTTCAGAAATGTGCAGCATTTTATTTGAGTATATATTTACATACATGTTTATCTCTTCACAAGACTATATGTTCTACATTTGTCTTGTGATGATGAAGATAATAATATTAATAAGCTATGTACAATAATAAATTTTAAAAATAACACGAGATATGATAAAAGCCCTCTTGGATCTACCATAGCAAACTCGCTCGATGCTGCTCACAGTTTTCCTGAATATTCAGCAGGAAATACGTCAGACGGTTACCGAATCAAAAAGAGCTGATGACACATCAGCGGTGAAGTGATTCACGCGTTGCTCTGTGCCGGAAGAATTCTCGTATCGCTTGTTGCTTCCTGTATGGACACTTCTTTAAAACGTTCCATAAATAAATGCAGTTTACAAACACTTCTCTTAACTGTTTCTCCAGGTCCTGTCCGCACATCTATACAGCAGAGAACATGAAGCCAAACCCCCCTTTCTGCACAAACTGAGACTGATATTTCTTTGAGATTTCTTCTCTCATATAAAGTCAAAACCTGAAGTAAAGTGCTGAAGGGAAATGACCAAACTCTCAAACCAAAAAACAGCAAGTTGAGTACCTTTAGTATGAGATGCTCCGTCTCCAGGGAATATGTAAGAATCCTCCAGTTTAACGATATCATACAGGCAGATGCACAAGCCAACATTATAGACAACCTGTTTCAAGAAAGTCATTATGAACAGGAGCAAAGCAACAGCCAGACCTTATACAGTGGTACCTCGGTTTTCGAATGCTTTAGAAGTCGAACAAATCAGAATTTGACCAAAAAAATCAGGGAATTTTTTTGTCCCGGAAGTCGATCGCTAAAAAAACGTGAGGAAAAATAAGAAAAAACAAGACCGAGAGGGAGGGGAAATGCACGCTTTCCGGAAGTCCGGAAGTTGTTGAGCTGTATCACCCTGATAAAGCTAAAGCCAGCAGTGCTGTGAACACCTTTAATGATGAGGTCATGAGCCACTTCCGTAAGGTTTTGAAAAGAAGGCAGAAACAAGCCATGTTAGAAATGTTCACGAAAAGAAAAGAACATCCTGAACTAGAGTCATCCACACCAAAGTGAGTAACAAGAGCAAAAACACCTTTGGCTGGTTCACCCGAAGCTGTTATGGAAGGGGATCCTCCTCCTCTCTCCCTCTCCAACATTTACGTATGCCATCTGCTCACCACCACAAAGGTAAAAATTCTTATCTTTATTGTTTTTATGCTTTAACTTTACTGTGGTTTTTATTTTTGTCTACTGTATTCAATAATTTTTCACTTAATTTGCGGACCTATGGTATGAGTTACGGTACCGTTAACTTCTGTTCAAAAGACGACGGAACAGATTAAGACCATTTACATTACTTGTAATGGGGAAAAATAAATCCGGAATTTGACCAGCTGTCTGGAACGAACTGTGGTCGAGAACCGAGGTACCACTGTACTAACCTCATTCCTACCACAATGCTGCTAAATTCTGATTGGACAGAAGATGGTGGTGTCATTTCAGTATGTTCTCACTTATGAGCTTGCTCATAAAATGGAGGAGATGCACAATCAGTGCTGGAGATAAAATATTTTATTATTAAAATAAAGAATGGAATCTTTAATGTGGAAAAATGAAGGAAGGGATGTATTTTAACAAAAGTTACAAAGAAAAAAGTCTCTTCAGTTTGAATCGCCCATTTTAAAGCAGAGAAGTGAATTGGGGAGAGAACTATATTATAGACGCATGACACTCCTGTGGACTACACGAAGGTTATTCTGGCGTTAAATATGACTTGCCTTGTTGGCCAATTTCTTGTTGAGCTCCTCGATGATTGTGTCGTTTAGATGCCGGTGGAAATTCCACGGAGGAATCCTTACGGTGTCGATCATCTCAACCAACACAAACATCCTAAAGCGGCTAAACACATTCAAACCAAAAAACAAAAATCAAATATCCAACTCATCCATTCTAATAGTTTTTATGAATTATGATCAAATAAATATAAATTTTACCTATATATAAAACCCAACTGCTATGACATATTTAATAGTATTATGAACTATTTTTTTTTATAAAAAAACATTTTCTGATTCGCAAGTTGCTATCTGGTCTTATTTTATATACATCCTGTTTATACATGCATTTGGGATTGTGCCACACATCGAACCTGTAAATAAATCTAAATAACTCATGAATTTAACAAATACACAAAATAAGACTGACGTTAAGAAGTCTTTAAATATATTACAAATCTTTTTTTGAGAACAATAACAATCATGCTAGTTTATAGAACGGGAAACAAAGTTAGTAAACAAATGAAACCCTTTCGTTTTTACCTTTCTTTAATGCTTTTCGAACACACTATTGTTTTATATAACTCCAGTCAAACTTACTCTTTGTTTACATTACGATATACATGTATATTTGTTACCAGAAACTAAAATTATAGTGTCACAACGCTGGTGTGAGAAGCTGATTAGCACATCGTCCCATAAACCAGCACATGTCGTGTTGCAGTGGAGTTACGACAGTGACCTACGCTTTACGGTAATACGACACACTCTACAAACTGAGCATATGAAGTTATTATTACATTATTTACTCATAAATTGTGTTTTAATTGGAAAATATCACATCTGTAAATCGCGACACAATTTAAACACCATTAAATTATTTGCTCGATGACATTCATTTTCCCCCGAAAAAGCAATTCATTTGCTCCGGAAGTGACCTGTATACTTCCTAAACCGGTCGTCATGACAACAGCGATCCTTACTCTATATCAGTGAGTACGGGGTGAAATGTCTAGAATATTCATATATATTAAATCAAGGGACCAGTACTGAGCATTATTTTAATGAAAACAAAAATATTCACCCTAGTTATAATTATAAATATAACTTTTACATTATATTATTGTATTATATTATATTTCCTGTACATTTATACGATGTAAAAACTACAAATGGCAAAACAGTTATTCACTGATCCCCCACATACAGTATAGATGGCATTTTGTTTAATTTTCTAGGATTTCATAATGGCTTACATTTTGCATGCTGTTAAAATTCAAGCATTATCCTGAGCTTGTGAGGAGGAGGATGTCCATTATTATTCATGTATAGAACGTCTCATTTGTGATTTGTGAAAAGTCATTCATTCATTTTCTGAACTGCTTAATCCTAAATAGGTTTGCAGGGAGGCTGGCGGCCATTTAAGCCAACTCTGGGCAAGGGCAGAGTACACCCTGGACAGCTTGCCAGGCAGAAATAAGCTTGCAGCAATGTAGCCTATTATTTATGAAAGTCAGCAATGGTTCTTTGAGAGAGAGAGAGAGAGAGAGAGAGAGAGAGAGATTTTATACAGTTTGTACAGTAACACAATAGTCATAGAGTTTTCGGTATAGAGTGCTTTATACAGTGCAGTGCAGGTAAGGTGCACTATACAAAAGTGTTAATGCACTGTGTGTGTGTGTGTGTGTGTGTGTGTGAGAGAGAGAGAGACTGAGTCTGCATGAGTGTGTACTGAAAAGACCACTTCATCCAATGTCATGGACCGACAGGACATCATGACAGAGAAATGGACTCTCTTATTATAGTATAGAATTTACCAGTTGCTGGGGTTTTTTGAACATAGAATTTATCAGTCATATTTGAATACACTACCCGACTGAGTGAAGTGTGAATGGAACACAAGAAAATTAAATCATGTTGATTTGACCAAAAATAATCTTAAAATACCTAGGCCTTTCACCTTCCAGGTTCAATACAGGGTTAAATGCTCTTTTAAGTGGTTAAGTGCAGAGTAAGCCAGGAAGCATTCTAAGGATGTCTTACTAAAGGTGTGGTTCAGCTAGATAATCTCGAAACAGGCCAGAGAGAGAGAGAGAAGGAGAGAGAGAGAGAGAGAGAGAGAGAGATCAAATAATGATTTTATTTGTCTAATTTGAAAAGTCTATTAGTCATAGATTATTATGTGAAACATTATTATGTGGGCCCACAGTTGACTGTTACTACTGAGATGATAATGTAGACACACACACACATACACACACACACCTCATCTTCTTCTGCTTAATCCGGGGTCGGGTCATGGGGGCAGCAACCTAAGCAAAAGGTCCAGACATCCCTCTCCCCAGCCACTTCCTCCAGCTCTTCCGAGGGGACACCAAGGCGTTCCCAGACAAGCTGAGCGATATAGTCCCTCCATCGTCTTCTAGGTCGACCCTGGGGTCTCTTCCCGGTTGAACATGCCCGAAACACCACACCAGGGAGGTGTTCTGGAGGCATTCTGACTACCTGGGTCAGTTGAGGTGGCTCGGGCATCTGGTCACACGCACACAAATGCTGATAGATTAAAAGGTTCTATGTCGATTTTCTTTATTGTTGCTATTGAAATACTTTATCTGATGTAAAATATTCATCATATTAAATCAGCACATTCAATTAAACAAGATAAACAACTATGAATTAAATTATACACCAAAGCAAAAGTGCATTAATTCATCCCACAAACACATATCACACTAGCAAATGAGTCTTTCTGTTTGATAAGGAAGGAAAGTTTATATTTGGAATCAAAAGGCTTTGTAAATTTTATTTATTCATTTGGTAAAGTGATGAAAATCACAACCTTATAAAAGTTTTATTATTGAGATTCTTTTAATTGGTTACTTCAAAACTATGACCATTTATTAAAACTAAAAATTGATCTAATGAAAAGGGGGGAAATGAGCACAATATTACTCTGTACAGTTTTAAATAATAAACTTAATACCTGAATGAATAAATGTAGATGTGGATTTATTTTTTAATTAGATAAGTAAATCTTAGGCTGCAAAAACTTGAAGAGCCTGATTTTGTTCTGAGCACAAACTACCCTACCCATAATGCACTTTTCCAAGTAGTTTCCTCTCATTCGCCAACTGACTGCTGAACTTGTCCAATTAAAGCGGGCCCGTCCTTTTGATTGTCCAATAGAATTTCTGTTGCTATCACAGTCTATATTTTTAGCTTTTGGCACCACTCTACCGTCGTTATACAGAAATATCCTGATCAACTGCTGATTATTAACTAGGCTGAATTGATAAAAATATCCTGATGAACTGATTCTTAACTAGGCTGAGTTGATAATAAAAAATATAACTATATGTTTATTTATAAATACTTCTGTTTTTCTGAAAGAAATAATGTTGACTTTACGTTTAAATACTTATTAATTTGAAGTGCTCACGATTAATATACATTAGTACAATTATTTAAAATATATTATTATTAATATTATTATTATTATTATTATTATACTGTATACCGCTAGTTCCAGGACCTCAAAAATAATGCGCCTGTTATAAATGGCCGTAAAGTAGTTCCGGTTTGTTACGTCACAGAAGGGGGCGTGTTCAGGAACGTGCTTAGTATAAATCGGTGAGGTTGACAAACAGTAAAGTTTCCGTGAGTCGCTGTCGACCGACTGCGGCGTTTAAACGAGCTTTATAACCAATTATTCATGTACATTTTTATAATTTTATATGATCTCTTATCACTTTAATAAGGTGCAGATACAACGTCACAACATCGCGTTTTCAATTCGTGTTTTACAGGAAATGCAGGAATAATAATAATAATAATAATGACAATAATGAATAATAATACGAACGGCAATCATTGGTAAGTAATTTATATGGCTCTATTATTATTATTTATTATGCATGTTGTGATCTTATGTCTGCTGATATGATGTTATTTTGTGAACTTGATCATCGTATAAAAGGGACTGAATGTTTGTGTTTTCTCTTTTCTCTGGGTTTTTAATTCTGACCGATTAGCTTCAATTCTGCCGTCCATTTCAAAAACTTTAGAGATCTGCATTCAGGCAAATCCAGTTTAGTTATCAGCAATAATCTGATCTCACTCTAAATTTTGTTGTTTTAAAGGCTCTGCTGTGTGTTTCAATTATTATTATTTTTTTCTAATCCGGACTGTATTTACCCCTGGACTGAGTTCAGCCCACACGGACCTTCAACACCTGTGTGAAACATCTGCAAATATAATTCTGGAATCTATTTTCCGAGCTGTGAAGAGAATCTCCTGTATGTGAGATCCAGCTCTTGGTGGAAAATCTCATGATATAATCCGCTCATGCAGTGAAATTGAAACCGCTTGGGGTTTTGGATGTACATGCATTTTAAATGGGCATTTTTTTGCTCGGTGTGCGTGTGGGTGTGTGGATTCCTCCCAGCTGAATAAACAAAGTTAATGTAAACCAAACACTTGATGTACAGTCAACACCCAGAGCCTCCCACGCACTTTGCATGAATAGTAGTTTGGGAGAAGAGTGTATTCTGATGTGAGGTTTTCCAAATCTCCAGGAGGTAAAAACTCTCTCGAGGGGGAACTTTTTTTTGTTCTTGGTGAACTTTAGGAAATTGGGGGAATGTCGTAATTGAGGGATCGAGCAGGTCGTGTTTATTTTAGTCAATATTTCTCGGAGCAGTTTTGCATCGCATGACATTGAGTGACATTGAATACAGTAACAGCCTGTTTTGGGTGAAAGCGATCATTATTAATTGCTTTCACTAAACGTAACAGATTGACATTTCCAAAAAAATCAGGATACTATAGGAATGTATTTCATAGAAATGCAGGTTTGGTCAGTAGAGGCTTTTTTTTTTTTTTTTATTCCCTTCGGCGACATAAACAGTTAAAACACATTTCACGCCATTTCGGTTTATTTTAAAACGCAAACATTACGAAAAGCAAAAATAATAATTCACCCAGAAATAATACATTATAATGTGAGCATTAATTACCGCATTAAAAGCAATTAATCAACATCTCAACCTGTGGTGTTGTTAGCCTACTAGCTCAAGCAAACTCTCCACCATATTTGCGCTTATTTCAGGGATCAAAAATGAAATAAAACGTGTATTTATATCTTAACAGTGATACAAAATGGACATTTGACTATAATTAAACTTATTTGAACCGAGCTAATTCAGGGAAATTATCAGATAGTGGAATTCGCCCATCTGTTTTGATAAAGCGGAGGCGGAGACACACGGATATGACGTCCTGACGCGGGGGCTGCTGGGTGTCGTAGTTTTAACAGGAGTCGGCCATCTTGAGTAAGCGACATGTAGCTTATTGATTTAAACGATGTGGTGAATCTAACCAATATCACTATGTAAGATAAAGTGTATCACATCTTGTTACAACTATAAAAGTCTGTAAATAAGTCTAGTGAATTTTATAAATAAATGTATTAATCACAAGCTTCCAACAGGCTGAACTCACTCAGTCTGGCCTGTCATGGTTAGCACCACCTTCCTTCCAGCTCTCGGAACTAAATAAAATGTTGTTTTCTTTATAATTTCTTTCGAAATGATACACGACTTTGTCCTGCTGTTAGTCTGATCGCTGGTCAGATTAATATGGCTTCCTATAGTCTGCACAAAGTTGTGTGTGTGGGGGGGTTTAATATAGGAATCACGATGTTTGTCTGTCCCTGAAAGATCGTAAATTCAAGTCCTAAACCAGGAGTGAACTGCCGGGTGATGCGACAGGTCATGTTGCAGGCAGGGGCAATTTTGTATTGGCTTTCCTCGTAGGTCTAAACAGGGCTTTGTTTTCACTGCTGTGAAAAATTTTAAGCTTTTGCCAATTTCTATGGTTTCTGACTTCTTAAATTTTTTTTTTTTTTTTTTTTTTTTTTAAGCTCATGTATGTAAATGTGGAGGGCAGTGGTGGTCTAGTGGTATAGGGTGCTGGATTGCTGATCCAAAGGTTGGAGGTTCGAGTCCCACTCTCCACAAGATTGTCACTGTCCCCCCCCAGTGCAGCTAACTGGGTTATCAAAGGCGGGCCATGTCTGTCACTGTCTATGGTGAGAGGTTGATGTAAAAGAACTATTGCTGACTTTCGTAAAGAGGAGCTGCAAAGTCGTCAGCGTGTTTCTGTCCCTTGCTAAAAGGATTGTGACAGGAAGGGCATCCGACGTAAAAACCTCTGCCAAATGAAAATGTGCAAATCAGATGATTTGCTGTGGCGACTCCCGAGTAAAAGGGAAAAAGCCGAAAGGAAGACAGACAGACAGACAGGTATGTAAATGTGAAATGGTTTCATGAAGCTGGACACGCCGTCATTGAAAAAGCACTAAATGGATTTCTTTCTAATTTTGCTAGCAGGTTGTACGTGCCATAGAGATCCGCTAAAAATAATGCTTTGTGAAATTTTGTATATTTCTTTCATTAAAATCGGGGGGAACTTGAGGTCCCTGATGGGGGGGGGATGGCACCAGCTGCTAATTAGTCGTCATAGAAAATTGACTGTCAATTTGCCGACCTAAAACTCAACCCACAATGACTTTTTTGATAAGTCAGATAAAGTTGCTACACTGAAAATTTGATTGCAAGTAGTTCTACAGGTCTGGGTGTGAAGCCACGAACGATTACCAAAGCACTGACTGATAGACATGAAAACAAATGCAGCTACGCTGTCGTGACTGGAGATGGTCAATTGCATGAAATTCATTGAATCTGCAACAGCTGCTGCTCGGAATGCATGTCATGGGATAGAAACATGTGAAGGATCCACCCTGGACTTCTCTTCTGGGTTGGTTGGTGACGTGGTATTTTCAGTTTATTAATTTTTGACGCGGCTATACCATGGCTAACCATGTAAACCTTCTGTGCCCCGAGCAACGGAATGGTCTTTATTCATCTAATGAAGTTATCGAGTCCTTATCCGTTTTTTTGTCCCGATCCTTCCCTGTGAGGTTTTAAGTGATATTTATATTTCCAGTGTGTTTTGTGCTTCGAGAAGCTTGTATTTGCCACGTACGCATTTTGCTTTGTTGCACTCTTGCACTTTCCAGATTTCACGGTGTTCTTGCTGCTGCTGTTAGCAGGACAAGATAAGGGGTTTGAGATAAGCGCAGGTTGCTGTCTCAGCCATAACATCTGCTAAAATGAACACGCACTCAGTCTTGTACCCTGTTATCCCCTGAATGGTAATTTATTTTCTTGCATGCTTTGCAGATTGGAGAAAGTGGGCCTGGTGAGACGTCCAGGCTTTCCGTGATCCCTGTGGTGTTTGCAGGTCAGCAGGTCAGAGCTTTTGTATCTTGGAACGATCACATCTGGATGTTCTCCTCTGAACTGACAGTTTTTTTTTTTGTTTTGTTTTTGTTTTTTTCCTTAAGCTGCACACTCTTTACCACCTGCTACAAGGATTTTTACCCCTCTGCATCTTTTACATGAGATGTGGACAACTTTGTAGGCCTGTTGTGGCCAGAGAGATTCAGGACGTGAGCATTGTATTTGAAACCCTTTAATTCTGTCTTCAGCCATGCATTTAGAGGTGAAAGTTGCACTGAACTTCATAGTGTCCTACTTGTACAACAAACTTCCCCGGAGAAGAGCAGACCTATTCGGAGAGGAGCTGGAACGCATTCTGGTGTCTCGTTTTGAAGGTCATTGGTACCCTGAGGCTCCATTACGTGGTTCCGCCTTTCGCTGCCTTCATCTCGGAGTCCCTGGGGACCCTGTGGTGGACTTGGCAGCCAGGCGCAGTGGCCTAGACATGGAGGAAGTCCGTGCTAATGTCCCTCAAGAGCTTAGTATCTGGATCGACCCATACGAAGTGTCCTATCAGATCGGTGAGAAAGGTGCTGTGAAAGTTCTCTACATGGAGGATCCGCCTGGTTTGGGGGGTGAGGTGGAAGTATCAGAATGCTTGGATGGGCTTTGTAAAGGAGATCTGGAGCTGGAGGATGGGAAGAATTTGGGCTTCAACCCAGACGCTCAGGTCTTTGTTCCCATTGGTGGCCAGGTGTCACCGGTCATGCTTCCATCACTCTCGAATTCCCCCACACCGCTCTGTCAAGGTCTTTTCGGCTATGCAGGCTCCAGTACGCCAGTGGATCCCACTGTGCACTCAAACACCTCTTCTCCATCTCCACCAGGGACAGGAATGTCCTACTCACACCCGGCAGCCCAACCCAGCTCCCGTCCTGCTCCCCAACAAATCACATTCACTACAGCCAGCTTTGCCGCTACCAAGTTCGGCTCCACCAAGATCAAGAAATCCATCGGGTCTGGGGTAGTGGGTGGATCAGGCAGTGTTGGTACTCCCCAGCAGAGAATGCTGAGCCGCTCCCCCACCGTGATGTCCTCCATTTCACCGCCTGGACTAGTGAAGCACAAGCCCCTCTCGCTATCCATGCACTCCCTGGTTGGTCCGGTCTCTAGCCAGCTCTCACCCAATGCCAAAGAGTTTGTCTATCCTTCCTCCCAGGGGCCTCTTTATTTTGAAACTGAGGCTCCACACCTGACCCACAGTGGCCCTTTCCCCTCACCGCTTTCAGGCTCTGCTCATCCTCATGCCACCTTTGATCCTTTCTCCAGCCCACCACCAGGCCATGCTATGAGTGTCATGGGAGGTGGGAGTGGACTCTCGCTCATGGAGGGTCTGGGAGGTTATAACCTGCAGTACTCCAGCCAGGCTTTCCAACCTGTCGTATTGGCCAACTGAGTGTTCAGAAAGTGACGTCTTCTGGGATTTTTTTTTTTTTTTGGGTTTGTCCACTAGTTGGTACTAATACCTGAAGTTAAAGATGGTGTTATGACTACTAAACCCCCCCCAGATTTATTTGTATTCAAGGGTCATTCTTTTCTCCTAACCCATAGGTGAATAACTAGCCTCCTGCTGCACAGATGTTTTGCATTGAATGCTAATTTGATCTGGGTGTTCCTCACCAAGTTATGGTTCAGTGTAGCTTGACTGAGCAACGTGAGCTTGTTGCAATGCTGTCAAGAGCTTCAGTTTAATGTTGAGAGCAAATATTTTGTTGGGGGGGTCAGCAGGTCGGGGTGTTGCTGTAGTCAAGCCTCACTGTGGCATGTGCTAGGGGGTCTATGGTGCCAATGCAAATCTTGCACTGCTTTTTTTTTTTTGTTTGTTTGTTTGTTTATTTGTTTTTTCCCTCCTTCTGTGGGTAATATGAACCTGTTCAGGACACGATGGGTATCAGATCTAGTTTGTATGCTTTTTTGGGAAGTTTAAATTGGATGGAGGTAACTCTTTGAAGCTCTGAACCTGTTCAGGAAGACCGTGTTGAATTTAAAAGCCATAAACCTGTTCTGAAGAAGGAAAAGGAAAGTAGACCAGTTAAAGGCAGTGGTGAGGTAGTAATGTGTTGGCCTCCCATAGGAATACAAAGCCAGTCAGGGCTGTCTGAAGAGGGGTGGGGTTAGGCTGGTATTAAGGGGGCAGGAATGTTCATGATGAATGGCATGGCTTTGCAGAGAGTAGAATGATGGGAATGTGTGTATGGGCAGCTATATCTTTTGGCAGTAGCTCAAAACATGGCACTTGGGTTGCTGAGCTTGGTGTTTGGGGGGGTTTGAGATGAATGTAAATCTAATTTGGAATGATGTCGTTGGAATTTCTGATTTTTCTTTATCCTGATCACAGGTTTATATATTTTTACACACAAGGCACAAACATCCTGTACTCTCTATTTATGAAAAAAAAAAAGGATGTTTGTTAGGACCATTTATTAGGGGGAGCATTCAGGGGCTCAGTGGTTAAGGTAGTGAGCTACTGATCTCAAGGTCAAGGGTTCGATCCCTGGCACCACCACTATTGAGCCCTTTGGGGCCCTTAACCCTCAGCTGTATAAATGTAATAGGAGACAATTATAAGCCAATCGTTTGAGACCGTTCTCACCCTCATCCTTATAGTACTGCGTTGTTCCGGGTCAGGACCCCCATGTTGAGTGGATTAGGTTTAGTTTTGGTGGGAGGACCCTGAGGTGTGTCCTTGAGGCTGATTTCAACTGTTCTTTCTTTTTTTTTTTTTTTTTTTTTTTTTTTTAAACTTTATTTGAAATTTATTTACAATTTGTTTTATTTTTTTCTTGATGTGAATTTTTTTCCCCCCCCAAGAGAGAATCTAAAGGAATTTGTAGAAGATATTCTATACAGTATATATACTATGACGTGTATATATTTCTTATGTTAAGATCCTTTATTTAGTTTCTTATGTGCTGAGGTTATTTTTCCAGAAATGACTATAATTAAAGAGTATATATAAAAAAAATATATATAACATGCAAGTTGAAATGAATAAAGTGTGTTTAAGAAAGTTTTGTGTACTGTACCTGTTGTATGGTAATGATTGGCGGGGGAGGGGCGTGTCTCTATTTTTGAGATCAGGTGTTTATTGACAGCAGGTTGAATTAAGAGGACGTTATTGACCAGGTTTCTGTATGAATTTGTTTTCTGAGCCGCTTAATCCCGATGTGGTTTCAGGAGAGCTCAAGCTTCTCTCCCACCCTGAACAGCTTGCCAGACCATCACAAATCCAATGCGTGTGCACACAACCATTCATGCTACATAAACCTGGGGCAAATTGGAACACTCGATATGCATGCATTTGGTCTGTAGAAGGAAACCAGAGTACCTTAGAAGAACTCCATGCAAGCCCTGACCAGGCTGAGTCTGAGACTTGAACCCAGGACCTCCTTGCTGTGAGGTAGGTGTGAGCCGCCCTCAAATGTACAGTAGTATTCATTTGTTCTGGTTTGCATCAAACAACACTGATTTCTCTCAACTAAATAATTATTTTTGGTCCCTTATTGCCCCTAGCTTCCTGAGGACGACGGCGAAACACCATAAGTCATGCCCCCAAAAAAAAAAAAAAAAATCTTTGTAATGCTCGACCTCGTTATGTGTGAACGTCATGAATCTGAACTTCATTGAGTGCTCTGCTTGTCGTGATGTCCTGGCCAGCTGTTGGCTCGGATTTGATGTGAGGCTGAGCGTCACTCGGGCTGTTAAATCCTTTTAGTGGTGGCTTCCGCTGTCGTTACATCACACAAAGCTGATTTTATAAGAAACCCCCCCAACCGTAAAGCTCTTTCCCACCAGCCAATAAACTCAACTGTATCTGATGAGCATGAAGATCTGCCCGGATTAATCCTGGGGTTACAAACTCAGATTATTGGATCCAAAGTCCACATGACCCCAATAAAGTGTCCGGTCCTCTAGTGATGGAGCTGTGACCAATTCGTACTGGAGTAGTCAATCGGAACAGTCAGTGTTGTGTAATCTGTACATGACTGATCTGCCTCCTGGTGGCTTTTCGATGGATACGGTGGGGAAGTTCCTCGTACTTTTCGATCCCAGTACAGTATCTATAAATCAGTCCCGTCATGACCAGTTTAAAGAAACGTGTCCCATGTGGTCGTGTTGCTGTTTCACGGCACCCAAGTTTGGGTTGTTCATCTGCAACTTTTTTCAAAAAGTGTTTCGGCAAGAGACAGGGCCAGCACCATGTTGATGTCTCGCGCTCTGTCTCGCGCTCTGTCTCGCGCTCTGTCTCGCGCTCTGTCTCGCGCTCTGTCTCGCGCTCTGTCTCGCGCTCTGTCTCGCGCTCTGTCTCGCGCTCTGTCTCGCGCTCTGTCTCGCGCTCTGTCTCGCGCTCTGTCTCGCGCTCTGTCTCAAGGCTCTGTCTCGCGCTCTGTCTCAAGGCTCTGTCTCGCGCTCTGTCTCGCGCTCTGTCTCAAGGCTCTGTCTCGCGCTCTGTCTCAAGGCTCTGTCTCGCGCTCTGTCTCAAGGCTTGTTCAAGGCTCTGTCTCGCGCTCTGTCTCGCGCTCTGTCTCGCGCTCTGTCTCGCGCTCTGTCTCGCGCTCTGTCTCGCGCTCTGTCTCGCGCTCTGTCTCGCGCTCTGTCTCGCGCTCTGTCTCGCGCTCTGTCTCGCGCTCTCCGTGGTGATTGTTTAAAAATTCTGTGCGTGGCCATGAAAGTCCTCCCAGAGGTGAGTGGGGATTTCTACAAGGAAATTTCCATTAATTTTTGGAGATGATAAAAGTCTGGACCCGGCTATTTGGTTGCTCTCGTTTTATTCCTTTTTCTCATTGCTGTGGTGACGCCATTGGCGTTTACAGTGGAAGCTTTTCGCGTAACGCTTTAGAGATGTTGTCAGGTGTGAAACACTAACTATGGATGTTTTAAAAACAGCCAGAAACAAATTAAATGATTTCGGTAGGAGGAGATGTGGATATTTCTTGAGTCACAGCTTTTGCTTCTGATTGGTTGTTGGTTGAATGCAGAAATCCGCCCTGTTCATGCAGCAGATGTGACCTTTCAGATCTGATTGTATGATTTTTTTTTTTTTTTTATAGTGCAGTGATTTTCACATTTTCAATTATGTCCCTTTTAAAAGCATCTCTGGTATGGCTGGGATGATAAAGTTCGGGTGTTCGGCGTCATTTTATTTATTTTTTTATTTATGGCGTATACAATCTGAGCGCCTCTGCCTCATAGCAAGAGGGTTCTGGGTTTTTATTACCGGGCTTGGTGTTTCAATGTGGAGTTCGCATGCTCTCCCTGTGCTTGTGTGGGTTTTACTCTGCGTACTCTAGTTTCCTCCTCACGGTCCAAAAACATGCGCAACAGGCTAATTCGTGCTTTCAATCACCTCATGAATGGTTGTATACTTGTTGGCCCTGTAATGGTCTGACGAGCTGTGCAGGGTGCACCCCGCCTTCATCCAGAGTCGGCTGAGATGGGCAGCAGCCGAGTGAATGAGTATGGCTTGCCCCTAAGTTTTACTCATAAGTTCATCAGAACAGAGATCTCGGAGGATCCAATAAAATTGAGGGGCGGTGCTTTATCCCGGTTGGTGCTGCTCTGGTTAAATTTGTAAAAAAAAAAAAAAAAAAAATTGCAAAACAAAGGCAGGCGACTGGCTGATGTAGTGGTGAGCGCGTCTGCCTCATAGCAGGAAGGTCCTGGGCTCGGTGAGGGCTCTTCCGTATGGCGTTTCCCAGTTCTTCCAGTGCTTCCATGGAATACTCTGGTGTCCTCCCACTGTCCAAAAACATGCACATGCTGTTCCAAGTTGCCCCTGGGTGTGTGCAAGTATGAATAGCTGTGCGAGGTGGTCAGGGTGTACCCTGCCTTCGCCTGGAGACGGGCTTGCTGCCTTCCCACTACTCTGCTTGTATCTAGCGGTTCAGTGAATGAATGGGAGCAGCTACAAACAAAAGATGAAAGGCCTGTCCTGGGGGTAGCGTTGGCCTACTACTGTAGGTGGAACCAGTGGAAAGTTTGGACCTACCCCATTGGTTAGTTCGATATGTCTGAACTTTTGTCCGGTGCCATATTAACCAGCAGAGAGGTGCTGGTCTGGGCTCTCGTTCCTGTCCAGGATCGCCGGTGGTCTGGACTCGGTGATCGTATTCCACGTTCTACTTCCTGTGGGAGCAGGGCGTGGTGTTGGGGGTGTGTATTTGGATTTTGTCTGTGAAAGGCTCGACCAAACATCCCGATCTGAGCCCGTGTCCATCTTACGGCGATGTCCTGGAAAATGTCTGCTTTCGGGGCCCGTTATGCAAATCTGCAAGACCAGACATTTGTCTCTTTTCTTATGAACTTGTATTTTTTCACGTTGAAATTAAAAAAAAAAAAAAAACGTTTATTTTTATGTATATTGTTTACGGCTCTAAATGATTATGGATTATATTACTGATTTTTTTTTTTTTTTTTTTTTTTTTGGGCGGTCGGTCTGTGTTGATTCTGATGTGAGACGTTTCTCATCTGAAGTGCAATGACGAGTGTTCTATGCGTCTCCCAGGCTGGGAGCCTACAACGGCCATTTCTTCCTGTATCCCAGTCAAGTTCTTTTGTAACAAACAAGGCCTCGGTAATAAAATAAAGAAATCATACGACATATTGATGCTGCGTCCACATCTCTATTTTTTTTTTTTTTTTTAACGACGATCGACTTAATATACGTACCGTATTACTCAAGTTTTCAATCACCTCCGTTATTTCAGTTTTATAAACCTCGGCAGACCATCGCAAGCCCAACACGCGCACACAACCATCACTGTTCACCTTCATCTTTAGGAGTCATGCGCAGCCAGTTATGTAAATGTTTATGCTCCGGTACTGTGGGAGGAAACTGACAATAACACTGGGAGAACCTGCAAGCTCCTCAAAGGAACATCCTTCACCGAGCCCGGGACTCAAGCCCTGGACCTAGTTGTCTCAAGGTGGATGTGTTGACCACTGCACCACCGTCCCGCCTACAACAATCTGACTCATTAATTAAAGTATCAACACCCTTTTTTTAAAAAAAAAAAAAAAAAAAAACCTCTCTGTCCATCCTTCTATGTGTTTGTTTTATTTGATATGAAACCACCGAATAAAGGTCATGAGTTTATTATTCTGCAGAAGAACTTGGAGGTCGGTGGAGGAGGAGAAAATGCATAAGGAAGCATTCTGTGTGTGTGTACACGTATGGATGGATGGTTTTGTCCTTCAACCCCCTGTCCTCTTTCCCGTCCTCCTGTCCCATAAACCTTTACTGCACTTTTATCCCTTTCTGATTCATCTCTCATGCTTCTGCTCTCCTTTCCCTCCTCCTCTCTCCTTCTCTTTCTCCAAGCCCAGGTGATCCTGTAGATTGTTTTTGTTTTGCACTATAATCCCTCGTTCCCTGCACTCCTTTACCTCCCTGTGTAATACTATCCCTCTTTCTCATTGTTACTTGCTGCCCATATCTTCTATTTGAGCACAGACCCGACTCTCCTCCGTCTCATTCTCCTTCATCTTTTCCTCCTTTTATCAATTTTACCAGCCAAACATACCTCCTTTCTTCACCTCATCTCAACTCCCGCTTGATCTCCTCCTTTCAGACTCCCATCCCTCCTGTTCGTACCACGCTCCCCATTATCCTCTCCTCCGTCTCTCCTCTCGCGTTCCTCAAGCTCTCCTTCCAGTCTTCCCTCCACCTTGCTTTGAAAGTCTCCATTCTTTCATGTCCCTCTTCCTGTCATCCCTACACTCTCCTCTCACTATCCCTTCATCACCACTCTCTCGTCGTCATCATCATCTCTCCTCTCATCCAGCTCTTTGCTTGATCTTCTTTCCTCAGTGCCGTCTCCCTTCAGCCTCCTCTTTTCTCCTCATCCCTCTACAGTCAGTTTGATCTTTATTCATATCGCTTCCTTTGTACTGCTTTTATTGGCTTATTCATCCATCACTTTTACATCCTCTCCCCCCTTTTAACCCCCCCTCCCCCTCCCCTCCCCCTCCCCTCCCCCTCCCTCCAGCCAGGTATTATGTAACCCTGCTTTTGGGGGCTAGGCTGGTTGTTATGTAACCTGTTTTACTTGTGGAATACTAATGAAACACAGACAACAGAGCAGCGCGCGTTCTCACTTTGTGCTGTGTGTGGGTGCGACCGAGAAATAAAATCCTCGATGTGACGTGTCATTGTAGTGAAATAATCAGCAGCGGTGTTACGTACTTTACGTCACTGGCCTGACATGATTAGTTTTTATCACGCCATGGTGTATGTAGTGTGTCTTTTTGAAGACCAGGATGATGTCATCAAGAATAGCTCACAGAGCAGGACCACAAGCAAGGTGCGGTCAGGTCAAGTCCACTTTATTGTACAGGACAACATCTGACATCACACAACACTGTCACTGCAACTGCACATTAAAAAAAAAAATCAAAAATCATTACACACCACCACCACAAAAGATTAGTGTTCTTATACAATATTATATTTTATATATATATATATATAAAAAATATATACACACACACACACATTTAAACAAAGAGAAAAAAACAAACGATGCATTCGTGCTACATTTCCCATGATTCAGTGTAAGAGATTCATTGCCTGGCTTTTCTTTTAAACGATTATTACGAGTTTAAAACGTGAAATGAGATCACAAAACTAAACTCTTCTGCACCACACTGCTGCATCTACGTCGATCTCCATCTAAAATACATTTCAGTACTGGGGTGTTGGGTGTTTTCATGACCCTGTTGTTGAACCTCAAAAAAAAACAAAGCCTCCAAAAAGGGCCGCCCATGCAGGGTGCATGAGAGCGAGTGGCACACGACAAGTCCAGTGCGACGAGACTCGGTGGCTCATGGTTACACCAAGAGCACCATCATGACCTGGTCATACATGCTGCGTCCTGTTATTGCTGTGTCACACAAATGCCCCCATGCATTTTGCTGCTTTGAGCAAACAGGGCCAAATATTCTATGATGCTGCTTTATCATTCAGTATTGAGTGTGGTTGGTTGGCACTTCCGCCTCACAGAAAGAAGGTCCTGGGCTCGAGTCCCAGGCTAGGCATTTCTCTATGGAGTTTGCATGTTCACCCCATGCTTGTGTGGGTTTCCTTCCACACTTCAAAGACACACACACACACACACACACACACATTAGGATAATTCTCTATTCCAAATCGCCCCAGCATTGAGATTGTATGGTTGTGTGTGTGTTTTGGACCTGTGATGAACTGGTGAGCAGTTCACCCAGAGTGGTCTGAGACAGACCCCAAGCTCCCCACCGACCCTGATCGGACTAAGTGGTTCTGAGAATTAATATTGTGAATGCCAGGTGCTTCCAGCCCTCTCAAGTGGAAACATGTCAGCGGCGTGGTTGTCACCTTGCTGATGTAGGCATTCAGTGATTGGTGAATTGTACATATGTGGGAGGGTTTTTTTTTTTTTTTTTTGAGGGTGGGGGTGTTCCATCATGTACAATGGTATAATCATGAAGTACGGCCTTTTTTAATCTAAGGGATGAGAAGTCCCAAATGAACCAAAATAATAACAAAAAAAATGGATTATCATCAAACACAAAATAATCCCACAGTAAAGATTTCCTTTCAAAAATAAACTGTTTACAACACTTAGATCGTATCATAATTTATATCATGAAATCTTTGACACGTCCAGTGTGTATGGTGTAGCAACCATGATGTACATAGTGCACTTGTTTGTATCTCACACCAGACCAGCACCACTTCCTGTCGGACATCGAGCTGACCGTAACCGTACGGGGCCGTTCCCCATCATCCCGTATCACGCTACATACAAGAGACTAAATCCTGAATCAACTCTCCTTGTACAAAAGTTTGTGCACCCCTGCCCATCACATCCAAGTCCGCTTTTGATTATCATCATATTCCAGATTTACACCGCTCCTGGCTTTGCACTACAGCGGTGTGAGTGTGTGGGTGGGGTTTAAAATGATATCTCAGAATGAGGTCAAGCGGTTTTCCCAGTTGAAACCCTGAGGTCATCACAAAGCTCAGTATGCGTGTGTGTCGTGTTGCCTGATGTCACTGAAAGTCTCCGTGTCCTCTTTAATTCTTCATTTTTTCCCCAGTATGTACTGTAGACCTGGGATTACACACCAGTGTTATTGCTGAACCACTCTCACTCTCACACACACTTGCCCTGAGCTGAATATCCACACAGCGCCCCCTGTTGAAGAACTGAATGAGACCATTTATCATTCTCTCTCGGTCAGAACGCTCTCACATGAGCTGCTGTGGCCTTCACGGTAGGTTTTCGATGTCAGAGTTCAAAGCTCTGTGTGCTTTTCCTCTTCCATGGATATGATCTTCTCCAAATCCAGTGTACTGCACTTCTTACTTTATAATAAATCTCTGCAACATATTCTATCTAGCTATAATATAGATATATAAATAAATTAAATATATATTGAATTATAGAATAAAATCATATAGATTATCGGTGATCCTGAAAGATCAGCGTACACATTATAACCCAGATGCCAAACAGGAGGCAACGCTGCAAAGGTATGAGGTTGATTTGTTCAGCAAGTGTCATAGAAGAAGAGGATTCCAAAGAATATTTACAAAAGACCTCATGCAAAGTATATATTTATATTTTTTTAAAAGTTGTCTCGCTTGTGGTTTTTTTGGATTCTGTTTGAAGATAAAGACATTGAGCCACCAGAATAGGAAAGAAAGATAAAAGGGAGAAAAAGACGCAGGTGCTGTTCAAAGATTACTGTCATCAGTTAAAAATAACAGTCCCTGCCTTACGCTAATATAATACACTGGGTGAAGCTGCACAAGTGTGTCTGTGTGGAAAAGATAGCACGACTTCATACCAGAAAACAAACAGATTTAAAAAAAAAGCTGCGTGTTTTTTTTTTCCTTCTTCTTTTTTTTTTTAAACAATGAAAAGAAGCTGCAGGTCCGATATTACACATATCCTAACCCAAACACTGCCTCGCTAAAAAGCGAATAAATAAATCAATCGGTTCTTCACGCTCGGCGTCATGCTGGAGCATGAGCTTCACTACGGAGGAGGAGAAAGTGGGACGGAATGTGTTTCTTGACGCAACAGCGGGGAATCGCAGCGAAGTTTTTATAAACTATAAATCCATTTTGACTCTCGCGATGATTTTATACACACTGCTAACATTAGCATTGGCTAGCTGTGCAATACTGTAATCCTCGTATGTGATTATCTTTATATTTTTATTTATAAAATCTTGTGGATAATATTTAATCAGGAAAAGCTACGTGTTGCTCACTGTTTATTGATGAGACCCTAAACATCTCATGTTCCCGCATACACCTCAACACCTTCTCTTTTGCACTTCCTGGTATTGACAAAGCGGTGAAAGCTGAAACGAGAAGCTCATTTCAATGTGTATATATACATTTTATATATATATATATATATATATATATATATATATATATATATAAATAAAAAGACAGATTCATGGACTGATTTGGTCTGTTGGCCCAAAAAAAAAAAAAAATTAAATGAGCACAAACATCTTCAACCCGCCCGTGGCTTCAGTTCTCCTGAATTTACCCACGATCCCCGTGTGAACATTGGATAGACGGTTGCTTGTGTTGGTTGTTGATAACCTGGTGCGTCTCAGTGAAATCCATCCTTACAGGGCACCATACTTGGCCTCATACAGAGCCATGATCTTCTTGCAGCAGCTGCAGTTCTTCCTGAGCTCGGCCACTTCCTGCCGCAGCGCTGCGTTTTCCCGCTCCAGGAAGCTGGCGCGTACAGCGATCTGGTTCTCCTTTAGGCGCCGAGCGTCCCGGGAACGCTTTGCCGCCATGTTGTTCTTCTTCCTCCTTGACCAGTACTTCTCATCCTGTTAGAAAAATGAAAAAGAAATGAAGATTATGCAGCTGGAGCAGGAGACAGGAAACGCTTATGGAGAGATGCCACAGCGAGCAGGAGCCGCCTTCAGTGGCAGGTTTCATTCATGTTGTGGATTTTTGGCACCGGTGCTGAATGCTTCGTCTGACATCACTTCCTGTTGATTTTATACATCTGTTAAACTTAAACAACCCTTTGAAGAGAAATAGAGAAGAAATTAGAGCATCCTGACAGTCAGGAGCCCAAGAACAGATCGCATGTTTATCCAGGGAGTGAGAGCCAAACACAACAAGCACCATCTGTTCAATGCTCAGTATCAACAGATCGCAATCCAAACATGGGCTAAAGCCAGCCGAAATCCAAAAACTGTGTGTGTACAAAATCAACAACACACACAGAGACCCGAGAAAAAACTTCAATTACCTGCTACACCTCCACACTTTCAATGAAACAGAAACAGATGCTTGTTATAAAAGGTCCCGACACCCTCCAGCCCACTGTGACCCTAAACCGGTCCCTGATGACGCCACATGACATATCAGAACCAGAGTGTGTTTAGGAGAAGAACAGACCTTGGCATCTTCGCGGACGAACACCTTCCTTGCCTTCTTGATCATCGGCTGCGGTTTGAGCTCATCCTCTGTGAAGCGGTGTTTGCGAGGGTTGAACAGCTCTCCTCCAGGAATACTGGACAGCACCAGGTCCACCATGTCCGGCTTGAAATTGACACTCACCTCGATATCATCCGGGCTGATTGGAGATGGCGTAGCACGCTCGGGCTTAACCTTGAGCTCTGAAGGAGAGATGAAAAACAACCAACCTTCTTGAGTTCTCTTTTACTTTAATATACGTGTGTGTGTGTGTGTGTGTGTGTGTGTGTGTGCACACCTGCGGCATTCTCCACCACCTGCGGTTTGGCTCTTTCACCCTCACACCCTGCATCCTCCCCTTCGACCTTCACAACTTCGATGGCATTCTCGGTTTCCTGTGGGACAGCCACCAAGGCTTCTGGGACTGCAGGAGAACCCTGAGCCTCCTGCTCCAGGCCCTTTTGTAGCTCTTCCTCTAGGGTGGCAGGGATTTGGTTCTCTAGCAGGAACTCGTCAAGGTCCATGTACTCCAGGTGAAAATTCTCACCGTCATAGGGGATGGTCTTATCCCAAATTGCAGGAGTGAGTGAGGCTGAAACTCCGCCCCCTCCCCCAGATCCTCCTCCTCCTCCTCTGCCACCACCACCACCACCATCTCCACATGACTCGCCATCTCCATTTGAGCTCAGCTTCTCCTTTTCGATCTCTGTGGTAGAACGTGTACTTTATCATGCAGATCCACAATAATGATTATAAACTTTTATGAATTTAAAACTGTTCACAAAATCCACCTGATAACTTGTTATGGTAATAAGACACTTGCGGATGTCACCGGACAAGTAAACGATCAGTGATGAAGAGGTGTAATGAGTTAGAGTCGAGTTCCTCTTACAGCATGTCACTGTGCTTTATTCCTATGATAGCACAAGACCATACTATACATTACAACTGTTTTTGGTCCGTTTACAGGTACATTTAACACTGTGGTACATCCACAAAGCAGGTGGGTTCATGCTATACCAGTATACCTATTCATTCTCTCATCAGCCTGTACAAATATACAGTGGTACTTCACCTTACGTAATTATTCCGTTCCAGAGCCTTTTGCTTAACCTGGATTTTTCGTAAATTGAGCCGCATTTTACATGTAAAACGTGTGATTCGTTCCAAGGCCCCCAATACTACCCCGAAACCCTTTAAAAATTATAAAAAAGTATACCTTTTAAGACCTCCTTCTGCTTCAATATCCCACCGATGATAGACGGGTTTGGCCATATTCCTTTGCGATATCACTCGAGCCCGTTTTTTCTTCTAACTTACACCGGAAATCACACGTGTGTGTGTGTGTGTGTGTGTGTGCGCACGTGTGTTGACCATGTCTTCTTAGCAGAGTTATAATCTTACAAATGTTTATGGAAGGTTAAAAGCCTGAGTCAAGAAATAAAGCATGAAACAACAGTAACTGTCCTTTACACGAAAAGCATTATGGTAGATGCAGCTCCATAATAGCCAATGGGAGGGAGCTGCGTCATTCCTCCTAGCCAATGGGAGGCCAGCGGGGTGGGATGTTTGAACGTCATTGATGGAAGAGCAGCTCGTGCGTTGTTTGAATGGCGCGTTTGAATGGCGCTTTCATTACGTGAATTTGTTTCATATCCAGAAAAAAATTTAGGAAAATGCGTTTCATAACCTGAATTTTTCATTTGGTGAAACATTCATAAAGTGAGGTACCACTGTATTAGTGTTTTGCTTTTGCTCAGGCCACAGTTGTAGTGTCCTAACCTTGTTCTGTATCTGTTAACTTATTTGTACTTAAAAATAACAAAAACTACAACTGCAGTATTTTTATCTTTAGGTAGGTGGAGCTACATACATATTATATATATTATATAAAACCCCAAAACAACTGTAATTCACATATACTTTAAGCCAAACCACTTAATCCTGCCAGGGTCGTAGGAGCCTATTAAATACCCATTTTCATACACTTGTGCACTTAATTCAATTAGGACTGCATTCAGGTCAGAGAAGTAACTCACTCCAGACACATTTCTTCCTGAGCAAATGGGACTGAAACAAATTCGATTATGGGCCAATAATTACGATCTTCCTGTCACCTGGACTGGTGGTAAAAGATTCGGCTCTGGTTTATTACCCTGGACATGCAGTGCTAACAGGAGGTGAAATTTGAGGAGGTTCAGGATCACAACACTTTATTGATCCCAGAGGAAATTTGTGCACACAGTTGCTCAATACAAGTAAGACAGAGATAAACTTCAAGAAAAAGATAGACACACACACGCACACACATGCACACACATTATACACAGTGGTACCTTAACTTACGAGTGTCTTTTATAACGAATTTTCCATGATACGAGTTTCGATCCCACCAAAAATCCACTCCATCAAACAAGCAAAATTTTGATTTACGAGCTCTGCTGGGGAAATGTCTTTTCTGGGCCGATTAGCCTCGCATTCTTCTGTGTATTCCTCCGCGCTCTGAGAACGCCATGTGCAGTGCTTCTCAATTATTTTCTGTGACACCCCCTCTCAAAAGAAGAAGGAAAGTAAAAAAAACATTTCACCCCCCCCTCAGGGTGACTATAAATAGTGTTTAGTGCACTTCATATTGTTTGCTCGGTGCTTTTCCCCCTACACCATAGAGCGACAATAAGAGCGCCACTAAGAACTACTGTAGTGAATGCGCAATTACACTTAATTCTAGAACAGTATGACAAAAAAAGCATGTTCCCCAGGGTCATACATGCGCACCCCCCCCCCCTTCCTCCCGGCATCACACACTGTTTGATAAGCACTGGACTTGTGGGAGCTGACCACGAGCCTTTCCTTCGTAGCATGCACAAAGTTCTCCTCCTCTGTTATGCACCACCTCATGCCTGCCGGCGTGACATCTTCGTGCAGCCGATGCTCAGAAGGGTTAGTTGACATTGTTTATTATTAATGTTAATGTACATGTATTATGAAACATTTATTGTTTTTACATGTGTATCTAATATATTACGTCAAAGATATGTGTTTGTGTCAGGTTATATGAGTTTGGGAGGGGGATGGAATGGATTAATTGGTTTTCTATTATTTCCAATGTGAATTTTTGTTTTATCTAATGAACATTTTGACTTATGAGTTTGCCCTCGGAATGGATTAATTTCGTAAGTGAAGGGGTATATATATATATATATATATATATATACACACACATATACATACACACACATACATACACGCATTTTGGTGGTATCAGTCTCTCATTGAATGGCTTTTGTGACCGATCAGCAGTTTGTGAAGTGGGTGGGAGGTATTGCTCAGTATCGTCTTTATTTTGGACAGCATATGCCTCTCCGACACTACCATCGGAGAGTCCAGTTCCATCCACGCAACGTTAAGGGCCTCACAGATCAGGTCATTCGTTTTCTTGGCAAGGATAGTGCAGTGGTTTGCCATTGCCTTATGCAGAATACGACCCTACGGGCAATTTAGAACAGCCAATTAGCCTACTGTGCATGTTTTTGGACCGTGGGAGGAAACTGGAGTACCCAGAGGAAACCCACGCAAGCACGGGGAGAACATACAAACTCTGCACAGAAACGCCCAGGCCTGGAATCAAACCCCAGCCTTCTTGCTGACACCGCCGTGCCACCCAAAACCAACTTAAAACCACCTTATCCTCCTCAAAATATAGAGAAGGCTTTCTGTCGCTTCTTGTAAAGTACATTACTTTTCTTAACCCGGTCCAGTTTGCTATCAATGTGAACTCGAAGATATTTGTAATCCTCCACCATTTCAACATTGACCCCCTAAATAGAAAAACAGGGATGGCTGGTGTTTTGGCTTCCCTTTTAAAATACTGTATAGCTAATTTTTTTCCAATGGAAGGTTTGAAATCATTTGTTTTACCCATAAAGTAATTATTGATCTGTCTGTACTTTTCCAAAACATTGTTATTATTCTTTTTGCATTTATTACACTGAGGTCTATCAGTGTCTATTCACACCTCACAAGTGTGTGTTTCTCGGGATGCAGCCCAAGAAGAAATATTTTTTAATCCAACAGAACCGACTTGGTAAGCATCTTGTATTGTAATATATTGTATAAGCATCTTGTATTGTAATCTGTATCCCCTCAAAATTGCCGAATTTTGTTACACTTCCAAACACAATGAAAATCATCTCTTTTTACTTTACAACATTTTATGCATTTATCTGGAATATATTTGTTAAATCTATGCAATTTCTCATGAGTTACACAAGTTCGGATTAGCCATTTATAGGGTAGTAGTCTAAAATTTGAATTTATTATTTGTTTATTAACTTTAACACGCTCTCTTCCAATTTTCCTCTGTAATTTCAAAGTCCAAATCCTCTCTCCATGCGGCCAATTCATAAAATTAATTTTCAATCGATTGTAATGATAAGTTGTTTAAAAGTTTGACAACTCCTTTTCTTAGATGCTCTTTTAACATAAGTTCCTCAATTTACATTTCTGTAAGCAGAGGGTTGACTGTATTAGATTTCAGTCCATGATTTTTACTGGGGGGTGGATTTTAAATTACATTTCTTCCAGAGGCGGAGCTTTGTAAAAGTAATACAGTACTCCAATCGAATTCTAAGAAAGTTTTTAAAAGATTTTTTAACATTGAGAGACAGAATGAGGCGACACAGTGCCATAGCGGTTAGGACATCCGTCTTACAGCAATACGGTCCTGGATTCGATTCCCAGCTTGGGCGTTTCTGTCTGAAGTTTGCATATTCTCTCTGTGTTTGCGCTTCCTCCCACGGTCCGAAAACATGCACAGTGGGCTACTCGGCTTCCAAATCTCCCCTAGGTGTGAGTATGAATGTTTGTGTGAGTGTTGACCCTGTGATGGCCTGGTGAGCTGTCCAGGGTGCACCCCACCCCCACCCAGAGAGTTAGCGGAGACGGGCACCAGCCACCTCGCTACCCTATTTGTCATTAAGCGGCTAAGAAAATTAAAGAATGAATATAACAGAAGGAAGTTAAATAACAATGGACTTTCGATTACAAGATTTCAGACTCTGTGCTCAGCGCAACAGTATAAAGAAAGAGCGAAAGAAATAGGGAAACAGCATTAAAATTAAAATCTTGGAGGGTTTTACTGTTGGGTGAAATTAGAACATTAGCTGGGGGTATATTGAGGAAAATTATGTTCTCATCAGGACTTTTTTTTATGGTTAAAAGGTCCCTGTTTGTGTGTGTGTGTGTGTGTGTGTGTGTGTGTGTGTGTTTCTAAAACCTTCTCTCACCTTGTTCCTTACTGAAGGAAGGTTGTATTTAAATTGTTTTTTTTAAAAAGGTTATTATACGGAATAAACAATATAAACAAAGGCAGGTTCACTTAACTGTTGATGCCATAGCTAGGACTAGCCTGTGACCTACTACCTGACAGGGGTCACACTTCAGTCCTTCACTGATGATAATAATAACAACAACAACAACAATAATAATAATTAAATAACATCCATATTTATCACAAAGCCACGCATAAACAAGGCTTTAATCCTCACCGTCATCTCCTTCGTCGAGTATATTAGGCGGAATGATATCCATTATTTTCTTCAAAACTAAAGGCAAAGGCTTTTGGGGACTGCTGTTGCTAGGAGCAACAGAGAGAATTACCGTCGTTTGTCCGTTCATATTTCAGCACCGTAGACGAAATTATGTGGTAAAAAAAAATTTAAACGACATTAAAATCTACACAAAATGAACGCAACAACAACAACAATAACAAACAGCTCGCCTGCTAGCTCTTCCTCCAGCAATCACAGCGCGTGAAATATTTACATCTCCTCACATATTCATCATATGCACCCGCTCTTTAAAGGAAACCGAACGCTGATTGGCCTAAAAATGTATGAATAATACTGAGAGGGCAGTCAGTTCGCGCCCGCCTATTGGTCAGCGTAAAGGCAAATTCATTTTTGAGTGGAATGAGGATGCGCCGCGGGCACGCGGAAAGGAACGCGGGCGCGCGCACGCTGTCGTCTCTCAGTCACACGTCAGACGTACCAAGTGCATGTGGACAAACAAAGGGATTAAAGAACATTAAATTCATTTTGCAGTGAGATTTTTTTATTATATTCGTGGCCGTACTTGTTTGTTTTTGTGTTGGGTGTTAATTAATTAATTAATCTATTTATTTATTTATTTATTTACTCCCCTCAGTGCAGCTTACTGGGTTATCAAAGGCAGGCCCAATGTCTCTCACTGTCTGTGGCGTGAGGTTCATGTAAAAGAACCATTGCTGACTTTCGTCAAGAGTTCGCTGCATAGCCGTCAGCATGTTTCCGCTCTGCGATGGCCTGGTGATCTGTTCAGGGTGTACTCTGCCCTCGCCCGGAGTCGGCTGAGATGGGCCCCAGCCTCCCCGTGACCCTACTCAGGATTAAACAGTTCTGCAAATGATTGAAAGGATGAATGAATATTTATTTACTTATTTATTTATTGAGTGCCTCTTGTTTCGTTGCAACTGGTCACGTGATCAAAGACTGACTGATGGCAGGCATTTAGCGCGCTGACTCGAGCCTGCTTCTGCATCCTTCTCACCAGAATGCATGACATTTCAAATATTAAAATATTATCATCATGTGTATACACACACACACACACACACACACACACACACACACATTATACAGATCTAGTTATAACATGTAGTCTTTAATCTCTACAGCAGACTAACAACTGATGCAATTAAGTCTATTCCTGATGGTGGGTGTGTCACTAATATCATCTTTAGGTTAAAGATTTGCAACACAGGACATGAACATGGCCTCGACCACACCCTCCATAACTATTAGAACAACAATGCAATTACAGTACTGTACTGTGGTTTTTTTTATACACCTACAACTTTTTTTTTAGATCAGCTTTCACTGATGTTTACATCAGTTGCCTCTGGGTGGTTGGTGATAGGGAAGCCATACTCAACGGGGTCGAATTGGCTGATTAATGTTATACGGTAAAGTAAAATTATTTTGAATACAACACGAGTACACACGGGGCAGTGGTGGTCTAGTGGTATAGGGCGCTGGATCGCTGATCCAAAGGTTGGGGGTTCGAGTCCCACTCTGCACAAGGTTGTCACTGTGCACTGTCCAGTGGAGCTAACTGGGTTATCAAAGGCCGGCCATGTCTCTCACTGTCTATGGTGTGAGGCATGTAAAAGAACCATTGCTGACTTTCGACAAGAGTAGCTGCAAAGCCGTCAGCGTGTTTCCGCCCTGCGATGGCCTGGCGAGCTGTCCAGGGTGTACTCTGCCCTCGCCCGAAGTTGGCTGGGATGGGCACCAGCCTCCCTGTGACCCAAATTAGGATTAAGCGGGTATATAAAATGAACGCGTACACACAAGGAGGGTAGCCATGGCCTCCTGGTTAGAATGCAGGTTTTGGACCAGAAGGTTGTGGATTCAATTCCAGAACTGGCAGGAAAAAGTTTGGTGTTGGGGAGTGAACAGCACCTCCCTGTCCTCCACCTTCATGACTGAAGATCCCTTCACTCCTCACCACCCTCTGGGAACCACGATGTAACTGAACACTTCTTCAAGCGTGTGTGTGTGTGTGTGTGTGTGCGGTTTGGATGGATTCTATGGTGGATTAATACAGTATGTCAAAAAAAAAAAAATCAAATTACAAGCTAGCATGCTCTCTGTCATGTTGAGTAGAAATAATTATTTCACCAAACACATCAGAAGGTTTCATCCTGAATCAGATTTTGCATGGCATGCTGGGATTTGGTTTGAAGTTGAGGTTTAACCTGTGCGTGTATTCGCACGTTTCTGCTGGAGTTGTCCAGGCAGTTGATCTGATTTCTGTTTTGGGTGGGGAGCAGTCTGGTTCTACCAGTTCTCCTTTTAGCAACTTTATCCTTTGACACACATAAACATTACCATTATAACAATATGACCGATTTACTTCCTTTAATTCCTCTTACAAAAATAACAACCAGTTCAGCAAGAAGGGATGAAAAAATATTTAAAAAAAAAGATGAGTATAACTGAAAATATATAATCTGTTTGAACATTTTCAAAACAAACAAAAAAGTCTTGGAAGTGCATTCTAAAAGTATAAAATATTCCCCAAATGCTCCTTTTCTACCTCACTGAAAGAAAATCCTACATTTTATAGAGTCAAAATGACTATTCTATGACAATTTAATAATTTTCTATAGCTACCAATAAAATCAATTTATTTTCTTTTTAGGTTGCATTCATTTAATAATACATTCCACAGGAACGGGCCGATCTGATTGGTTCGTTTCCTGGGATAATACACAGTTATTAAATGTGGTGAAGTATCATCACTCACATGCTCGCACTCATTTGACAAACCTTTTAATTCTGATGGGGACACTCAGCAAAGGCAGTGTTCACCCTGAACAGTTCACCAGACCATCACAGGGCTAATACATACATCCATTCACAATCTGGAACAGCCAATTAGCCTACTGTGCATGTTTTTGGACTGGATACCGGCTGGAAATCCACACAAACATGGGAGAACATGCTCAGGATGTGGTGCTATTCTAAGATAATTCATTTCTCTTGGTGTTTGTTGTTGATGATCTTTTGATACCAGCGTGACATGATGATGCAGTCTGTTTTCCTGGCCCAGTTGTCTTGTTATTGTTTACATTACATTGTATTTATATTATATACTAGTGGTTAAAGGAGTGGTGTCACGATTTGCACCAACAGCTGCTTAAAAGTTGCTTAAATAGATAAAGAATGTCCCGAATACTTGTGGGTGTTTGTTCGATGACCCGTCAGCTTCAAATTCAAAGGAGTTTGAAGTTTTCAAATCTGACATGGAGCCGGAACTGGATAGCAACAATGACTTTTCGGAATCTTGTTCTGAACAGTTTTTATAAATTGAAATCCTCCTGAAAACTCCGAGGAAAGTTGTTGTACGAACCTAATTCATGTGTGGTATCATTCAGAAAACTAATTTCCATTGAAATAAATGATGTCTTCTTTGATAAACCCAGAGATGCTGTCTATGCTATGTTCCTCAAACAAACACGACCTTTCATCATATGAACAGAAGTGACACCAATAATTTAAAGCCTCGGGTTCTAGAATGACCATGTGACGCTCTTTTTATTTAAAAAGAAATGTGCGGAAATGGTGGCTCTGGTTGTTGTCTGGCTTACTGATGAAAAGATCAGTGGTTCAAGTCCCGGTGCTGCCAATGTTAAGCCCTTGACCAAGGCCCTCAATGTTCAATTTCTCGGTTGTATTAAAAAAATGAAAAAATACAAGTTGCTCTGGATAAGGGAATGAAGCGTTTATCTATTTCCGCACACCAGACACTTTCAAACTCGCAGCAAAGTGAGTACATTATATATTCGCTTATTTATTTATTCCTTATTATAACACTAAATTAAGGTGGAGGATCTCCTGTTTCAGGTGTTTAAAGGTAAACTAAGAAACTGCCCATTTCTCCTCATCCTTGCTCATGTTCATATTCATTAAAATAAAACCAGTAAATATTCTAGTTCAGATCTTATTATAGTCAGAATGCACTTTCTAAAAATATATTTATGCAGAATGCATTTTCTCTCTCACACACACACATTTTATATATATATATATATATATATATTATATATATATATGTGTGTGTGTGTGTGTGTATACACACACATACATACATATATACATACAGTATACACTATATATATATATATACTCACACACAGTATATATATATATATATATATATATATATATATATATATGTGTGTGTGTGTGTGTATACACACACATACATACATATATACATACAGTATACACTATATATATATATATATATATATATATATATATATATATACACACACACACGCACACACACACACTTAGAGTATACACAGTGTATATTATTTATATATATATATATATATATATATATACACACATACATACATACATACAGTATATACACAGTATATATATATATATGTGTGTATATACACACACACACACATACAGTATACACACAGTATATATATATATATATATATATACACACACACACACATACATACAGTATATACTGTATATAACCTAAAATAAAAAACAATGATGATAATCATTACAACCATCATCATAAATTCTGAAAAGCCTATAATATATGAAGTCGAGTTTCTTCCCACCTCCTTCACTCTGCCGATGAAGTACAGCTTGATAAAGCTGCTCAATGTTTCCTGAATCGTCCGGAGAGAACATTCTCCCACCAACTGCTCCTCCACATCAACACAAATAAACAACCGGTTCAAGTCCCAAACGCACCACAAAATACTAAACCCTGCGTCGCAACGTGACCTCACCGACCTCATTAATATTCATATTCACCAATTTATGCTCTGAAATAATCATACTTTATATTTAGTGAAAGTAAAATAAAATTAAAATAACCATGTGACTGTTTTAAACTCTTTTGTGAGTTATGGATATTTAGCGGTGTCATTAATTTTATGATTCAATCAAACAGGAAATAACTCAGTGCATCATGAATATTCATATAGCCGCACTAGGTACACGCCCATTACACTGTTGGCTATTCATAAACGGCGCGAATGATTGGCTGCTGTTTTATCTATTCAGTTTTGAAGACCACAATTATTTACTGTATAAATAATAAGAGTTTGTAGTTAAACTTTGTACATATTTTAATCAGATGTTAAATGTTTCTTTTTTAACTTCATAAGTGAAAAGTAACCTGTAACACAGGCATGAAGTATGGAATTAATCCCTCAGTGTCATGAATAGAAATAGAATAACGACAGGGTGGAGTTTCTGTCTCCTCTGACATGACAATCTGTGACATGACTAATTCTGTTTGAAACTGGAGACTCATTCCATAAATGAATACGTGTGTAGGTGTAACTACAGTACCTTCATATCCATGCACCCATTCACATCTACCCGGAACTATTCATATATTTACTTATCCGTCCAGCCATCCATCCATCCATCCATCCACAAATATAAAATAAACACTTTCAATTACAACTCATGCTTTTATAAAAAATATTTATTGGCATATAATTTGGTCCGTTGTTTGTGGTTTACCTAAAACAGAAATGGAGAATTAAACGGTAATGGCAGTTTTAAGAAAAATAAAGAGGACTTGTGAAAGAAAAATAAAATCCTGAAGTCATAGACATAAGTTCCAAGTGTTGGCAAAACAAAACTCTTGGCAGAGAATTCAGGACAGCACAGCTTTTGCACCAGAAACTACAACACGGTTATGATCACATAACACGGTGGACAGTGAACACTTTCAGGGTGAAGAAACTACTTCCTGTAATAAATATGATGAAAACATTTAATTTTGTTCAGATGTGGTTTCACTTTAGATTTTCTAACCCTCACTCACTTGCTATTCATTCATTTAATTGACAACCCCCCCCCCCCCCCCAACACCCCCCCAGCATCAGTACCGGTCAGAGTAAGAATGAACGACTGCTGTTCAGATGTTAACAGGTCGAACTTTTGTACCCCAGAGAATCATAAACACACTGCTCAAGGGATTAACTTTTACACCAACAGAGCACAAGTTCGTAATAAAGTCATGAATCTGGATGCTGTTGGTCATGTGATGGGCCTGAATTAAATTTTGTATTGTACCAGTGTAAAGTGAAGCACTGTGACTTTATAAGGGCAGAAAACAAAAACATGGTTTGTCCCTTTAACAGGGAAACTGACCCCCCCCCCCATATAAAAAAACAAACAAACAAACAAAACAAACAAAAAAAAAACAACAAAAAACCCTCCCAAAAAAAACAAAACAAAAAAAAACCCCGAGTTTGTTAGACGCCTTCAAAAAACACGACAAATTGACGTTTCTTTACCGAAAAACTTTACGACAGCAACAATAACATTGTTTATTTCCGGTTTATGTTGTGCGTCTACTGTCGGGAATTCCAGTGAGCATGTGATTACTAAAGAAATGCGAAGGTCTGAAAAGGAATGCATTCAAATCAATCGATAATTTTGAAGCTGTGTCTTCGGATGAAACAGAATCAAGAACGCTGCAGTGTTGCCATGTAATGAGAAATACCGAAACCTGTAAAGGATGCTTTCAGTGGCTCAAATTTCTACCTCTGCAAATTTGACCAGGATTCCAACAAACATGAGGTAAGGACTTTCTTGAAATTTTGTGCCAGAGACAGAGCTATGCACAAGGAAGACTATTAAATTCTGAAGATAATTCAGATCAAATTCTGGATCTGGGAATTTAAGAATTTATTTAACATTGTAATACGGCGATCCCTGACTTTCTGCAGTTAATTGGGACAGAGATCCCCACGTGACCATCGAAATCCGCGAAGTAGGATCACCCCCCGCCCGACTGACATATACGTACATGTATACAGTATGTGTATATAATATCAATAAATACATGTTCAATGCTATAAATGCTTATAAAAACAATTAAACACTTTAAAAAAATGACAAGATGTAACTAAAATATAAACACACATACAGATGGTATTGCATGAGAAGACGACGACACACATACATACGTGGAGCAGATGCGCGTGCACACACAGATGCAAACAATGTAAATAGTTTTGATGGGAGATTTTGGGTTATTTTTTTGTTGGATTAGGTTTTTTTTTGTTGTTGCATAATTGGCCTTGTTTTTGTGGCATCTTCCTTAATTTCCTTATTTTTAAATTCGATGAATATTTATTTATTTTTTTAAGAAACCGTGATGCACTGAAGCCGCATGAATTGAAGTAACGTGGGATCCCTGTATATCGGAATCTTTTTGAACATATTGGTGTGTGTGTGTGTGTGTGTGTGTGTGTGTGTGTGTGTGTGTGTGAACCAACCTGGCAAAGATTTCTATTCTCAGAGTGCTTTTCTTCTTTATATTTGGATATCAAGGTGAAGCAGGGAAACAAAACAAAACAAAAAACATTAGCCATGCAACAGAAGGTCTTGCATCCACAGGAAGCCGAAATCGTCTCAAACACCCAACACTCTGGAACAAAACTTTATTAACAACCTTCCAAAGAACCTCAAATTCCTTGTATTGAGTTTTAGCTCAATTTAACACTGATTAACAACAATTTCCTGCTTGGTCTCCAAGGGAGGTTGAACCAAAACGAATACTGATCTCAAAGGCACCATGACGGTTACTGAAGGCACACTGAGTCCCGAGGGCAGAACGAAGCGATCCAAACGGCTGAGGATGTTTTCAGCGATATGAGCACTCTGCGTGTGAAACAGACGGAGAAATTAATGTTTGAGGCTACGTGAGGAATCCGGCGTCTTTTTCACATCATCCTGTACCTTTTTTCTAACAACAAAACAACAAAACAAAAGTAAATGTGTGAACTGTCAAAAAGTCAAATCGGGAAAAAGTATTATTATTATTATTATTTTATTTAATCTAAAAAAATTTTCTTTACACGAAAAGAAGCGCTGCCAGCTTAGCATTGCATGAACAGCAGGTCTAGAACCATCCCATAATAATCACTAATAATTCAACAGCAGAGGTGTCGTAGTGCTGATGGTGCTGCATCTGTGTTTAATTATTATTATTTTTATTTATTATTATTATTCAAGAAATTAGTTTATATAGTCGAATCTGACCTGGTCCAACCCATCAAAACTCAATGTGTTCTCACGGTCTGTGTCAAAGCTGTGGTGCTGGAGACTCCACTCGTGAACAACAATAATCACAGCACAGAAAACTTCGCCATCACAACAATCGCGTGTCATTTCCTTAACATTACTAAAACGTTACTAATTAAACCGTACAGTACAGGGATCCCTCACTTTCCGCGGTTAATTGGGCCTGAGATCCCCCCCGCGACCATCGAATTTCACGAAGTAGGATCCCACCCCCTCAACCCCCTCCCCCCGACGTATACGTACATGTATATGCTTGCTTTCCTTTATATAATATCAATAAATACATATTCAATGCTATAAATGCCTAAATAATAATTAAACATTAAAAAAATAATGCATGACATGTAAATAAAATATAAACACACACCCATGAATGCACACGCGCCGAGATGCGCACCTCACAAAAATGTAAGTGGTTTGTTTTGATGGGAGGTTTTGGGTTGTTTACTGTTTTGTGTTTGTTTAGGGGTTTTTTTTGTGTGTGCATCATTGCCCTTGTTTTGCTGCATTTCCCTTAACTTTTCCCCCTATTCTTCCTTAATTTCCTTTTTTTTTAATTCAATGAATATTTAAAAAAAACAAAACAAAACCGCGATGCACTGAAGCCGCATGAATTTAAGCACGGAGTAGCGAGGGACGTCTGTATTCGTATCACAGGACATATTCAAATCCATACGAACCTGCCATGCATCTGTAAGCACCAGTACTAACCAGTCGATGCTTTCTGACCAATCAGAATCCAGAACACTACTGCAGTGTTAGAACGATACTAATTCAGTCCGTGTTAGTGCGAGAGCAGAAATCTTCTCAGTGATGTTATGCTCCCCCCCCCTTTTTTTTTTTTTTTGTAGATAAAGGCGTGTTTGTACAATGATCACATACCTGTGCATTTGTGTGTGTGTGTGTGTGTGTGTAAGAGATGGCGTGACTGTGCGGTACTGTAGAGTCCATGTGACTATTGGCTACGTGAGCCTCATGTAACCATAATAAAAGGACCTCATTATCGTGTCGAAAGTGGGACCGGTGGCGTGGTGGTTAGGGTGCTGTGCTCATGATCGGGAGGTTGTGTGTTCGAATCCCAGTGAGACCCCCACTGTGCTAAGACCCCTGGGCAAGGTCTCAACCACATGTGTGCCTCTGTTCACCCAGCAGTATAAATGGGTACCAGTAAAATATACTGGGAAGGGAACCTGTGATGGACTAGCGTCCCATCCAGGAGGAGTTCAACTCCTGGTCGCTTCACGCTACAGAAACCGAGGAAAAGCACCGGTCCAATGAGCCACTATGGCTCGGGTGTAAAAAGCCCAACAGACTTTACTTTTTTTATTGTGTCGAAAGCGTATCTATAATCGAACAGCGCACGGTGGTGGTACTGTATCACTCAGGCACTTTGTGGTTCTTCTGTATTTGGATCTATTTGGAGAAGCTCAAGAGCGTTACCTGTTTCGGTGAGAACACAGCTCAGGCTCAGAGAATAAACAGAACAGAGACGGCACAGAATGGAACAAATCCAGAAACACGACTGGGTTGTCTTCGTCTGAACCTTCTAGTTATTTGGGTTTCGAGAAAATGTGAACTGAAATCGTGTTATCAGCAAGGACACACCGTCGCCTGTGGTCTACTGAAATTCTCTCTCACACACACACACACACACACACACACACACTTCAGAACATAATTTCACATTTGGTAAGCGGCTCGGTGATGTGCTGCTTAGCCTCAGCCAGAGGGTACTAGGTTCGAGTCCTCTATGTGGAGTTCACATGTTCTCCTCATGCTTCCTGGAACTCTGTTTTTCTCCCACAGTCCAAAGACATGCACATTAAACTGATTGTGCATGTTTTAAAATGAGTGTGTGTGTGTGTGTGAGTGACAGAGAGAGAGAGACCCTGTATTTTAATGAATTACACTTTTCCCCCCAGAATTAAATAATAAAATATAATGTTGGTTTTGATTTCAGGCGCTTTAGGATATTCTGTAAACAAAACAAAGCAAAAATACTAATATGAGGACCAGACTCACCATGTGACATTGACATCATCATGTTTTCTGTTCATATGTTAATCATACTGTGTTATTATAACAGTGATAGAACATGCAGTTTGTATGTTTAGCTGATAATTAGTGCAAGTTATACTGTATAATGTTCTAGCTGAAGGAGCTGGTCCCGGACGGTCGCTCGGGCGGTGCATAGGCACCATGTTTTGGAACTGGGGGATTAGAAAATAAGCATCTGAGTCCTGATTAAAAGCAAAAGGATTGTAGGCTGCCTATAAGATAGTACAGGTGGTCTATAGAGGCACTCATCTGATCAGCTGATAGGGGAGGGGAAAGGGAGAGGGGGGGGGAGGGGGAGAGAGACGGGGAGAGAGAGAGAGAGAGAGAGAGAGAGAGAGCATCGGGACTCAGAGTCTATGACCGGGATTAAAAAAGAAAAAGTGAGTACATTCTAAAAAAATGTTTTTTAAAAAATGAAAACAAACCAAAACTGCGTATTATTTAAAGAGACTGTATGCATGGCACGTCAGAGTGTGGCGCTTGAATGAATGAGAAGTGTGTGTGTGTGTGTGTGTTTGGGTTTTCTCAGTCCACTAGGAGGAAGTTGTACTTCCCAAAGTTGAAGTCGTTGGGTGCGATGAGCATCTCAGTCCGCGCTTTATCCAGCTTCCTGCGCAGGAAGTCCCGCCTCTTGCGCCACTCCTGGAGCTCCTCTTCGCTGTGCGCGTAGTCGCAACTCACGCCCTCGGCACAGTCGCCCTCCAACCTGTCGAACATCCACATCACTCTCAAACAAAGATCCAGATCCGGGATAAAGTGCATCTCTAAGCAAGACCTGGTCTTCAAAATAAAAGTTTTTTTGAACTTTCAGAATTTGTTGTGGGTGGAACAGTGGTGCAGTGGATCTCACATCCACCTTACAAAAAGAAAGTCCTGTGTTCCGGTCTCGGTGAGGGCGTTTCTGAGCTTTTGCAGGTTTCCTCCGAGTACTCTGGTTTTCTTCCCACAGTATAAAAACATGCATTAGGTAAACTAAATGATTCAACCATAAAATCGGAACTTTTATTTTGAAACTGATCGCTAACAGTGAATTTTGTTCACACAGAGTTAGCAGTCACATGCTTCTAGAACTCTATATCCTGCATGAATGTATATAAAAACAATTACTTGGATAACAGGAAGGGTGAACTGACAGTTTCATTCCCTTCCACAAACAACCTGCAATTTTTTTTTTTTTTGTCGTACGAATTTAACGGTGTTACAACAGAAGGGACTGACACGTTTGGATGAGGTAGATATGAAATCTGCATCACATACAAAATACGTGCTGGGTGTCTTCTGTGGCGAAAATAGGTCAGGTCTGTAATCCAATCATACGATGTTCATACCAAAGTAATACGAGTAATCCAAAATGGGAAACAAAATTCTCGTACGATATTCCGGTGATACTCGGTTGATGTATAAACACTGTATATCTCAAACATACACGGTCATAAAAATGTCCAACATGGAACATTCATAGGCCTACTGCAAGAAAACCATACGATTCAGAGCACATCAGTTGAAATTCATAAGATTTTTGTAACACAGCGGTAGGGCATCACACATTAGATGTAAGAAACGCATCCACACAGATGCAACAATGTAAGTAGTTTTGATGGGAGATTATGGGTTGTTTTTTGTTGGTTCAGGGTTTTTTTTTTGCATAATTGGCCTTGTTTTTGTGACATTTTCCTTCACTTTCTCCCTATTCTTCCTTAATTTCCTGATTTTTTAATTCGATTAATGTTTTTTTTTTTAAAAACCACGATGCACTGAAGCCGCATGAATTGGAGCGCGAAGTAGCGAGGAATCCCTCTGTGTGTGTGTGTGTGTGTATATATATATATATATATATATATATATATATATACACACACACACACACACACACACACACACACACACAGTATGTTATTCATTTTGTGGTATGACCCAAATTACTTAGATGAAAGCTGAAAATAAACAGAAAACAGCATAATTTAAAAAAAAAAAAAAAAAAAAAAAAGACCTTTAATTTTTTTCTCCCAGTGCTGTTCCTTTAAATATTTTCCCCCAGATGTAAAATCGAGCCAATCAACATGAATGTCTACTTTAGCACATGGCACTTTAAACCAATCAACACAAAGGTCAACTTTAGCATGTGGCACATTGAACCAATCAAAACAAACAAGCACATGGCCAGTCTGTTGGGTTTGTGTTTCCATAGCATGAAGCGACCAGGATGGGACACCAGTCCATCGCAGGTTACCTTCCCAGTATATTTTCCGACTTGGCATGCTGACTCACTCTTGAGTGGTAAGATAAGTTTGTGTGTGCGTGACCTACTTTTTTTGACCTACTTTTCAAGGTCACAGAGGCAAAACTGCATATTTGGTTTCTGGATGTTTCCTGCCGTGTGCTGTAGCTGGTGTTATGCCTGCTCGATATATGCTTATTATGAAATGGTCCTTTCAGCAGGAACTTCTGGACTCCTGTGATATATTTTTCAGAATTGCATTCACACTCATTGTATTTGGGAGACGTCCGTATCCAGAACGACTTACATTTATCATTTCTATACAGCTGAGGGCGAACGGCCTTGCTTCACGGCCCAATAGTGGAAACATGGTTGTAGTGGGACTTGAACCTTTAACCGTCAGCTCAGGGCGGTAACCACTGAGCCACCGCTGTGCAATCAGTCTCATTCCTCCACCAAAACATTGCAAGGTTAAATCCTAGCAATCCAAAAATACACAGACAGCACTCACTATATATAGACTGATTTCACCATGACTGATGAAGACCTAGAAAAAGTGCAGAGGCAGTATAACTCTCAGTGGCGAGTTGCCAAGCTGAGGACCCCCCCCCCCCCCAAAAAAAAAAAAAAAACGGAGTAGGATGGGTTTTTTATTGAAGAACCCTAAAACCCCCAGATGTCTGTAGATTAGTCTTTTGTCCCCCAGGATTCTGAAAGAAGGAGAAATGACAGTATTTTTAGATCCAAACTGTGTATATAATCCCTTCTGTGCGAGGAAGCCTTTCCGTCTCCACACATACCAAGAGAAAATTTCTCAGATACATCTTCAAGATACACCAGATGAAGCTCACGAGTGGCGCATCAACAAGCCACTTGACTATTAACCCGGAGATCGCGAGTTCGAATCCGGATTAATGTCACAGCCATCCGTGACCGGGAGTCCATGGGAGCTGATTGGCTGAGCTCTCATGGGAGGGAAAGACAGCATATGCTCACTTCTCGGTCACTCACCGCAAACGCCAACCACTCATGGGTATCTGTGAGCTCATTCGTACAAGGGGGTGGATGACGTCCCATCAGGCATTTTAAAAATATCACCACTGTGTCTGTTCTTCTACAAGCACAACTATCCTTGTGGGCATGGCCTAATATTTTAAATGGGCATAGCTGGCTGGTATAACTATAGTAGGAATTTAAAAAAAAACAAAAGCCCTCATCCCAGCCACCATATTATGAAATGGTGATGATCAGTGATGGCATTTGTTCCAATTCACGGAATGTAAATTCAAGATGACAGCTGTGGTGGCTGTGTTGGACATTGCACTGCGACAAAAATCGTTACACTTGTGAAGATACCCAATTTACCATGCACAAGAAAAACGGCGATGATCAGTGTTGGCGTTTTTTTTTTTTAAACTAGTGCGCCGAATACAGATTCTGAACACCAGCTGTGGCAGCCATATTGGATATCGCACCTCAACAAAAGTCGCTACGCTCATGCAGTAACCCAGTGCCAATATCCACACCAAAGCACTGGTTATGCCGGTTTTGAGCTGGTGCACTTGTTGACGGATGGAGATTGTGCATAACGTCAGTACCGCTAACGTCCACTGGGCTGAGGGGTAGGAATGAAGTCACAATACTACCTGGCGTTATGTGTGTACCTGGGGCACAGGGAGAAGTACAGTCCGGGGAAGCGGTGTATCCAGGTGAGACTCTCGTCCTCTCCGGTGCCGCTCAGCACGCGCTCCTTGTGCCTGTCGGACGAGATGTGCTGCTGCCACTGACGCTCGCTGTTACTGTGCTTCCCACATAGATGGCAGTAGAACCCGTCCTGATACACAAACACATAAAATGATCCCCGTATGTTCAACAATCAGACCATGTATCTTTACCATGGTGATAAAAAAGGGTCCAAGCATCATCGGATCATCATCATTACTACTCCCTTTACCACGTTTACCCTCCTCCCCCTCCCTGTCACATCACGACTCATAGTCTTCTTTTCTTTCACCACAACCCTTAACGTTTTTTCTCTCCCTCTCTCTTTCTTTTCGCTTGGACCCAAGCAATCGCTGCTTGCAGACATATTTATATTTATGTTTCCTTGACGGAAATTACAGAGATTATAGTGCAAAAAATGTCCAAATTCAAGATAGGAAAGACAGAATGAAAGAGAGGGATGGTAGCATGGAGAGGTTTGAAGAGACGTGGCAGAGACAATGCACACGAACTCACAGCATCTTCTGCGAAGTCCGTCGGCATGGTGATCTGCTTCTCCTCTCCGAACTGCGATGCCGAAGCACCATCGGGTTGCTTGTTCTGATTAGCTTTCATCAACCACATTTCATAAACCTGCTGCAGGTCACGCACTACAACACACACATACACACAGTCAGGCATTCAGAGAGAGTCTCATCTTCAGAAAACCACTGAGACACTGAGAAATGCTCCATACAATCTGATTGGCTGTTTGAAACGCAGCACTAAAAACCCACCTACTTTCTCCAGTTATGCAAATAAACACTGATTGATTGATGCATGTATTTATTTGTTTGTTTATTAATAATAAATAATCAGACTCACAGCCGGTGTTCTTCATATAGGTCCACAGCTCCTTCTCCTCCAGGCTGTGAGCGAACGAGCAGTTCCCGATGTAGTGGCACTTCTTTTCCTTTAAAACGTGTACGCAGATCTGCAGGGACGCAACGTTACAGAAAGTCAGGAAGCACTCGCACAGTGCTGGAGAATAAAACACGATGCCAATCCCACCAGCAACAAGACCTGACATGAGATTAAATGGTAGGTTCTGATTGGTTACAGTGACGTACTTATTATCTGTCGTCTGATTGGTGCTGGTGCACTTTTTGGTCCAGGCTGAAGCCTGATTGGTTAATGTGGGAGAGGTGGCAGGAGAGTCAACTACAGGGACTATACCAAGGACAGGGAGTACTTTGAGCTCAGTAACGTTATGGCATCAGGTTGAGAAGTAGTGAGCTCAGACCTCACAGAATGAGACTCACGTCGTACTGCTGTGGATACGTCTTCGCAAAGGGCAAAGGTCGCACGGCCACCCACTTCTCTCGGTCTAAAGACTTCACCAAAAGCACCCGCCGTTCTTTAATCCAGCTACGGAAAGAGACACCAAAAACTAATCAGTACAAGCAACAATGAGACATGCTTCAGTGTGTGTGTGTGTGTGTGTGTGTGTGTGTGTGTGTGTGTTTCTTTACTTGTGACGTGCTTTAGCGCTGCAGTACTTTAGCGCTTTATCCGGTTCACTTGGCAGCCCGACACTCCAGCACTGTCCGCACACATACTTCATCGTCAGACGCAGATCGAAATTCTTCCTCACTAACGTACTTCCTGCTCCGGAAGATAGGTCAGATCCCACCTTTCCATATGACTCCACCCCTCTGCTCTGTCCTTCCCATCTGACTGCAGCACCATTAGTTTGGGATGCAGAATTGTTTACAGGCTACATTTAAAAAAAAAAAAAAAAAAAAAAAATTAGATATTATAGATAATAATAATAATAATAATATTACTACTACCAAAGAAGAGATTTATGGATGTGGTGAAGGAAGACATGAAGGTCGTTGGAGTCAGAAAAGAAGATGCGGACGACAGGGTGAGGTGGAGGCGGATGATTTGCTGTGGCGACCCCTGAAGGGAGCAGCCGAAAGTAAAAGAAGAAGAAGAATAATATTACTACTATCATTATTATTATTACTATTATTATGAGGGCGGCACGGTGCCGTAGTGGTTAGCACATCCGCCTCACAGCAAGAAGGTCCTAGGTTCGAGTTCCGGGCTCAGCAAAGGCGTTTCTGTGTGGAGCCCGAATGTTCTCCCCGTGCTTGCATGAGTTCCCTCCAGGTACTTCGGTTTTCTCCCACAATCCAGAGACGTGCACATTAGGCTTACTGGCTGTTTCAAACTGTGAGTGTGAACGAGTGTGTGTGTGTGTGTGTGTGTGTGTGTGTGTGTGTGTGTGTGTTAGACCTGTGATGGATCGGCAAGCTGTTATAGGTGTACCCTACTTTCACACTCCGTCTCACTCACACCTCGTGGTAATCCAGATCATCCTCATGTGTATGCCACTGGAGTGTGGGAGGAAACCAGAGTATAGAGAGGAAACCCACAAAAATACAGAGAGAACATGCAAACGCTACACAGAAACCCCCTCGTCACGCTCATGAACTTGTGACGTGCACACCATATCGTTCCACACTGTAAAATGTAACGTATTACAGATGTGTGTGTGTTGAAAGCATATACTTACTCGCTGCTTGTGCCAATGTTTCTTCGATTCTTGCACAATCTCTTCATGAGTAGTGCCTACACACACACACACACACACACACACACACACACACACACACACTGTATTATAATTTGTGTTTGTGTGTAAGAGTGTGCATGTGAGTGTTTACGCATGTGTGAGTGTGTACCGTGGTCTTTCTGCAGGATCCAGCACTCGAGCTCGATAAGTGAATGAGAGAAGCTGCAGGTTTTGTCACGCTGGCACCCGTAACGCACCTCGTGGCGACACACGTCCAACTGACAATGTGAGCTGAGAGGCCTAATCTTACTGTAACACACACTGCTGCTGTTCTTCACCACGTGCACAAGACACCTGACACACACACGCACATATTGAAGGATGAAAAAAAAATCTAAATCACTTGATCATAAGATTGAAGCATAAGATAAGGCAGACAGACAGAAATGACTGAAGGAACAAACTTGTTTCTGTCGAACTGATGGTGCGAGCTCACATTGGAGCACAGGGACGGATTCTCTTTACAGCGCTTACTGATGGTCCTGGGTCTTCCATCAAAACAGTACTACACACACACACACACACACACACACACACACACACACACACACACACACACAGAGCAGATTTGAAATTTAGCGGTATTTAGAAATTATAATTTCATCAGTACAACTCTGTGTGTGTGTGTGTATGTGTGTGTGTGTATGTGTATGTACGTACCTCACAGAGGAACATGAACATGCCGCCGTGTATATTCAGTAGTCTGATGACACTCAGTGCTTGTCTCTGATTGGAGGACAGTGGGTTGAAGAGCAGTTCTCGAGTTAATAAGCCACGCCTCTCCTGCGTCCAAACGTCAATCTCCTCCTGACAGTATGCAAAGGTGCAGGCCTCGCCGTATTTACAGTCCTGTCGCTCTAAAACTTCTACACACACACACACACACACACACACACACACACACAGACACTCTTTAGTCTGGATGATATGTAAATAAAGTACAGATAATAAAGTAAAGGTTCAGGAACCAGACCACCAGTCACCTTTACAAAGCACATAAGGACTCTGGAAGTTGCCTCGAACTGGGCGTGGCCGAACACGCCTCCAAGGCGGAATGACTCCACCTTTTCTCCTGCACAGCAGGATGTCTTTCTTACAGCTGTGAGACAAATCCAACCTGTATTCATAGTCCAGCACACCAACACCTGAGACAGGGCACATGAGGAGAGACAGAGACAGGACAGATATAAAATATTATAGTGGATAGGGAGAGCTGAAGGTGTGTGTGTGTGTGTGTGTGTGTGTGTGTGTGTGTGTGTGTGTAGTTACCTATACGTATAAAACAGGATGAACAGGCTTGAGTGAATTCATGTGTGTGTTCAAGGGGATTTCTAGAGAGCTGAGATAAGGTGGACACCACACGACCATTCTACTCACACACACACACACACACACACACACACACACACACACACACACACCTTAGTCTGGATGATATTCTGAAGTGCAATACCAAATGTCAGAAAATTTAATGACATGGACAGAGGGAGGTACAGAGAAAACAAAAGGGACAGAGGGAGGAAAGAGGGGGGACAGAGGATAGGACAGCGGGAGGGACAGAGGGAGGAATGGAAATAAGGGAATGTATGAGTGCGACGATGAATGGAAAAAAGGAAACTTGGAGAATAAAAGTGAAACAGGAAAAAGAAAGGAAATAAAATCTCACCACACAAACAGTGTTCACACAGTTTGATGAGACTCCGATCTTCACTGGAGGGAGAAAACTGTGACAGACTTTACCACCTGGGGGGTGGGAGGGTGAAAGAGAGAGAGAGAGAGAGAACCAGAGGGAGGAGGCATTAATGATGTTTGTATGTATCATTTATTTATTTATGAGAAACGCTGCTCTTTATGTTAAAAGTTTGAGTGAACGAGGCGTGACCTTTGTATGCGTCAATCTCAACAAAGGAGGTATAAGATAAGATAAGATACAGCTTTATTAATCTCACAATGGAGAAATTCACTGTTACAGGCTCTTGAGGTACTATCAGTAGGGGGTGCAAAAATAGATACAAGTACGAACATACACACATACATATATATTATATAAGTAAATAAATAAATAGATACATAAATAGTATAAATTACTAAACAATAAAAGAAAAGAAAAGAATGGAGCAACTTTATAGATTGGCCTATATTAAAGTGTAATGTATCTGAGTGCAGAGTAGATGGGTTGATATGGTTCACAGTCAGTGGGGTAGATGTGGTTGATTAAAGTGCGCGGGGTTTTTATTGCACATATGACCTATAGTGGTCAGTTTCAATGAGGGGGGGTGTAGGCTTTGTATCTGTCACTCTCAATAAAGGAGGCGTGGTCTCTATATCTGTCTGTGCCAAGTACACTTACCAGGCAAGGTGAACTCCGAGAGCGAGTCGAGCCCCTCTCCTCCCACCACTAGAGGGGATTGCTGAGGCACTGAGCCTGGAGATAAAGCCTGAGCAAAGGTGTCAAGTGAATCCAGGGGCTTGACTGCGAGCGCCGGCTCATGATTTGTCCCACCGAATGAGTCCAGCGTGTTCAGATGAGTCACAGCGGAAGGGAAGAAGGCGGGGGGAAGACATGGGGAGGGAACAGGGAGGAGAGGCGGGAAGGACGGACTCAAACCCATCATAGGGACATGAGTGGGGACAACACTGCCTTTAGAGGGAGTCTGAGCAAGAGAGAGAGAGAGAGAGAGAGAGAGAGCAGTGTTTATAACAAATAATAGAAGTTAATATTCACGACTTCCTTGCCCGGCTGTGCTTGAGTTTGTTTACCGCATTTTCTGGGCCATAGGGTGCACTGGACTCTTCTTCTTCTTTTCCTTTCGGCTTTTTCCCTTTTTCAGGGGTCGCTACAGCAAATCATTTGATTCACACATTTGATTTGGCAGAGGTTTTTACGTCGGATGCCCTTCCTGACACAGCCCGTTAGCAAGGGACAGAAACACACTGACGGCTTTGCAGCTACTCTTACGAACGTCAGCAATGGTTCTTTTACATTAACCTTTCACCATAGACAGTGAAAGACATGGCCGGCCTTTGATAACCCAGTTAGCTGCACTGGGGGGGGAACAGTGACAACCTTGTGGAGAGCGGGACTCTAATCCCCAACCCTAGGGTCAGCGATCCAGCACCCTATACCACTAGGCCACTGCTGCCACACAGGGCACACCGGATTATAAGGCGCAACATCAACAGACGGTCTCTGTCCACACATAAGGCGCACTGGATTATAAGGCACATTAAGCAAAACAAAAGTCAGATAAGTCAAACTTGATCCAAATCATTCACAATAACTCTCAACATTGTTCATTTATAACAATAAACTCACTTTTTCAACTCGTTCCTCTTTCACAAATCCATCAAATTCTTCATCTTCAAATGTCTGAGTTTAACAGTTGCACGAATTGGACATAAAAGCCCGGATCCCTCTATTTTTTTATTATTATATTATAATGTTTTATTATCTATTATTTCCTCAAGTGTATGGAGTCGCAGATCAATAGAAACAGAGATGAGGTGGAATAAGTCTTCGGGTCATGACCTAAACTTCTCAGCCACGCCCCCTTAAAGCGACAGTGTCATCACAGTAACAAACATGGCAGCACTCATTCACTGTGTGAGTATTATGTTGATTACAGAACGGAGGTCATTACTCTTAATGAGCTGTATCAGTGTAACTCCGTGGTTCTCAAATAGTGAGGCGTGCCCCCCCTGGCGAGCACAGTGTGATGCCGGGAGGGGGGGGGGGGGCGGCTTAGTGTGAGTCCAGGGAACATGCTTTTTTTTTTGCCATATTAGAATAAAGTGTAATTGTACATCCACTACAGCAGGTGGCAGTGGCTTCCTCACTGTCAGAGTGTGCCCAGAGATAAAATAAGAAGTGAAGTTAATAAACCCACCATGGAAATTTTATTAGAGACAGAAAGAGAGGTGGAGAGAGACGGAGACAGTGAGAGAAACGAAAGTCTCCCGGAAGCTAAGTCAAGGAGGTATGATGAAGCGGATGTAGCGCTCGGCTTCACTGTGCTGCGATGAAAAACAAGGAAAGACCGCTGTGTTCACTGTGGCTGAAAACATTGGCAGCGGACAGTATGAACCCAGATAACTTCAGGCGTCACTTAAAGAAATCACAGCCCGAACACGTGATGAACCGCGTGAGTTTTTTCAGCAAAAACGTGCCGAATATTGCCAACAACCATCCTGCTTTTTGAATGCTACTCCAGCAAACCAGCAAGCTCTGTTAGCATCAGATAAGGCTGAGTACCAAACTGCTCAGTGCAGAAAACCCCACAGCAGAGGAACTGATCCCACCTGCAGCAGACACGGTCTTGGTCATGCTGGATGACGTCACTGCTGAGAAAGTAAGTGAGAGAGTTCAGTACAGTAACATGCTTTAAACCCGGCTTCGAAAAGCTGTGCACTGCAAACGTGCTCATTGTACCATTAATCTGGACTTAATCATTTTGACAATAATAATAATAATAATAATAATAATAATAATACAAAGTGTTTTATTTATTTTTGTAGGTTAGCTCCTGAGTTAATATTTCTGATCAATTTGAATTTATTATTATTTATTGATTTTATTTAATTTAAATTTTTATTTTTCAGTATCAAATGGTTCAAATTGTTGGTCAAAAAATGTTTAGTTAAAATAAAGATACTTTTTTTAAATTTTAGGCAAATTGGTGTACTTTAAATCTTTTTGTTTCAAGACTAAAAAATTGTTAATAACGTTATTCTTTGTTGGAAGTTGATCTATATTTCTTCCTTTTTTTTGTATTCCATAATGATAATAAAAATGTATTATGTTAATAAGGATACGGTGTTATGCAGAGGATTACTTATAACAATTTTTAGACAAATAAGACTTTATATTGGCGGGGTCACATGAAATGTTTTCGTCTTACTGGGGGGGGGGGGGGGACAGAAAATAATTGAGAAGTGCTGCTTTAACTGTAAATTCAAGAAGGTTAATCCCAGGTCTCAGGAGGACACCTGTAGCAGTGCTTTATCCCGGTGATGAACGTGAGACTCTCATAAAGCCAGCTGAGCATCCTCAGATGCAGACGCATCCTGGTAACAAGACAAATGGTCATTATAGACGGATATTAGGTGGAAAAAGTCTTCCGGTCTCATGACGTAAACTTCTCTCAGCCACTCATATATTGTTCAGTGAGTCACCTGACTATGATAGCCGTAATGCCAGTATTTTGACATAAAGCTCGGATCGCGCTAACTTACAACCTGTTGACACCAATATCTAGCGGTTGGAGTTCTTTGGTTAATCCACCGGAATGATAGTAACCTCTGAATTAGTTTGCTTCACTTGGGTTTTGACGGTATCATTGAGATGGAGTCGCACGGCCCCACCGGATTATTAGCCTTTAAGTGTGCCTTATGGTCTGAAAAATACGGTATACTACTCTGGATGTCTCACATGTGGAAGCTGTTCTTGCTTGGAGACGTGGTCCAGCAATGTGTCCAGCTCGTCCCCCATCAGCTCACAATCATGCAGATGCTCAGACACGGGTACCGACAGACACATGGACGGCCCCTCGGAGGCGTCGCTCACGGGGACCGGGGCGGGCAGGACAGGGGATGTGTTCACAGATACACCCACTGTCAGACAGGGACATGAAAACACAACGTCAGAGTACAAATTACCCATGAAGACCTGAAGAGCAAAAGGATTCACGCTCACCTGTGACATCACACAAGCTATCCAGCCCGTTTGACATCTTGAGGGATGGAAGGGAAAACAACAACAACAACAACAACAACATGAGATTAAACATTGTGACATTTATTAATAAAGAATAACTTAAAAAAAAAACACAGTCTCACCTGATCCAAAGAAGGCGGGGTGTCTCTGTTAGTCTCAGTGATGCCCTGATTGAGAAAAGGAGGACAGGTCAGACTCTCACCTGCACTACATTTACTGGTACTTGGTTTGGTATAAACACTCGGAGTTGAGTCGTTACAGGAAAATAATCAGCGATGTGCTGGTGTGATGGGAGTCACCCATGTACTGTTAGTATCCCAACATTAAGTCACATGACTTGAGCACCAACATGACTGACCTGTACTCCAGCATAGGCATTACACGTCTTCAGATCCAGTGTGTGAGCCAAATCCTGGGCCAGATCCTTCAATCGCTCATCCTAACAACACACACACACACACACACACACACACACACACACACACACACACACACACACCATAACTTTATTAAAAGCAACAGGGGAAAGCATTAGTGGATTAATTTTCTAACATAACATGAACATGACAAGTGTGCAAGAGAGAATGCATGAGAGAGAGAGAGAGAGGGAGGGAAAGAGAGAATGTCCGAGTTACCTGTGGAGAGGTGAGCAGGCAGGTGGTGCTGCACTCATAAGCCTCGTCCAGTCTGCCAAGCTCCCTCAGACACACTGCCTTCCTGTACAGAGCCCTGCCGCTGTCCTTACACACACTCAGAGCACTGTCACAGTCCCTCACACTCGCCTCCAACTCACCCTGTACACACACACACACACACAATGCAATCCATGTACCCTTTACCCAATGCTACATCATGGCTGACAGGCAACAGGAACACACAGCGTCAGGTTCCGAGTCCCGCAGCACAGGTTAAATTGTCACACACTTGCCTCGCTACAGAAGAGTGCCTACAGAAGGTTAGCACTCCTGGTCATGCTGCTTGAAAATGTTCAGTCCCTGCGAAACAAGATGGACGAGTTCATGCTCAGATTGCAGCGCAGAGGGATCTACAGGACTGCTCCATGCTGTGTTTCTGTGAAACATGGCTCGAGGAGAGTACACCCGACGAGGCGATTGCACCAGCCGACTACACGGCCTTCATTCTCTGCGATCCCGAGCGCCGGAGTCGTCGTTCGGCCCCTTCCCACCTGGGCTTATTGTTAGCTAGGTTGCAGTTAGCATTGAGCTACCATAACATATTAGCTCAGGATAGCAGTTGAGCATATGGTCGACTGGTCATATATGAGCATAGTGCAAAGCATGAACAAACAAAGCGACAGCGCCATCTTGGAGACGTAACTCCAAGACGTCACTCCAAGTTCAATGTAAAAGGACATGAAGCGAAATAAAGTTTATCCTTTTGGTATCGTTTGTTAAACATGCGATAGAACATAAAATCTCATGCACAAACATTCTAAACATCAACTTAGATACTGTACTGGAATAATTATGGAAACAGACTTTAATACAACAGTTCCGAGGAAACTGTTGTTTCTTGTCTTATTTCTTCAGACGAGACATCCAGTGTTTTCTATGGCTTAGCCTGAGAAGACGCACAGCGTGTGAGTGGCATCATAGAGCTTAACTGGTAATGAAAAACACACAAAAAAGGAGGCTCATTGACAGCTTATGCGCGAATGAAGAAAAAGGGGCATTACATCTCAACCAATCAGCTGGAAGGAGGACAGCCATTGGCTGAATTTGAGTGACGTATCAGTTGCTTGGCAGTCTGCAAATACTCAAACCGTGAGTGCAAAACCATGAATAGTCAAGGGTCTACTGTACACACACATACAGATGGTATTGCATGAGAAGACGACACATACATACGCATGCACACACAGATGCAACAATGTTAATAGTTTTGATGGGAGATTTTGGATTGTTTTTTTGTTTGTTTATGAGTTTTTTAGCATAACTGGCTTCGTTTTGTAGCGTTTTCCTTAATGTTTTTACCCCATTCTTCCTTAATTTTTAATTCGATGAATATTTATTTTTGATTTTTTTTAAAAAACCACGATGCACTGAAGCCGCTTCAATTGAAGTGCGAAGTAGCGAGGGATCCCTATACTGTGTGTATATAATATTATATATATATATATAAAGGTGGAGTGAAAATTTAAATTACTATTTTAATTTGGAATAGCCATAAAAAGATGTGGAGAGGTGTCATCTAAAAGATTTTAAAAGTTCATCTTGCTAAGTCGATATCTTAGGCTCCCCCAAGAGCCTTGAAAATTAGGGTGGAGTGAAAATTGTGAAAAATTACATTTTTGATTATTTTTACTTGGAATAGCAATAAAAAGATGTGGAGAGGTGTCATGTAAAAGATTTTAAAAGTTCATCTTGATAAGTTGATATTATAGGCTCCCCCAACAGCAATGAAAATGACCATATTTGGGCATTTTTACTGAAAATGTTTAATTCTGATATAGTGATCCAATTTGCTTCTATATTATCAAAAACATTTATTTTAGGCAGTTTGGCACAGTGTTAACATATATTGTCTCAAAAAATCATACATATTCAGATCAGTCGATATGACTGTCCCATATAGAAGTCTCATTTTGTCTCAAAAACTGGCATTTTTGCCCTCGAGTTCAGTCCTGTATGGATTAAGCCACCTCATCGATTGTTGCCACATACAGACTGTGATGCCTCAGTCACCACCTTGATGCACCTCTCCAAAACCTGTGTGTGTGGCATGGGTATCTGTCGAATGTGCCATGAACTGTGAATGTTCTAATGTGTGTGTGTGTGTGTATATATATATATATATATATATATATATATATATATACACACACACACACACACACACACAATCTACATACACACACATATATACACACACACACACACACATATACACACACATACATATACACACACATACATACACACACAGGCACACACTGACCATATTGGGGGCACCAATAATTTTTAAAACAGCTTTTTTGTGCTTACAGACGCTCCCCAACTTACATTTTAGTTTGGTTCCGGATGGCCGAACGTAAGGATAAAAAAAACGTAAGTTGTTAAGGTATGTTCCAGTGACGTATGACGTTCATACTGTACTATACATCAATAAATACCATTACCGTATGGTAATGTACAATATGTGAGCCACCGAAAGTAGTTCACTTGCTTGTGCTTGAGACAAAGCACGGGTTATCCAGACTTCCGGTCTTTCAAGTGAGCAAGGGCCCCGTTGAATACTCGTTTAGTACGCAGCCTGCACTGATGTGAATCACCAGCAGAGTGGAAAGTTCTCTTTCTTTACTGGATTCGGGTTTTCATTCATTTTACAACTCTCTTTGCTTAACTTGCACCCATGCTCGTAGGCTTAAGCTTGTGACCAACCATATTTGCTTAGGGTTACAAAAGTCCACAAAACAGTGTAAACACAAAGATCACAGAGACAACGTCTTAACACAAGGGTAACACGCACTGAACTGGGAAGAAGGAGGGGCACGTTCAGTGTGTCGTTTGTAAACAATGGACGCAGCGTCATTACGTCATTACATCAGCGTACTACGTAGTTACGTCTCATACTACAGAGAGCGCACTAAACTCACAATTCGACAATTTTTTTTGTTTTTAAATAAAATAAACGTAAAATCGAAAAAACGTAAAACGAATGAACGCAAGTCAGGGAGCGTCTGTATAATACATTTATCTGCTAATATTTTACACTGCAGGTTTCTAAACCTGGCCCAGTTCTCATCAGGTACACGTACGGATGTAAACAGGACGGCGGTGATAAATATCTTACCATGTTGTGTTGTGCCGCAGCTCTGTTCACATAAAGGCTCTCAAGCAGCGCCGTGGGAACCGTCACTCCTTCTCCTTGAGCGTATCTCGCCACGCTCACTCCCTCACTGAAATGGCCTCGCGCCAGCATCCAGTCGCCCTCCCGGAACGCTGCGTTACCTTCGTCTAACAGATTACACACCAGCTGCATGAGGAAGCCCTGAATCGAAGAGTACAGCAGAAGCATCATCAGACACACAGATATCAATATAAAAAAATAGAAGCTCTAGAATGTTCCGGGTCTTTAAAAAACATTACATGGCTCATTTGAATCCTCTATCCTGATTGGTTGGTCATGGCATTCAGCAGTAACAAATCATCGTTATGGAGCCCATTGTTAGCATGAGCAATAAAATAGTGTTCAAAATAATTATTAAATCAATAATAATAGTCATCAGAGATGGTGACACTCCTCAGCAGTTCTTGAGAAATAGCCTGAACAAAATTTACAAAGGTCATGGTCATTCTGACAAGGTCAAAAGGTCAATCTGAAAAACTACACAGACATACACGCAACAGGAACCCTCTATGTAAAATTTCAGAATGTTCCACCCAGCAGTTCTTGAGAAAGAGCCCAGCTAACGTTGTGACCACTTTAATAGGGACACTGGTACACCTGCACCATGTGATAGCAATGCATAAAAGATGGTCAAAGGTTAAACAGGGAAACTGACAAGCCAGTGAACATCTACAAGCCACAGGAAACCTGCAAGCACCATTTCAGAATGATCCTCCTGGCAGTTCATGGGAAACAGCCCAGAAAATTTGGGGTAAGAGATGGGAACATCAATGCGGAAGTAGGCGATGACAAAAACCCAACATCCTGATAGTTGAGGAATAACAAACAGAACCATCCAGTCCTCCAGCATGACTGAACAGGACATAGAAAGTGGAATGATTCAGGTTATTAAAAATGTCCGCCCCACGATGATCCACTGCTGCCACGGAATGTTTGTATTCATGCACATGACAGGAAGTCCTACTGAGTCATGAACCCCCATCAGCACTCAACGTCGGTGTAGCATCTCCACTAAAGATCTCTTTAATGCTGGCAAGATACCTCCTGTAAACTATTCTCTTTAATAAACTGTGGGGTTTCTGTGCACTGGGATTTGAGCTCACAACCTTCTGGTCTGAATGAATCATTGAACTACAGTTCAGTGTGCCATGTGGATGGATTTAGGATGAGTCGTTCCTGATACACCGAGCGTGTTAATAATTCACCTGCTGATAAACACTAGGAGTTCAAAATCCCCACTCGACTTTTCAGTGAATCGAACACAACTAACCCAAAACCCACCGAGTCACTGTTCAGAACCAGAGGAAAACAGGTTTAGATTTTTGGGAAGGGTTTTCTGGTCTTGCTCTTGAGATGCAATGATAAGCGAGGAGGGGTGAGATGGCGAGGAAAATAGATACTTCCCGAAATATATTTCATCACTAGTCACATAGTGTCTATATAACAGAATGAAGCCGTACCTCATAGCCCTCTGGGTCGGGGTATGGCAGCGACGACCTGCGGGGGAAACAGAAATTAAATTAGAGGACAATAAGGGATGGTTAAACTGTAGAAAGATTATTATAATTAATAAAATATTCATATTTAAAAGACATGTCATCACACAGAATATTTAGAAAAATTCCTTAGAAACTCATGCCTCAGTGATAGCGCTGCGCTTAAAGGAAATGTCTGCAATTCTTTGTAGCAAATTAAAAAACATTAAACATTTTTAACCGATCATCTCCACAATCAATCCTCATCTCCGTACACCCGGTCAGGTCATACTTGGTCCCTCTACCCATATTCGGAGATGGTCTGTGCTGCATACAGCTGCATTCAATCAGTGGCGTGTAGGCAGAAATTACATTCCAGGTCACATTTACATACCGCAGCCTCATACACCCTGACCCCAGCGTACCTACAGGTACAACCTAATTCGATGTCATATTTACATAACTCTGAGCTCTTCTTTTTTTTTTTTTAACTTACGGGCGTCTCTTGAAAGTTAAAAACAAACCCCAGCTTTGAGCTTTGCAAATGGAAATGATGCATTTGTTTATTTTGGCCATGGAACAGTGAAAAGATCTGGTCACAAGTCATCACACACTGTAACACATAGAGCAAGCTATCTGTGACCTGATCACTCAGGAAGGTATGATAACGTCTAGTGTGAATAGGGAGCGGAGCTAATTTCTGTGTGTGTGTGTGTGTGTACACACAGTCCGCCCCCAACTTACGAAATTAATCCATTCCAGAGCCCTTTTCGTAACGCGGGGATTTCGTAAGTAGGGGTAACATCTTACATGTTAAACGCCTAATTTGTTCCAAGGCGCCAGTCTTTGGACTGGATAAACCTTATAAAAATGATAAAAGTACACCAATCTTGTATGAAATGTGTTAAAAGTAAAAGAAAATTATTTATTAAACCATTTAAACATTTTATTAACATATTTATTAATTAAAACATTTTTTATTAACACACATACACACCTGTCTCTCTCTATCTCTCTCTCTCTCTCTCACACACACACACACACACAGTACACATTAAATGTTTATTGTGGCGCTGCGGGCCACACCCACAAGCAGGACGCCGGAGCATTTTAAGATGTGAAATTCAAAGCGCATTCCCTGCTTGGCAGATTGGAGGTCCAAACTCAACTTTAACTTGATTCCTTAAGGGATCAGCGGTCCATCCAGATGAGCCGCGTTTTGCTCACATGCGCCACATTTATTAAACATTTACTGAATTAAACAACTTAAAAAGCTAAACTAAAATCTAAAGAGTTAAGCCTCCTTCTGTCTCTCTCTCTCTCTCACACACACACACACACACACACACACACACACACACACATATACACAAAACTCAGGCAGCTGTTAGAACAATTCTATTTAAATGTTTAAATGGACGGGATGTTTTATTTAAAGCGGAATTACAGTACCTGTTTGAAAGATCAGAGGTCCTCATTCAACATTAACTTGCTTCCTTGTGAAATTGGCGGTCTTCTCCCACGGAGCACTCTGTTTTAATATTGTGCCGAAATAATAGCCTCCATCACTGTATTTCCGCTTTAAGGTCTCCTTCTGGTTCAATATTGTCCCGATTGTCGAGGGGTTTCGGTGATAACGAAATAACGCTGCATGTTCAATCTCAAAACAAGTCAACCGTCAACTCTCCTTCACGCATGTGACAAACAGGAAGCATGGGTACAGGAAGTCAGCTGCATCACTCCTCCTAGCCAATGGGAGGCCAGCGGGGCGGGATGTTGGGAGACAGCCAATGAGAGAGCAACTCACGTATTGTGTGAAATTTTGCTTGGTGCGTTTAAAATTTTGAATGGTGCATTTGGCGCTTTTCGAAAGAGGAGGTTGTTTTCAGTTCACCGCGTGTTAACCTTGTGTAAAGACGTCGTCTCTGTGATCTTTGTGTTTACACTGTTTTGCGAACTTTTGTAACCCTCAGCAAATATGGTTGGTCAGAAGCTTAAGCCTACCAGCATGCGTGCAAGTTTTCCAGCATATGCCGGAATTTCCAGTTTTCCCAGGACTGAATTAACTATCTGCTCGGATCGGCGTAAGATAAGATAAGATAAGATACAGCTTTATTAATCTCACAATGGAGATATACCATGCATACTCAGTTAAGCAAAGAGAGTTGTAAAATGAATGAAAATCCGAATCCAGAAAAGAAAGAGAACTCTGCTCTGCTGGTGATTCACATCAGTGCAGGCTGAGTACTAAATAAGTATTCAACGGGGCCCTTGCTCACTTGAAAGACCGGAAGTCTGGATAACCCGCGCTTTGTCTCAAGCACAAGCAAGTGAACTACTTTCGGTGGAGCGCCTCACATATTGTAAGCGTTGATTGGCTGTTTTAAGCGCAATGTAAAGTGACTCGGCTCAGCTTCATGTAAAGTGACCATCCGTCGACCATCGGAACCTTTTACAAGCAAAAAGATCGCATCATAGAGAATGTTAAAGTTTATATTTGATACTGTATTTGATATTTGATGAGAGAATTTGATTAAAATTTATCTATTTGAAATTATTTTGCTTGAATTTAATTTATTTGAAAATAATGTTGATGTTATTTGATGTATTAGATATTATTTTGCAATGTTATGTTTATAATAATTGATTTAGGGTGTTTTATGAGATACGGTAATGGTATTTATGGATGTATAGTACAGTATGACCGTCATACATCACTGGAACATACAGTAACAACTGACTTTTTTTTTTTTTTCACCTTATGTTCAGCCGTCCGGAACCGAACTAAAATGTAAGTTGGGGAGCGTCTGTATATATATATATATATATATATATATATATATATATATATATATATATATATATATATATATATATATGCCATGTAATGTTTATAGACTTTATTAATAAATTTCACAGTACAAAATTTAAAAGTTTTTCTTAAGCATACATGTTACTACATTAATACTGTATTAATGAGTAAGATTGTCTATAGAATGTGTTTAAGAAGCAGATTTTAGCACATGTAAAAGATACATAATATTTTACTTCTGGCTGATCATTCACGCATGTAATATGATACATGAGGTTTTAATTCCATGTACAGAACTCGCGGATTATTTTCATTCGTGGGAGGGGCCGGAACCAAACCCCCATGAATATATATCAGTTTGAGGATTTAATAATTTTTTTAAATAAAAATAAATAAATAATTAAAGTTATTGCGTTATGTTATTTTAAACACACTAGCCCCAAACACTCTCATGGCAACATTCACAGGTGTCCATCCTAGTGAACATCCTATCTGTTTTATCTCCTGGTCAGAACAGTGGTTTGCATGTTCGCCTCACAGCAAAAAGGTCCCGGGTTCGATTTCCAGGACTGGACTGTTTCTGTATGGAGCTCACATGTTCTCCCTGTCCTTGCATAGGTTTTTATCCAGGGACTCCAGTTTCATCCCACAGTCTAAGTATGTGTGTTGAGACCCTACAATGGTCTGGGTGAGTTACTCAGGTTGTACCCTACCTATGCTCAGAATCCGCTGAGATGAGCACCCGCCTTCCTGTGACCCTAATTAGGATTAAGCAGCTTGGAAGATGAATGAATCTGGATGCATATAAATATTTCCTGGTGAAACCACCCTAGTTCATGGACTTAGTATCTTATTCTCCTGCACTACATCTTGTTTTGGTTCTGTATGTTTGCAGTAATGACAACGTGACAGCGTAACTGGAGAAACAATCCTGCGCTTGTGTAATAACTTGGCAACAGTGACTGGTAGAATTGTAAAAAGTCAGCAGCGGAAGGAAAACAATTTCAGAAGAAATAATAAAGATGGTGATGTTCCATGCTAATTCCACAACCGTCCGTAGCCGGGAGTCCACGAAAGCTAATTGATCGAGCTTTCACGGGAGGGAGGGACGGCATACACTCACTTCCCTGTCACTGACAATGATCGCCAACTAATCACGTGCGTCTGTGAGCTCATTCTCACAAGAGGGCAGATAGCACTTTCCTCCAACTGTGTTACACCATCCCTCAAAATGCACATGTGCTGCAGTTTGAAAAGAATGGTTGCATGTCACTGAGGGTGTGTGTGCATGCTTTCGCCCCTCCCTGTTCGGTGCTGGTCCTGAGATAGGGAAGGCAATAGTGTACCTGATGGGTGGGAATTGGATATGAATAAATTAGATAGAAAATGTGGAAAAAATTTTAAAATAAATAAATGGTGCTGGTGTTAGGGGTCATTAACACTCACGTACAGGAGGAAGTGAATAGTTTTGGGAAAAGACACTGCAGCCATTTCCATTTTATTTATAAGACACACCACTGTATTTTATCTTTTGTTTTTTAATTATTATTATACCTGGAAACAGAGTGTGAGCCTTTAATATATTTGTGAAATATGTTTAATTGTGATGATTATTTATGAGCTCTTACTGAATGAAAGCCAGAGCTTTCTGGATCTCCTCCTTGCGCTTCTGCCGGTCCTGGTTCATGGCGGTGGTTCATGAGGTCCTGGAGGGGGAAAAGGAAACCTGAGATCATGATGATGATGATGATGATGATGATGATGACTGGAAAATGAAACTGAAATGACCTGAAGGTGGATTCTTATTACAAAATCTTCTAGAAATTAAACAATCCTTCATTAGACTAGTGTGGGCCACTGGGTTATATAAAACAATAATATTAATGATGATTTTTAAACAGGCACCAGAGAGAACACTGAAGTTATTTCCTGTCCGGAAGAAGGAGGATCTCAACACACACACACACAAACCAAAGTACAAACATAACAAGTAAACAAGGCGAATTCTTACAGTATAGAATGCAACTATGATAAATAAATATAAATAAATAGACCCCAGAAACACACACGTGATGTAAATAAGAACTAAATACACAGCGACCCGAGAGACACACACTTCACAGCCTGACTCCAAACTTACCTGAAGCTACAAAATGCTTTTAACACCAAGGTTAACAATATCAGCTTGTACTTTTAATCGTTTGTTTGGGAATTATCTGTCGAAATGACTTTTTTTTTTTAAGGGCGCTAACTACACGGAACATGTGATGACTCCCTGCACGGTATCCGCAGGTCCTAAACACCGCCGGGTTTTGGACGCTCCGCGCATGCACACTGGCTTCAAAAAAGAGAAGCCGTCGCCAGGTTACCAAGCGGTTAAAGGTACAGTACAGTATCGATCAGGCGAGTGACTGAATTATCAATAAGGTTGAACGTTTATAAAAAAAGAACATTAGTCAACAAGTGAACGCGAAATTACCGACAGTAATAGTTCACAGTTTGATTTAAAAGAAAAACGAAAGGATGTCAACCAATTTTCTCTGTTACGCATTTTCCATAGAAATTCAGTTCTGTTCATTTTCTGTAACCACTTAAACCTAATTAGGGTTGCAGGGGAGGCTAGCGCCCATCCCAGCCAACTCCGATCAAGGGAAGAGCACACCATGGACAGCTCGCCAGGCCATCACAGGATGGAAAACACACTGACGGCTTTGCAGCCTACTCTTATCGAAAGTCAGCAATGGTTCTTTTACATGAACCTCTCACCATAGACAGTGAGAGACATGGCAGGCCTTTGATAACCCAGTTAGTTGTACTGGGGGGGGACAGTGACAACCTTGTCAAGGGTGGGCCTTGAACCCCTAACCTTTGGATCAACGATCCAGCACCCTATACCACGAGGCCACCACTGCCCCCATTGAAATGCCAATAGACAAATTTACAGAGCCTGTGTTGGCCTAGCGAAATGTCCAGGATGTACCTCACCCTCGCCCAGAGTCGACTGAGATGGGCGCCAGCCTCCCCGCGACTCTAATTAGTATTAAACGGTTCAGAAAATTAACCAATTAATGAAATCTACTATTTCCTGTGCCACATGGTGAAGGAATTTATATAGAAATCCATACGAAAGTTATTAATTCTGAACTGTTAAATACTCATTAGAGTCACAGGGAGGCTGTCGCCCATCTCACTCGATTCTGAGCAAGGGCAGAGTACACCCTGGACAGCTCGCCAGTCCATCGCAGGTTGGAAACATATTGACAGATACAAAGCTACTCTTGTCGAAAGTCAACAATGGTTCTTTTACATGCCTCACACCATAGACAGTGAGAGACATGGCTGGCCTTCGATAACCCATTTAGCTGCACTGGGGGGAACAATGACAACCCTGTGGAGAGTGGGACTCGAACCCTCAACCTTAGGATCAGCGATCCAGCACCCTATACCACTTGACCACCACTGCCCGGATGTACGATTATCAAAATCTTTCAAAAAATTATATGGGCGACATAAAATTAGTTGATGGACTGGATTTTGCCTGCAGGCCTTGAGTTTGACACTTCTGCTTTACATGAACTTCTAACCACAGATAGTGAGATACATAGTTGGCCTTTGATAATCCAGTTATCTACACCAGGGAGACAGCAGCTGCAACCGTTGACAGTGGGGCTTGAACCCCCAACTATGGGATCGGTAATCCAGCACCTTACCACTGGGAAACCACTGCCACATACCAAAGTTCAATAGACTATTTTCTTTCTTAAAAAATCTCTGTATAATAAGTTTTTAAGAAAACCTTTTCCTATTCTCATGGTCGGCGTGACATCACAATCATGTGGCAACATGCGAACCAAACTGTTTTCCCCGCCTTTAAAATGGCAGCACATCATTGTAACCCAGATGTCTGACTACAGAGATAGTTCCAATAAGGCAAGATAGGTAATAATAACAGTGGGCAGTGGTGGTCTAGTGGTATAAGGCGCTGGATCGCTGATCCAAAGGTTGGGGGTTCGAGTCCCACTCTCCACAAGGTTGTCACTGTCCCCCCCAGTGCGGCTAACTGGGTTATCAAAGGCGGGCCATGTCTGTCACTGTCTATGGTGAGAGGCATGTAAAAGAACCATTGCTGACTTTCATAAAGAGGAGCTGCAAAGCCGTCAGCGTGTTTCTGTCCCTTGCTAAAAAGGGTTGTGACAGGAAGGGCATCCAACGTAAAAACCTCTGCCAAATCAAACGTGAGAATCAGATGATTCGCTGTGGCGACTCCCGAGTAAAAGGAAAAAAGCCGAAAGGAAGACAGACAGGTAATAATAACAGTGTACAAATATTAAACTAACAAATACAATATAAACCATTGAACTTCTGAATAAAATAAAATTGGCACATCTGTATTTAATCTCATAGTTGGCTTAACATCACAATCAATGCAGCCTTGAGGGGGGCACAAGCCAGTGTCCATCCTCACCCGGTCCCAAGCCCGGATAAATGCAGAGGGTTGTGTCAGGAGGGGCATCTGTCATAAAACATGCGCCAAATTTCATATGCAAATTATCAGTAAGACTTTCACACTGGATCGGTTGAGGCCCGAGTTAACAACAACCGCCATCCGTGCTGTTAACCAACATGGTGCTGGTGGAAACTGGACTATTGTTGGTCGAAGAAGGACAGGCGGGAGGCGTGTCTGAAGGCGGAGAGAGAAGAGGAAAGGTATGAGTCTAGTACTGAGAGTAGGGACTTTGACTGTTGGAACTATGACAGGAAAAGGTAGAGAGCTGGCTGACATGATACAGAGGAGGAAGGTGGACATACTGTGTGTTCAGGAGACCAGGTGGAAAGGTAGCAAGGATAGAGGCTTAGGAGCAGGGTTTAAGCTGTTTCATCATGGTGTGGATGGGAAGAGAAATGGAGTAGGAGTCATCTTGAAGGAGGAGTTTGAAAGGAATGTTCTAGAAGTGAAAAGAGTGTCAGACAGAGTGATGAGTCTCAAGTTAGAAATTGAAGACGTGATGTTCAATGTTGTTAGTGCTTATGCCCCACAGGCAGGATGTGAGCTATAAGAGAAGGAGAGATTCTGGAGTGAGTTAGATGAAGTGATGCAGAGTACCCCCAGAGGTGAAAGAGTGCTCATTGGTGCAGACTTCAATAGACATAAGATAAGATAAGATAAGATAAGATACAGCTTTATTAATCTCACAATGGAGAAATTCACTGTTACAGGCTCTTGAGGTACTATCAGTAGGGGGTGCAAAAATAGATACAAGTACAAACATACACACATACATATATTATATAAGTAAATAAATAAATAGATACATAAATAGTATAAATTACTAAACAATAAAAGAAAAGAATGGAGCAACTTTATAGACTGGCCTATATTAAAGTGTAATGTATCTGGAGTGCAGAGTAGATGGGTTGATATGGTTCACAGTCAGTGGGGTAGATGTGGTTGATTAAAGTGGGCGGGGTTTTTATTGCACATAACCGGTATTTTCACAGACAGTTACAAAGTGGCGTTGTACAGTCTGATAGCGGTGGGAATGAACGACCTGCGGTAGCGCTCCTTCCTGCACTGAGGATGCCTCAGTCGTCCACTGAAGGAGCTGCTTAGCTCCTCTACAGTCTGGTGCAGTGGGTGAGAGCTGTTGAACAGGATGGATGTGAGCTTTGCTACCATCCTCCTCTCACTCACCTCCTCCACAGAGTCCAGTGGGCAGCCGAGGACAGAGCTGGCCCTCCTGACCAGCTTGTTCAGTCTCTTTCTGTCCCGCTCTGTGCTGCCCGGGGCCCAGCAGATGGCAGCGTAGAGGATTGCAGAGGCTACCACAGAGTCATAAAATGTCCTGAGCAGAGGTCTGCATATGCCGAAGGACCTGAGTCTCCTCAGAAGGTGGAGGCGACTCTGGCCCTTCTTGTACAGGGCGTTGGTGTTGTGGGACCAGTCCAGTTTATTGTTAAGGTGAACACCCAGGTACTTGAAACTGTCCACTGTCTCAATGTCCTGTCCCTGGATGTTCACTAGTAAATGTGTGTGTGTGTGTGTGTTTGAGTGCTGACATGTTGGTGCAGGCAACAGAGGGTACGAGGACTTGATGGGTAGGTTTGGTATCCAGGACAGGAACACAGAAGGACAGATGTTCAGTGCTGTAGAGGTGAGTACATGCTGGTACACACTTGTTTTTGTGGCTGAGTTGTGTGTACAGTACTGACTTAATTTGGTCTACTTTATAGTTGATCAATAAAAATTTTTGCGACTGTGTAAATAAAAAGCAGAGATGAAGTGCTAAATAGTTTCAAAGCCAAAGCCGCACCCTTCCCACGCTCCGCGCACCTCGGTTGCTTCGCTGCCATCGTGTACTCACTTATTTTTTGACCACTACAGCACTGCAGATGTTGATAGATTTTGAAAAAAGGATGGAAATGGCTGTGGTGAATACTTTCTTCCAAAAGAGACAGGAGCATAGGGTGACTTATAAAAGCGGAGGTAGGAGCACACAGGTAGACTACATTTTGTGTGGACAATGTAATTTGAAGGAAGTCAGTGACTGAAAAGTAGTAGTGGGTAAGATTGTTGCCAAACAGCATAGGATGGTGGTGTGCAGGATGATGCTAAAAGTGAAGAAGGTGAAGAAGGCAAAGGCAGAGCAGAAGACAAAGTGGTGGCGGCTGAAAAAGGAAGAGTGTTGTGTTGTCTTCAAGGAGGAGTTGAAACAGGCTTTGGGTGGTCAGGAAGTGCTTCCAGATGACTGGACAATTACAGCTAATGTGATCAGGGAGACAAGTAGGAGAGTACTTGGTGTGTCCTCTGGAAGGAAAGTAGATAAGGAGACTTGGTGGTGGAATGAGGAAGTGCAGGAGTGTGTACATAGGAAGAGGTTAGCCAAGAAGAAGTGTGACATTGAGAGGACTGAAGAGAGCAAACAGGAGTACAGGGAGACACAGCACACATGCGTAGTTGGGGGAATCGAACACAATTGGAAGGAAAGCGCTATCTGCCCCCTTGTACGAATGAGCTCGCAGGCGCCCATGATTGGCTGTGATGATTGGCTGGCGATCACTGTGCATGATAGGTAAGTGAATGTATGCTGTCCCTCCTTCCTGTGAGAGCTAGGCCAATTAATCCCTGTGGACTCCCAGCTATGGATGGCTGTAAACACATTCACTTTTATGAAATAATACTTTATCAGACAGAAGGTGTTTGGAAAATTATAAAAAGTTTCAGGATTTCCTTTTTTGCAGCACTTAATAGTACAGTCATGGGGCAGTGGTAACTCAGTGGTTCGGGCTCTTGGGTATGGATTTAAAGGTTGGGGGTTCAAGCCCGAATTGGGCCACTAAACGTGGCTCTTAATCCATAAGAAGTTCTGAATACTCTGCCAAATGTTGTAAATATAGTTAGCATGACAATTAGGAATTTCAAGATTCAAGATTTTTATTTGCCATTTGTGCTGTGGTCGTGCAAAGAGTCAAGTTATAAAAAAACAGGAAGGCTCAAATCAACAAAAACACATACAGTAACTTCTACAGAATAAATACATAAATCCTATATTTTAAAAGGACCTTAAACAGGCCCAGTGAACAATACAATAATAATAATAATAATAATAATAATAATAATAATAATAATAATAATAAAAATATAAAATGATAATAAAAAGAATAATGAAAATACGTAATACAATAAATAAGTCAGGAGATACAACAACAAAGTCAATAGACACAACAACATAAATTATTTTGCACTAAATTATATTATATAGGGAAAAAGATGAAAGGAAGACAGACAGACATTATAAATATATATTATTTATCAATATTTTATCAATATTTTAGCAATAATTTAGCACTATTAGCTTGCTAATCAGTATAGCCTGACTTAAATCGGGTCATTACTGTACAGTATTAAGTAATTTGTCTCCCTTGCTAAAAGGGTTGTGTCAGAAAGGGCATCCGAGGTAAAAACTTATGCCAAATCAAACGCGTCAACTTGCTCAAAAACTACGACTCCCGTGAGCCACCGGGCGCCGCTTTTAAACGCGGTGACGTCATCCGAATGAGCGGGACGTCTCAGCCGGTGTGCGCATGTTGTTCTGTTTCTCACGTCAAATAAACCGAATTAAAAGTGTTATTCAGGTAAGTGTACTGCTGCTTATCACCTGTTTTATTCACAGGGATTATATTAATGTCTTACAAAAGGATAAACCCGTGTTTCTGTGCCGAAAAGGGTGTAAATGAATCGTGTATCTGTATATAAGCTAATGCTATAACTGATGTTTCATTCCTCCTCGGAAGGGTTCGGTGTCGCATTAAATTTAGCTCGGGTAAGAATTCAGATAATATTAACATTATTGTTTATTAGGTCTTTAGCTCTTGTAATTAAAAAGTGTGTTATTTTTCTCTTATGCAACATATAATTAGTATTTCAGAATAGTGTATAAACGATGAGGGTTTTTCTTTTTAGTGTTGTGTCAGTTTTTTGCAATTATTTAAATATAAATGAAAGTTTTACTCACAGAATATATGGATTGTTAATTGAGCAAATAAAATGATATCATAGATAAAATGTACCTGATTTTAATTCTGGGTGTCCCAGGAAAGATGCATGAGCACTGACCTCTAAAATAGGTGTTGCTAGGTTACCAGGTGATTACAGGAAAACTCCCTGATACTCACCGTGTGTGTGTGTGTGTGTGTGTGTGTGTGTGTGTGTGTGTTTAGGTGTGAGCATGGCATCAGATGTGGTGGCCCAGCTGGCCGACTCTCTGGCCCGTACACAGGTTGGAGAGGGGGAACTGAGCTATAAGGGCAAAGGCCTGAAGCTGGACAGCGCTGAGTCTGGTGAGGATGATGCTACCAGAGCCACTCTTCTAATACACGCTGCTTATCACCACAGTCGTGTAATATATCCAAGGAATTCAAAAATGTCACTCAGTTATTTTGTAATGGAGTTTGTGTGTGTGATTGTGTATATGTATATTAAATGTGTTTGCATTGAAGTTTAATGTCTGTCGTTTACCCTCTTTAACCCTGTAATCTTGCCGGTCTTGTCCCGGTTTGTGGTGTTTAGCGGAGGAGATAGTGAAGGAAATTCGGGGGTTTGAAGGACTGCGGGCTCTTCGCATGGAGGGGAATACTCTTGGGGTTGAAGCAGCACGGGCCATTGCTACGGCACTGGAGGACAAGACTGACTTTCAGGTACAAAATATCGTCAGTAACGCTCTACATCATCTCACAGTTGGTCTCACAATGTTGTTTTTATTCTATTTATTACGTATTCTATCTAATGGCATAATAGTGTGTGAAGAGATTTTGTGTTTTGGTGTGTTTACTGCAGTGTTGTTACTGGAGTGATATGTTCACAGGCCGCTTACGCTCAGAGATCCCTTCTGCTCTGGTAAGACCTGCTGAGGCAAACCACACCCACACATTCAAACACGTGCTGTCTTGTATTCCTTTAGGCTGCTTCTGTTTTTTTTTTTTTTTTTGAATAAACCTGAGACTGTTTCTCTATTCTCATTTATATGAACTTTGTCACACCAAGTATTAATGTTCATGGTGTTTGACTCTATCTTTTATGTCCAGATGTCTCTGGGTGATGCTCTAATATCCTCCGGCGCTCAGTTAAAAGTGCTGGATCTGAGCGATAATGCGTTCGGACCTGATGGCGTGAAAGGCATCGAGACGCTACTGAAGAGCTTGGCCTGCCACACCCTGCAGGAACTCCGCCTTAACAACTGCGGGATGGGCATTGGGGGAGGAAAGGTGAGACATCTTTTACTGTTTGGATATACTTCACCCATACCATGTGTCTTGGCACGTACGCTCAGGTGTCAGTGTGCACACACCCAGAGCAGAAAGGCCTAGAAGTGGCAGCGTGGTGGTACTGGAGCTTGAACCGCCGACCTTCTGCTCAGTAATCCAGAGCCTCAACCACTGAGCCACCACCCTCTTAAAAACAGGACATTTCTGCTCCATAGTGTTCAGCTCCACGATTACGATGCACCTATATTTCATATGACATAATTACTAATCAGTAATATAGAGATTGAGGCGCTAAAGAAAGGTGGAGCTCCTGACAGAAATCTCCATTGATAGGTGTCCAAGACTGGTGTTATAAGAATAGCGCGGATCTGCTAAAACGCTGAATAAACTTCATCCCATGAGAAAATGAATGTATTAATTAATTTCCGGTGTTACTGAATACTGTCTGGCATGGAAGAGAGGAAAGTTTTTTATTGTTGTGATTTTTTTTAATTTGATTATATTCAGAGTACAGTATAATAAATATTGTACTTGTAAAATATCAGAATATCATGATATTATGTTCAGATTGCATTGCCGAGCTCTGTACATCGCCTTATTGCATCCATACATGGTTTAGATCTTGGCAGCGGCCCTGACACAGTGCCATGAAGATTCGAGTAAACTCGGCACCCCGCTGGGGCTGAAGATCTTCATCGCCGGAAGGAACCGACTAGAAAATGACGGCACGACGGCACTGGCTCAGGCCTTTCAGGTGATGCAGACTTATCCCATCGTCAAATCCAGTTAAAGGCAGTACAAAGAGGAATTTATCATGAGAGTCTTCATGTTCACAGTTGATGGGAACCCTGGAGGAAGTCCACATGCCTCAGAATGGCATCAACTACCAAGGAGTGACTGCATTGGCCAATGCCATGAAACACAACTCCCAGCTGCGAGTGCTCAACCTCAATGACAACACCTTCACCAAAAAAGGAGCCATCGCCATGGCGCAGGTGTGATCACGCAGCAACATGTTCTCCACCATCGTCATCATCACCACTAACATGTGTAAACTGATTCTTTCTGAATGCCACGCTCCTTCTTTAACTGATGGAGGAGTAAAAGTAAGTGTGTGTGTGTGTGTGTTTTAGGCTCTAAAGCACCTTCGCAATGTGCAGGTGCTCAACTTCGGTGATTGTTTGATTCGCTCTGAGGGAGCCATCGCCATTGCTGAGACTCTGACAGATGGCCTTCCCATTCTTAAGGTACCGGAACATGACATTGTTAAATCAAGAAGGCACAAAATACCCTATGACACCACCAGTAGATACAGGCTGTAGACACTCAGAATATCTGGTAACATACTCCCGGTGCACATGTACTAGTCCTTCTCAAAAATTAGCATATTGTGATAAAGTTCATTATTTTCTGTAATGTACTGATAAAAATTAAACTTTCATATATTTTAGATTCATTGCACAACAACTGAAATATTTCAGGTCTTTTATTGTTTTAATACTGATGATTTTGGCATACAGCTCATGAAAACCCAAAATCCCTATCTCAAAAAATTAGCATATTTCATCCGACCAATTAAAAAAAAGGGTTTTTAATATAAAAAGGTCAATCTTCAAATAATTATGTTCAGTTCTGCACTCAATCCTTGGTCGGGAATCCTTTTGCAGAAATGACTGCTTCAATGCGGCGTGGCATGGAGCCAATCAGCCTGTGGCACTGCTGAGGTGTTACGGAGGCCCAGGATGCTTCGATAGCGGCCTTAAGCTCATCCACAGTGTTGGGTCTGGTGTCTCTCAACTTTCTCTTCACAATATCCCACAGATTCTCTATGGGCTTCAGGTCAGGAGAGTCGGCAGGCCAATTGAGCACAGTGATACCATGGTCAGTAAACCATTTAGCAGTGGTTTTGGCACTGTGAGCAGGTGCCAGGTCGTGCTGAAAAATGAAATCTTCATCTCCATAAAGCTTTTCAGCAGATGGAAGCATGAAGTGCTCCAAAATCTCCTGATAGCTAGCTGCATTGACCCCGCCCTTGATAAAACACAGTGGACCAACACCAGCAGCTGACATGGCATCCCACACCATCACTGACTGTGGGTACCTGACACTGGACTTCAGGCATTTTGGCATTTCCTTGTCCCCAGTCTTCCTCCAGACTCTGGCACCTTGATTTCCGAATGACATGTAACATTTGCTTTCATCCGAAAAAAGTACTTTGGACCACTGAGCAACAGTCCAGTGCTGCTTCTCTGTAGCCCAGGTCAGCCGCTTCTGCCCAGTCCACTGCTTCCACAGGTCCCCCAAGGTCTGGAATCGGCCCTTCTCCACAAACTTCCTCAGGGTCCGGTCACCTCTTCTGGTTGTGCAGCGTTTTCTGCCACACTTTTTCCTTTTCACAGACGTCCCACTGAAGTGGCTTGATAGAGCACTCTGGGAACAGCCTATTCGCTCAGAGATTTCTTTCTGTGTCTTGAGGGTGTCAATGATGGCCTTCTGGACAGCAGTCAGGTCGGCAGTCTTACCCATGATTGCGGTTTTGAGTAATGAACCAGGCTGGGAGTTTTTAAAAGCCTCAGGAATGTTTTGCAGGTGTTTAGAGTTAATTGGTTGATTCAGATGATTAGGTTAATAGCTCGTTTAGACTACCTGAACATGATATGCTCATTTTTTGAGATAGGAATTTTGGGTTTTCATGAGCTGTATGCCAAAATATCAGTATTAAAACAATAAAAGACCTGAAATATTTCAGTTGATGTGCAATGAATCTAAAATATATGAAAGTTTAATTTTTATCAGTACATTACAGAAAATAATGAACTTTATCACAATATGCTAATTTTTTGAGAAGGACTAGTACATCTACATAGAGATATGAATAATGATAAATACATGTTGTCATTTCCTCTTGTCATAGGAGTTGAATCTGTCATTTGGAGAGATCACAGAAGAAGCTGCTTTGGCTGTTGCAAAAGCAGTGAAGAACAAAGACCAGCTGGAGAAACTTGACCTGAATGGTAATACACACCCTTCCTCTTTTAGACACCTAAACATTCTCTATAGTACTGTGTGTGCATGAATTGTGTGTCTGTGTGTGCAGGAAACTATATCGGCGAGAAAGGGTGTGAGATCCTCCGGGAGCTCATGCAGAGCATGAAAATGGGGGACCTGCTGGCCTCTCTGAGGTACTTGTTCACAAAAATAAAAAAAACACCATGACCTTACTTCCTGTGTAACCTTCACTAATTCTCTCTAAAGTGATGATGAAGGTGAGCAAGAAGAAGAAGAAGACGATGATGATGATGATGATGATGAAGAAGAGGAGGAGGAGGAGGAGGAGGATGAGGATGAAGAGGAGGAAAAGGGGGACGAGGAGGAGGAAAATGGGGAAGATGGGGAAGTTAAGACCAGTATAACCAAACAGGTCAGTGTTTTTATCACACATTTGTGAGGCGCTCCACCGAAAGTTGGCGCTTGTCCCACAGACCACTTTTGGGATAAAGGCCAGAAAAGTAAAAATGGTCCTTTTTTTTTTTTTTAAATCGAAATTCGGATTTTTGCATAAGCTATTAAAACAAGTATTCAGCTATCAGTTGCTCACGTGAAATCATCTAAAACTGACTAAAAATGTCTTTTCCCCCCATTTTTCTGGCGAGTACCCTCATAAAACTAGATAAAAACAGTAGCAAACTTGCTGGTTTTCGTTGCAATTATTCAGAGTTCGGTATAAGACACACTATAATCCATACACCAGAAGAACGGCCGTGAAGTTGTCTCTCCATTTTGGAGACTGTTTTAATATTTAAATGCCGTTTCAGTGTCAGTTTGTTGTGTCTGTGATATGATCCTTTCTGCTAAGCAGGATATAGATGAAGATGATGATGCTGAGCACAGAGTCCGTGAAGCTTACTTGTATAAAGAGATCAGAGAGTTTTCTTGTATATAGTTTTCTTAATTTCAGTGTGATTGTTTGAACCTGACAGTGTTTTTTTTTTTTTCAATCAGTATCATTTGAAGGCATTTGAACCTTTATATAATGGTCAAAAAGATGCATATTGATCTTATTGGAATAAACAGAAATGAAAAACTTTTTTTTTTTTTTTAATTTTTTTGTTCATTTTTTTGGGGGTTACCACAGTGACTGATGGGTTTAAAAGGGGCGTGTCGGATTGAAATGAGGATGATTTCTCTTATCCCTTCCTAAAACCTTTCCTAGACATGTTTTCTAAAAGTTTATATGGCTGAGGTGCATAAAAATGTTTGGTTGCTAAGGACTAATGATGTTGGAAGAAGTGCAATCTTTGTGCTCATTTTTCTCTAAAACGTCTTGAAATTTTTAGTTGAATGTTGACACAAGAAATGGCATAACTCGCTCAGTTTTCAAGGTCTTGTCTTTCGGTGGAGTGGCTCACATTTTAGATGCATAGTATACACCCCCTTTAGTGAGACTGGAGCACTGAGGACATGCATCTTTTATAGAGACTGACACAGATGACACGCCTTCTTCAATGAAACAAACAGAAGACACTTGTTTTAGCTAGGTAGAAGCACTGAAGAGGGACCTACAGAGGACATGTCTCCTTTAGAGAGGCACACATGGTAGACACCTTTAGAGAACTTGAAACGAGACTACACACCTCTTTTAGTGAGATAACAACGTTGAAGATACGCCTCTTTCATTAGAAGTATTTGCATGTACAAGCCGGATTCCAAAAAAGTTGGCACCATACACAAATTGTGAATAAAAACTGAATGCAATGATGTGGAAGTGCCAAATTTCTGTATTTTATTCCAAATAGAACATAGGGCAGTGGTGGCCTGGTGGTAAAGGGTGCTGGATCACTGATCCTAAGATTGGGGGTTCGAGTCCCACTCTCCACAAGGTTGTCTCCCCCCAGTGCAGGTAACTGGGTTATCAAAGGCGGGCCATGTTTCTCACTGTCTATGGTGAGCGCTTCATGTAAAAGAACCATTGCTGACTTTCGTAAAGAGTAGCTACATAGCCGTCAGCATATTTTTGGTCCTTGTAAAAAGGGTTGTCAGGAAGGGCATCTGACGTAAAAACCTATGCCAAATCAAACTTGCAAATCAGATGATTCGCTGTGGCGACCCCTGAAGAAGGGAAAAAGCCAAAAGGAAAAGAAGATTCCAAATAGAACATAGATGACAGGGTCAAAAGTTTAAACTGAGGAAATATATAATTTTAAGTGAAAAATATGTTGGTTTTAAATGTGAACAAATCTCAAAAAAGGTGGGACAAGGCCATTTTCGCCACAGTGAGGCGTCCCCTCTTCTTACAACAGTCTGCAAACGTCTTGGAACCGAGGAGACAAGTTTCTCAAGTTTAGAAATAGGAATGTTGTCCCATTCTTGTCCAATACAGGCCTTGAACTGTTCAACTGCCTTGGGCCTTCTTTGTTGCACCTTCTTCTTTATGGTGCACCGAATGTTCTCTATAGGTGAAAGATCTGGACTGCAGGCTGGCCATTTCAATACTCGAATTCTTTTCCTACGCAGCCATGATGTTGCAATTAATGCTGCATGTGGTCTGACATCATCATGTTGAAAAATGCAAGATCTTCTCTGAAAGAGACGACGACTGGATGGGAGCATATGTTGTTCCAGAACCTGATTCTTTACCTTTACCTTTCTGCATTGACGGTGCCTTTCCAGATGTGCAAACTGCCCATGCCACACGCATTCATGCAACTGAGGGCTGATAACAACTTGGGTTGTCCTTGCCCTCTTTAGTTTGCATGACATGGCGTCCAAGTTTTCCATGAAGAATTTTGAATTGTGATTCGTCTGACCACAGAACAGTTTTCACCTTTGCCACACTCACTCCATTTTAAATGATTCCTGCCCAGAGAAAACGCCTGCGCTCCTGGGTCCTGTTTAGAAATGGCTTCTTTGTACTGTAGAGTTCACCTGGCAATGGCGGATGGCACGGTGGATTGTGTTCACCGACAATGTTTTCTGGAAGTATTGCTGAGTCCATTCTGTGATTTCCCTTACAGTAGCGTTCCTGTTTGTGGTGCGGTGCCGTTTAAGGGCCCGAAGATCATGGGCATCCAGTATGGTTTTTCAGCCTTGACCCTTACGCACAGAGATTGTTCCAGATTCTCTGAATCTTTGGATGATGTTATGCACTGTAGATGATAACTTCAAACTTTTTGCAATTTTTTTCTGGGAAACATCTTTCTGATATTGCACAGAAAGATAGTGGAGCAACATTGGGGGAATTGGTGATCCTCTATCCATCTTTGCTTCTGAGAGACACTGCCACTCTGAGAAGCTCTTTTTAATACTCGGCCATGTTGCCAATGGACCTCATTAGTGGTAATTGGTCTTCCAGCTGTTCATTATAAGTGCAATTGACTTTTCCAGCCTCTGATTGCTACCTATCCCAACTTTTGTGAGATTTGTTGGCACCATAAAATTTCAAATCAAGGTATTTTCTTTTCTTAAAATTATACTTTTTTTTTTCTTTTTCAACTTAAACTTTTGACCCTGTCATCTGTGTTCTATTCAGAATAAAATATTGAAATTTGGTACTTCCACATCTTTGCATTCAGTTTTTAATCACAATTTTGTATAGTGTGCCAACTTTGGAATACGGTTTCTACATAATCAAATGTGTTTGTGTGTAGACATCTACTCCACTTTCAAGCCCTCGCCCTCCAGATGTCTTGTCCTTCCTCTGCTTCCCATCTCCAGACAAACTGATGCGTCTTGGTGACCAGAGAGTCCAACTGATCCAGAAGCAGGTCAGAACCTGTTTATTCATCTCTCTCAGTGCTAATACATTTCGGTAAACACCACCATGAGGCATATTTATCCAGGATATTGTTGTCTGTGTAGGTGGACGTGACGGACATGAGTAAGACTGTGGAGGCTTTCCTAAAGATTTCGTCTCTGTATAAGGGGGACGATGTTGAGGTGAAATCAGCGGTGCTGGAGAGTGTTGGTACCGAACCCACTTTCTCTTCATCCTCAGCTTCAGAGATGTGTCTGGTGTGTGTCTGGGTCATGTGTCTGTCTGTGTCTGAAGCGTGTGTGAGTGAATCCAGTGTGTGTGTGTGTGTGTGAGTGAATCCTGTGTGTGTGTGTGTGTGTGTGTGTGTGTGTGTGTGTGTGTGTGTGTGAGTGAATCCAGTGTGAGTGAATCCAGTGTGTGTGTGTGTGTGTGTGAGAGTGAATCCTGTGTGTGTCTGAATCCTGTGTGTGTGTGAGAGAGAGAGAGAGAGAGAGAGAGAGAGAGAGAGAATCGTGTGTGTATGTCAGGCTATTGTGCGTGTGTCGGGGACGTGTGTGTGTGTGTGTGTGTGAATCCTGTTTGTGTATGTGTGTCAGGGACGTGTGTGTGTCTGAGTCTGAATCTTGTGTGTGTATGAATCTGTATATGAAAAAGCGCCGTCTTATTGTAAACAAAGTCGGATATACTGTAGAATCATTTTGTTTTTTTTTAACTTATTCATTCAAATACGAAAGCGTCTTACATGTGTATAATAAATGATTTTATTTTATAAAAACGATTTTAGCAAGCAAAAAAGAGCAAGGTTCGACCATCAGAAGGAACAGGAAGAGAAAGCACAGTGGAGAGATAAAAACGAGGAAAGAACAGCCGAGCTCCTGTCGCTCGCAAAGATTAAGCTTAAGAAGTAAAACAACAAGAACGAGATTTGTACAGATGTAAATATTGAAGATAGCAGTTGGTGTAAATAAACTGTTTTTCTCAAAGACACAAATTTTAAGGTTGGTCCCTTCATCTTGAACGTTTAGAAGGTGATGATTGAATTTTTGTAATAAATACATATAATCTGTTGTATGGCTTTAAAAACACTGTAGGAACATCGAGCATCATCTGCACATCTGCTTTTACTACAGATACGTGATACAGCAATGCCAGTCCTTTTTCAACTACCTTAACCTTTCAAACCCTCCAAAAGTTATGAAATTATTCATCTTTTGGAGAGAATTATGATATATGTTGGATATTTCTAGGTTCTTTTTATTATTATTTTAATTATTGTAGAAATAATTAAGTACAGTATGAACTTGGTTTGTACACTGAAATTGTGGAAGAGTACAAGAATAAAGAATACACATGTCAAATATCATTATATCAGCGGGGACTTACAACTCTGAAGATATTTTAATGTGATTTATTCTAAAAAAAAGTGAATTATTTAAAACATTATAAATGTCCCAAAGCTTATTTTTAAATGTGTGTAATACCACCATTTAGTGTTTTATTTTTCTGAAATAAAACCTCCCGCCCGTGCGCTTTTTTCATCCACGGCCAATCTCATGCCCGAGTGTGTGTGTCTGAGTCTAGTGTGTGTGTGTATTAATCTGTGTGCAAATCTTGAGTGTTTGTATGAATTTTGTGTGTGTGTGTGTGTGTGTGTGTGTGTTTCAGATGCTGTTTTGAGTAAAGCCTTTTTCGCACAATCAAGCCAAACATTTAGTTTAATCTCTACATTGCTGGTAATGCTCGGTCTATTAAAGGTAACACACACATACACCTCCCACTTGTCCAGACATCAAGAGATGAATATATTTAGAGATTTTATTATTTAAAAAAAAAAAATTTTTAAGTTTTTTTTTTTTGTGTGTTTGTGTGTGTTTGTAAGTTTAGAGTGAAGACAAATTGAAACCTGTGGCAGTCGTCGCAGGTCACCTGCAGTGTTTGGAGCATGCTGTGAAACAAAAATATTTCCCCGGAGAGCATATCGCTGTGCTGCACGCCTTTTTGGCCAGGTACACACACACACACACACACACACACACACACACACATATGCACACAATGGTCTAAAAACACAGTTATAGGAATAAAATGTTTACCGAAACTCAATAATGACTGCAGGGAGTAAGAATTAGTTTGTCTGTTCATCTGACTTTTCTAGAAGAAACAAGTCCTTGGACTCATGCGTCGGTGCTCGAGACAGCCTTCGCTCCAGCCTGCAGAGATTACTGCCCGAGAGTTAGACAGACACACACACACACACCTTCTCTCTGCTCCTGGCTCCTCATCTGTATGTGCTGGAAGATTTTAGGACTGAAATAAGAAAAATTGTTACAGCAGTTCCATCAGAAGTCGTGCACTAAAGCCAGACTCACACGGAACCATCTCACACTTTCCCATGTCTCCATCCAGTATTCTAATCAAACCCGGTCTCTATAAAGGTACAGTAACTTAAACTGGTCTCTTGTTTGGAGTCTTTTTATTAATTAATTCCAGAAACTTTAAATCACACCCGGACTACACGCTCCACACCTCACAGAATGCTGGATTTTGATTGGTCAGAAGGTGAGGCTGCAGTTCCAAATCAGGTTTCTATGAGTACACTCATTCTACTACCTTTTTTGTTTTTATAGTACGTAACAGGTAATAATGTAGAAACTCCTGGTTAGTGATGTACAGAGCAGGGCAGAACAGCAGTGTAGTGCTCGGTGCATCTGCCTTACAACGAGAAGGTCCTAGGTTTGGGTCGGCTTGGGTCGCAAAGGTTTCTCCACATTCAAAGACATGCACTTTATGCTAAGTCGTCTTCTTTTCCTTTTGGCTGTTCCCTTTTTTCTCAGAGGTCGCCACAGCGAATCATCTGCCTCCATCATCATGGAAGTCATGTTACTGATTCACATGTTTGATTTGGTATAGGTTTTTATGTCGGATGCCCTTCCTGACACAACCCTTAGCAAGGGGCAGAAACACACTGACTGCTATGTGGCTACTCATGTCGAAAGTCAGTATTTGTTCTTTTACATGTCTCTCACCATAGACAGTGAGAGACATGCCTGGCCTTTGATAACCCAGTTAGCTGCACTGGGGGACAGTGACAGCCTTGTGAAGAGTGGGACTCGAACTAACATGGAATCCAGCATCTTTTACCACCAGGCCACCACTTCCCCACTTTATGATAAGTAACTGTTTAAAATTAAAATATGAGTGTAAATGGTTTTTTTTGTGTGTGTGTGTTGGTCTTGGGATGGACCTACCTGTAACTAATGCAGGATAAAGTGGAACGATTAATGATAAATGGTGTCATTCCTTTATTTTATCACTAGAGGTCACTGTGAAAGTAAGCGATGGTTCTTTTACATGCCTCTCACCATAGACAGTGAGAGACATGCCTGGCCTTTGATAACCCTGCTGCACTGGGGGACAGTGACAACCTTGTGGGAGAGTGGGACTTGAACCCCCAACCTTAGGATCAGCGATCCAGAACCTTTTACCACCAGGCCACCACTGCCCCACTTTATGCTAAGTAACTGTTTAAAATTAAAATGAGTGTAAATGTTTGTGTGTGTGTGTGTGTGTGTGTGTGTGTGTATGTATGTGTGTTGGTTTTGGGATGGACGTACCTGTAACTAATGCATGATAAAGTGGACCGATGAATGATAAACGGTATCATTCCTTTATTGTACCACTAGATGTCACTGTGATGTTAAAGTACCCACTCAGTGCCTCGTCGTGTGACGGCGGGGGACCATATTAAGACACGGGATGGAGTGTCCATATTCAGACAAAGACCATATTAAGACAATGGGAGATGGTGGGTCTTCTGCGAAACACTGTGGACTTTGTGTGTTTGTTGAAGGACAGAATGTTTGCTGAAGGACAGAATGACAGTGTGTTCTCAGTGGCTGCGCAAGTTTAAATATTATTTTCGGAGCGAAATATGAAAAATGTAGATACAGGACATGAGAATTACACCACTGCTGGATCGTACCCGTGTAGGGGGTAAAGAATAAAGATTTTTTTTGTGTGTGTGTGTGTGTGTGTGTGTGTGTTGCCTGGGGGAGGTTTACATGGCTGTGGATGAGTTAGGGTCAGAGTCATGGAATCAGGGTAAACAGGTAAACACGGTGAAGATCAATGTTGAAGGATAAGAAGTGTTTGGGAGCAGCTGTGTTGCGATTACACATTTAAAAACACTGAGTCTCAGGTCAGGAGCAAAAAAGTATTAAAAAAAAAACCTGGATATTCTACACAATTCCATGTTAAAGGATCTTTTCTTCCATAATTTAGTTGTATGTAATTCCCGCCCATCGATTATAGCATGCCTATCACCAGGGAAGGGTATAAATCTGCATGTGCTCCCTGCGTGGCACATGATGTTGTCTTGGAACATCCCGCATCTTTTCAAACTGCTATACATGTGGAAGGGAGGCGATAACTCCTCCCCCCCCCCAACACTCCATGTACGAATGAGCTGCAAGCGCACCGTGATTGACAGAAAGGTGAACTTATGCCATCCTTCTGTGCTGGTGTTGGAACCCATGGGGGGGGGGCAAAAAATTGAACAAACAATACACTCATCAATCTCTGTGGAATGAATTTCTGTACTATAAATCTTCTTCAGGAAGGAAATCCGACCGAAAATATGGAGAAATAAAATCATATAATTTTTAGTGTGTTTCATAGAGGTTGCTGATAATTGCCAGTCGTAGCTGGAGAGTAAAAAAAAAAAAAAAATTTGGAGCAACTCCTGTGAATTTTGAAACCTCAGATCAGACAGAATTGTAATAAATGTTCGTATTGAGATTCAGGGATTTTTGCTGAATTGTCACTCATTCACTCGCCTGCCAAGCCACTAATCCTTTTTAGGATCTCAGGGAGACCGGAGCCTATCTCAGCTGACTTTGGGTAAAGGCGGGGCACCCCTAAACAGTTTGCCAGCGCAACACTCACAAGGGATTTGGAAGACATGTTGCACCACCACGCCACCCCAGATTCATTGTTGTTTACTTCTCTTCTCATACAGCTTCAGAAAAACAAAACAAAAACACTGATACTGCTCAACCTAATCACCTCATAAGTTAGAAATCATTTCATTATAATTAATATCTATCTTAACTTTTCAGGTTCCTCCCAGACTGAGGTGTTTAAATCTTTATCAGCGGTAGCTTTGAGCTCAGCAGGTGAACTTTTCTCTGTTCTCGTGCAGCATGGTCACTGAATCCCAAGCTTCTCATTACACCAGGATACCAGGTGATGTCCCTCACATGCTCTAAAACACACACACACACACACACACACACACACATTCAGTGCCTCAGTGTGTGACGGACGGGGACCATATTAAGACATGGGATGGAGTACCCATATTAAGACAAGGACCATATTAAGACAATGGGAGGTGGCGGGTCTTCTGCGAAACACTGTGAACTTTGTATGTTTGTTGAAGGACAGAATGTTCTAGATTCAGTGTGTGTGCTCAGTGGCTGCGCAGGTTTAAACACTGTATTATTTTAGAAGAGAAATATGAAAAAGGTAGATTATAGGACATGGGAATTATTCCCTACTAGATCATCGTGTGTGTGATTGATGTGGTTGTGTTGAGGTCACCATCAAACCATCAAGGTGTCAGCCGAGTCAATGAAACAGGACCTGATAAATACTAGTCCTTCTCAAAAAATTAGCATATTGTGATAAAGTTCATTATTTTCTGTAATGTACTGATAAAAATTAAACTTTCATATATTTTAGATTCATTGCACACCAACTGAAATATTTCAGGTCTTTTATTGTTTTAATTCTGATGATTTTGGCATACAGCTCATGAAAACCCAAAATTCCTATCTCAAAAAATGAGCATATCATGTTCAGGTAGTGTAAACGAGCTATTAACCTAATCATCTGAATCAACCAATTAACTCTAAACACCTGCAAAAGATTCCTGAGGCTTTTAAAAACTCCCAGCCTGGTTCATTACTCAAAACCGCAATCATGGGTAAGACTGCCGACCTGACTGCTGTCCAGAAGGCCATCATTGACGCCCTCAAGCGAGAGGGTAAGACACAGAAAGAAATCTCTGAGCGAATAGGCTGTTCCCAGAGTGCTCTATCAAGCCACCTCAGTGGGACGTCTGTGGGAAGGAAAAAGTGTGGCAGAAAACGCTGCACAACCAGAAGAGGTGACCGGACCCTGAGGAAGATTGTGGAGAAGGGCCGATTCTGGACCTCGGGGGACCTGTGGAAGCAGTGGACTGGGCTACAGGTGCCGCATTCCCCAGGTCAAGCCACTTTTGTACCAGAAACAGCGGCAGAAGCGGCTGACCTGGGCTACAGAGAAGCAGCACTGGACTGTTGCTCAGTGGTCCAAAGTACTTTTTTCGGATGAAAGCAAATTTTGCATGTCATTCGGAAATCGCGGTGCCAGAGTCTGGAGGAAGACTGGGGACAAGGAAATGCCAAAATGTCTGAAGTCCAGTGTCAAGTACCCACAGTCAGTGATGGTCTGGGGTGCCGTGTCAGCCGCTGGTGTTGGTCCACTGTGTTTTATCAAGGGCGGGGTCAATGCAGTTCGCTATCAGGAGATTTTGGAGCACTTCATGCTTCCATCTGCTGAAAAGCTTTATGGAGATGAAGATTTCATTTTTCAGCACGACCTGGCACCTGCTCACAGTGCCAAAACCACTGCTAAATGGTTTACTGACCATGGTATTACTGGGCTCAATTGGCCTGCCAACTCTCCTGAGCTGAAGCCCATAGAGAATCTGTGGGATATTGTGAAGAGAAAGTTGAGAGACACCAGACCCAACACTGTGGATGAGCTTAAGGCCGCTATCGAAGCATCCTGGGCCTCCGTAACACCTCAGCAGTGCCACAGGCTGATTGGCTCCATGCCACGCCCCATTGAAGCAGTCATTTCTGCAAAAGGATTCCCGACCAAGTATTGAGTGCAGAACTGAACATAATTATTTGAAGGTTGACTTTTTTTGTATTAAAAACTTTTTTTTTTTTTTTTAATTATTGGTCAGATGAAATATGCTAATTTTTTGAGATAGGAATTTTGGGTTTTCATGAGCTGTATGCCAAAATCATCAGTATTAAAACAATAAAAGACCTGAAATATTTCAGTTGGTGTGCAATGAATCCAAAATATATGAAAGTTTAATTTTTATCAGTACATTACAGAAAATAATGAACTTTATCACAATATGCTAATTTTTTGAGAAGGACTAGTAATCCTATAAGTAACAGCAATGTGTGCACTTGTACATGTGTTTGGATGGATACAATATTGAAGCTTTTAAAGAAATAGATCATAAATGTTTTGGTCACACTTTGTTGGTGACAAAAAACAAACCAAAAAAAAAAGCATTAAAAGAAGTAGAGTGACGTCTAATCCAGCAGAACTTTTGCCGTGTCATATGTTCTTGTGTGTGTGTGTGTGTGTGTGTGCGCCACCCTCTCTTATCGGTGCATTATAAAGAGGGCACCGTGTTCATTATGTAACAGAAAACCAATCATTTATTTGATGGTATTATGTGTGAACTTCAGGGTTCGGTGGATCCTGAAATCACTTTTGTAGCTACACTGGATTTATAAGGTGAAGTCTGTAAGTCTGTTGGGCTTTTTACACCTGAACCGACTTGCACATCAGGCTGTTTTCCCCGGTTTCTGTAGCGTGAAGCGACCAGGAGTTCAACTCCTGCTGGATGGGATGTTAGTCCATCGCAGGTTACCTTCCCAGTATATGTATGTATGTATATATATATATAATTTTTTTACACTGATACCCATTTATACTGCTGGGTGAACAGAGGCACACTTGTGGTTATGACCTTGCCTAGGGGTCTTAGCACAGTGGGGGTCTAACTGGGATTTAAACACACAACCTTCTCATCATGAGCGCAGAACCCTAACCACTACACCACTGGCCCCACTGGATTTATACTATCGGTCAAAACTTTTTGACCATCCTCATTGAATTTTATGCGGTTTTATTGTCTCACTGTACACTGAAATCAGAGCGTTACAGTATATATTTATTTCTATAAAATAATTGTGACGTTCTTGTTTAATTCCATTCAATTTTTTCTCAAAGTTGCCAATCGTAGTAGTTATCACATCCGTCTCACAGGAAGAAGGTCCTCGGTTCAATTCGCAGTCTTGGGCATTTCTGTGTGGAGGTTGTATGTTCTCCATGTGCTTGGGGTTTCCTCCCACAGTCCAAAAACATACCCAGTCGTCTAACTTGCTGTTCCAAATAACGACTAGGTAATGTGGGACTGTGCTGGCCCTGTGATGGCTTGGTGAGCCATCCATGGTGTACCCTGCCCTTGCCCGGAGTCAGCTGTCATGGGCATCAGCCTTCCCGCAACCTTAATTAGGATTAAGTGGCTTAGAAAATAAATAAATGAATGGAAGTGGCCTCTTTTTGTAAAAGTAGGAATCATGCTGTTTGTCAATGTAACTCTCTCACATTTCACAAATGTTAATGTTTTCAAGTGAAACCAGGAGCAGTGAACAGCTCGTCCCCAGCAGGAAGTGTAGATCCACGAGCAGTATCTCACTAGTTCAATTATAAAGCTTATGTTAGCATTAGCTGAAGTTATATCATCATAAGTAGCTTAATTATTTTGTTCTTATTATCACACAGCAGATATAGAACTGAGACTTCAGTGCATCATGAACCAGGAAGAATTTATTTACATTATATATATAAAAATGCTTATCTTCAATCAATAAAATATTTCAATCAAATTAAACATTCAAAAATAATGTATAAAATGTAAATAAAATATAAATACACACACGCGCACGCACACACTGATCCTAAGCTTGGGGGTTCGAGTCCCACTCTTCACAAAGTTGTTACGTTGGTTAGCCTCAGTAAGACAGAATACATGTGTGTGAACGACAAAGACCCAGGAGGAACGGTGAGGTTACAGGGAGCAGAGATAAAGAAGGTGGAGGATTTTAAGTACTTAGGCTCAACAATCCAGAGCAATGGAGAGTGTGGAAAAGAGGTGAAGAAGCGCGTGCAGGCAGGTTGGAATGGATGGAGAAAAGTGTCCGGTGTGATGTGTGATAGGAGAGTGTCAGCAAGAACGAAAGGAAAAGTGTACAAGACGGTGTTGAGGCCAGCGATGTTGTATGGTTTAGAGACAGTGGCGCTGAGGAAAAGGCAGGAGGCAGAGCTGGAGGTAGCAGAGATGAAAATGTTGAGGTTCTCTTTGGGAGTAACGAGGATGGATAGGATCAGGAATGAGGACATCAGAGGGACAGCACATGTAAGACGGTTTGGACATGTACAGAGGAGGGATAGTGAGTATATTGGTAGTAGGATGCTGAGGTTGGAACTACCAGGCAGAAGGCCCAGAGGAAGACCAAAGAGAAGATTCATGGATGTGGTGAAGGAGGACATGAAGGTAGCTGGTGTAAGAGAAGAAGATGCAGAGGATAGGGTGAGATGGAGGCAGATGATTCGCTGTGGCGACCCCTGAAAAAGGGAAAAAGACAAAAGGAAAATATATACATACATACACACACTAGTGTGTGTGTGTATATATATATATAAATAAATAATTATACTCGTGAGAAATTCAGACCATTTCAGAAACAACCCCATGTTTGGTTATTATCCCTGATATGTTGAATTTCTATGTGCGGTTGTTAAGCACATGCCAATAACCAGCTGCTCTTTCATGTTGTGTTTTAGGTAACTTTTTGCCAGAAGCTGTCAATCAGCAATATCTCTAAGCTCTGATTGGTCACTTGACTTGCATTGAATGAAATATCACCCCAGCTGCACTCTGTATTTTGCACATCTTGTTAAAATTTGACCCGTCATTGCTCATTGCATCATTGCTGGTCGCTCAACATTTCCTGTGTGAAAGTTTACGAATTAAAATATTCCTGACTTCGATTACTAAAACGAATCGTATAGTGCACTGATTTGAACTTAATATCGACCAGTGGTACCACTAGTAACATGTACTAGTATATTAAAGACAAGCTGCTGCTAAAATTGAAACAACCGTGAACACGCTGTCGTATGAGACTTAACTGCCGCGAAAGTAATTTAGTTCTGCTTGTGAAACGCTGGATGATGTAACTTATCTCTTGCAGTCTCCAGACCTGCGCTGACCTCACCTTTGTGTGTAAAGTGGAACAAATCACACACTGATAAGAAGCTGGCTCTGGCTCCCGCTGAACAACGCCGCTGTGATGATCTGTTCATCTGCAGGTCAGATTGATGTCATGGACTGTAAATCACTAGAAGGACAATTGATCCTTTTTTTTAATTACTAGCAAGAATGCAACCATGTAAAAATAGAAAATATATATCATTGTAAAAGTGTGCAAACAAAGTAAAATAAATAAGACCACACCCCAGAGATCCCGCCCCCTACTAATTAGTCCGTACTGATATCAGAGCAAACACCCCACAGCTGGATGCTACCACCTCGATGCTTGACTGTATGGGGTATTGGATTGTAGGCTGTAATTGTTTTCAACTAAATATACAGTTTATTGATGAGGCGTCTCATCCGACCGTGACCACACCTTTTCCTGTTGGGTTCCAGAATTGTGGCGCTGAAGTGATGTGTCCTTTCTGAGTAGTGGCTTTCTTTCTTGCGACGCTCCCATACATTCTGCACTCATGATGATGGTGTCACATGCACACAATGACTTATTTGGCAAAACAAATTCCGTAACTGCTTCAAAACTGTCCTCGGCCTGGTAACCTCGCTGAGGAGTTCTCGCTTTTTATCTGGTTTGGAGACACAGATGGGTCTGGGATGGGTCTCCGTACCACCAAAAACTTCCACTTCTTATTAGGGATTCCCAAGGATTGTAAAGATTTTGGAATTTTGTTGTAGGCATCTCCTGGCTTGTGTTGGTCCACATTTTTATCCTTGAGATCTTTTAACAGTGCCTTGTCTCCCATAATTGATTGCTTTCAGTTATACTTCAACGCACTGGAATGTCCAGAATCACTTTTTTTTTTCCGACCTGAACTAAATAACAATAATTGCAGTTATCACAGCTGTAAGCCAGTTAGCTTGGTCTGGAACAGAGAAAGTGATTAGCTACACGTGACTGAGTTTATTTTTAGGAGGTTGGGTCACTCTTCAACATCATGTAGCAGAAGTAAAAATTATTCGTCCTGTCACGCCAAAACTCGCGCTCCTTCTGAGACCTGGGCAAACGCTCCTCATTTCACCATCTGCTTTCATCTATTAATTTTTTCCATCTTGTTTTTTTCCCCCCCTCATGATTTGAGGCCCATTCGGGCCATGAGTTGCTCATATACAGTCCACGCCATCGCTGCCATCATTGTTCTGCGGAGACACCGTGGCACGGCCCCACGAAAAAACCCAGCCAAGCCATTCCCCTGAAACACACAAACACACACACACACAAACACACACAATTTACAACTGATTCACCAAGTTCAACTCCGTGTCACTAACCTGAAAGCAGATCTTAAATTTATGATAAATTAATGGCGGTTCGCGACGTCAACCGAATGTTATTACGTTAACCATTTCCAGGATGTGTACTTGAGTGACCTGCAGCTGTAAACTCTGAAGGAGTGAATGGTGAGTGACCTTTGTCCTCGTCTTTAGCAAAGACAAAGAGGCAGAATAGGACACAAATGTGTGTTTACACGCAAAGTAGAGTGAACAGTTCATTTTCTATTTTGCTCTTTTATATTTTGGATAACCAAATATGGTGGCTGTGACCCCCTCAGGGGTGAAAAGGTTAGGATTATATGTGGGTCACAATGACCTTGTTTCAAAGGTCACTTTTTCTAAATTTGACATAGAAATGGGATTTGCTTCTGTCACATGATGGGGAATTTCTGAATGATTCGTCAAATACAGGAAGATGTAATTTAACAACCAAAAAAAGGATAAAAAACAAAACAAACCCTCATCCATACTGTTACTCATTAATTCATAAAACGCAGTGGATAAGTTTTTTTTTTTTTTTTTTCCAGCCATAATGAATTAAATTCGTGGAATCCCGACTATCTCCTCGTCTCTGCTGTGTTTCTGCTGATAGCAGCATTCAAGCAAGGGACAGAGACTGAGATAAGGGTGGATGGTGGGGGAGGGGCGAGTGGTCCTTACCGTGTAGATGTACACGAGGACGTCGGTGCTCCTCCTGAAGCGTTGAGGATTCACCTGCATGTGAGTTTTCACCACGTCAGCAGGCTGCGTGAGGAGAGACGCCAACACACCGGCTCCAACGCCGCAGCTGAAGTTAGCCAGCGGAGCGTACGCTGACTCACATATTTCTTCACACACACACACACACATGTTACTACCTTATCTATACCGAACTATGGAGGCCCTATAAAGACATGTGAAAAATTATTTTAAAAATTTCTACAAACATTCGTACACTGAATATTTTATATTATTTTAACATTTTAGATCCTCTGTGTATCGATATTATTTAAATTATATTTAAATGTATCATTTAAATGGATTTGTCTGATATTTTAATACTCTATTATCCCTACGATGGCCTGGTGGGCTGTCCAAGGTGTACTTTGCCCTTGCCCAGAGTCAGCCGAGTTGGCCGCCAATCTCCCTGCAACCCTAATTAGGATTAAGTGGTTCAGAAAATGAATGAAAAAAATGACTCCATTAGTATCGCTATGGAGACAGGAGAACCTGACAAAAGTATTAAAAGTGACAACGCAAACACGCGCATGTACCGACCTTGAGACAACGAATTCCTGGCTTGGCTGTAGAACATGACGTAGATGCCGGAGAAGGGAGCGTCGCGGAGCAGGGTAGCAATTAGACCAGAAAACAGCGCTCTCGGCCCCTCTGAGTGACACACGCTACGCAGAGCTCCGGCTACACTGCTGTAGTTATAACACCCACTCTGTACAAAAAAGTGAGCAGCTGAATCAGGCCAGAACAAACAAACTCGTTAATTACAAAAATCTAACAAAATCAGCAGCTGATAAAATGTTCAGCTGAAAACCACAGATACACATCATAGTAAGAAACGGTACAACAATCTCACCTCGAAACGGGTTTTGATGACAGTGACGGGCAGCATGCAAACCCCAGCCACACAACGAGCCCCGGCGCCCAGGAGTACGGCCTCCAAGGGCCGCGGTGCTCTGTCGCAGAAAAAGTGCTGCTTCACACTGTAGTACATGCTGAAGTAGATTCCCACACCAGGGATACACCGTACAAATGACTGCATCATACACACACACACACACGCGCGCGCACACACACACACACACGTCTTTAAGATTCAAGGGCTAACAGGAAGTTACACGTAATGGACAATAGTGTGTGTCTTCCGGTACTCACAGGTCTCACGCCTTTCCAAAGTCCCATCAGCTTCTCTGTCCTCAAGACACTAAGGAAGACTGTTACCATGCCAACCCTTTCTGAACTAAAACAAACAAAAAACAAAACAAACGTAATCTCATGAACTTCAAAACAGAGGCACTGTAACCAATCAGACCTCTCCGCCCGCTCATAACATTACTGTAACCAATCGGACCGCTCCGCCCGCTCATAACATTACTGTAACCAATCGGACCGCTCCGCCCGCACATCACATGACTGTAACCAATCGGACCGCTCCGCCCGCACATCACATGACTGTAACCAATCGGACCGCTCCGCCCGCACATCACATTACTGTAACCAATCGGACCGCTCCGCCCGCACATCACATTACTGTAACCAATCGGACCGCTCCGCCCGCACATCACATTACTGTAACCAATCAGACCGCGCCGCCCGCACATCATATTACTGTAACCAATCGGACCGCTCCGCCCGCACATAACATTACTGTAACCAATCAGACCACGCCGCCCGCACATCATATTACTGTAACCAATCGGACCGCTCCGCCCGCACATAACATTACTGTAACCAATCAGACCACGCCGCCCGCACATCATATTACTGTAACCAATCGGACCGCTCCGCCCGCACATAACATTACTGTAACCAATCAGACTCAAAGTCCACCCCTGTACAAGATACATGAAGATATGCATTGTACAAGTATTTTGTGCGTGTGTGTGTCTCACCCGGGCTGTACACCATTCTGTAGCGTCTGTAAACGGGTCTTCACCAGATCCAGTGGCTGGAAGAGCAGAGTGGAACAGGTTCCACTCAAAGAACCACACATGAAGGCTTTAATCACAGGGTGAGCCTGTGGGAAGGTGGGCATGCACACACACACACACACACACACACACACACACACACACACACACACACGCACAAAGGAATCTGGTTAAAAGACTTATGGGTAATGTTCTAGAGATGATATTTGTAGAGGTCTCTGGGTTTCATCAGCAAACTGATTAATCATCTGGTCAACAAACATCACTGCCAGTCAGCGCTGTAGGCAACAGTCAGGCTGAACAAGCCTGATATTACACACATTCGGGAAAACCTCGCTGTACATGACGCAAAACTCCACGGTGATGTAACAGCTGCATACAGCTGAACTAAAGTACAACAGGAACAGCTCTGCACCGCTGCCACGCTCAGCCATCTGAAGAACAAACACGTACCGCTGTGCTAGTACCATTCGGGATCTTCCCAAGTGCTCGAACAAGGACAAGAGCCCTTAATGGGTCATTTGTTACATAATGATATAATGACCTCTCCACTGAAGTCTGGAAAAATGTGGCAACCGGTTAAAACCGGGTAAACATGAAACCCTTACAGATGTTCTACAACGATGAGTAATAAAGCAACAGACAAACAAACTGGTATCAGGTAAACAATCCACCAATCTCTGTCTGTCTTTTTCTCAGGGGTCGCCACAGTCAATCATCTGATTCGCACGTTTGATTTGGCAGAGGTTTTTACATCGGATGCCCTTCCTGACACAACACTTTAGCGAGGGACAGAAACATGCTGACGGCTTTGCAGCTCCTCTTTACGAACGTCACCAATGGTTCTTTTACATCAACCTCTCACCATAGACAGTGGGAGACATTTCCGGCCTTTGATAACCCAGTTAGCTGCACTGGGGGGGACTCGAAACCCCAACCCTAGTATCAGCGACCCAGCACCCTTGCAGCCTTGTGGAGAGTGGGACTCAAACCTTCAACCTTAGGATCAGCAATCCAGCGCCCTTTACCACCAGGCCACCACTACCCCCACCAGGCCACCACTAGGGTTGTGAGGGTTAAATATTCAATGAGGTCTGATGGAAACTTGCACCCCAGTCAAGAAAAGTGTATTCTCTAGTGAAGAGAACGAACGCACACGCACACACACGCGCGCACACACACACGTTCTGTCAGTACACTTTAACCCAAAGCATCACCACTAAGATCTGGAACACTCCGTACAGCTGCTCCAGGAGATAAAGTGGGGTGTGTTGCATTAGATTTTACACTAAAGGAGCTGTGCCACTATTTTCCTGCTTCTAGGGTTACTGGGAGGCTGAAGCCTATCTCAGTCGACTCTGAGTTAAGGGAGAGGTAGATCCCAAATGGCTGGTCAGTTTATGGCAGGGAAACCCACATGGCCTTTCACACCTGATGTGCAGGTCCTAGGACTTCAGGAGGAACTGGAGTACCGGGGGGAACCCTACAGGGACCACAAAGAGAATATGTTCCACACAGAGAAGACTTCGCTGAGCGGGGACTTCTTGCCGTGAGACAAACATGCGAACCACTCTGCTACCAAGGTACCGCACCTCAAATTTTAAATTCCGGCTGGAAACTAAAACAGCCAAGACTGGGCGAAGATGTGGTATGCCCTGAGCAGATCACCAGACCATCACAGGGCCAACAAGTGCTTGCATACTCTCTCTCTCACACACACACACAGGGACAATTTGGAACAGCTATTTATCCTAATGTGCATGTGTTTTGAATGTGGGAGGAAACCACAGAACCCAGTAGAAACCCACACAAGCACAGCGAGAACATGCAAACCCCATACAGAAACTCCCATGCTGCTACAACACCGCAATGTTACCCTTATTATTATTATTATTATTATTACTACTAAAATAAATCTGCTCTTACCAGAGAGATGTCCATGATGTCCAGAGAGACTCAAACTTTCTACTGTTTCGGATCTTTGATATTTCTAAGGAAAAAAAAAAAACCACACACAAAGAGGTTACCTGCCCTGCCCAGGTATGATATGCACTTAAAAGGTATGTGGCTATCACACTATGATATACAGGGATCCCTCACGTTCCGCGATTAATTGGGAACGAGATCCCACTGAAATCCGAAGTTGGATCCCCCCCTCTCTCTCCCACCCCTGACTGATGTATACGTACATGTATATATGTATATAATATCAATAAATACATATTTAATGTTATACATGCTTATAATAACAATTACACATTTAAAAAATAATGCATAAGATGTACATAAAATATAAACACACGTACAGACGTGCACGCACGCAGATACGCACCGCACAACAGTGTACAGTGTAACTAGCTTTGATGTTTTTTGTTGGTTTTGGTTTTTTTTTTCATAATTGGCCTTGTTTTTGTGGCGTTTTCCTTAACTTTCCCCCTATTCTTCCTTAATTTCCTTATTTTTTAATTGGAAGAATATTTATAAAAAATTAAAAAAAAAAAAAACACTAGGCACTGAAGCCTAGCTTAATTTGAAGCGAGGGAGCCCTGTATACACATATATACACACACTTTCTATAATCATGGGATGGTGAATTGAACATGCAGTGCTTCTCATTAACCAATCAGTGAGCTGGAACAAATTTGTTATGTGACCTCATGTGTCTGACAGCGTACTTCTAATAAACTGTGTGATTTGTATCCTGCTTCTCAAATTATAAATAGAAAAAATAAAAAGAAAGGGACTTTCAGGACTCTGCACATGGACTTGGACCAGGGAATTCTGGGTAATTTTCTCACTATGGTCGCGTTTCATTCACACATCTATACAGCTGTATACTCAGAGAGAAAACAGCTCATGCCCAGATCTGATCCCGCGACAGGAATATTTCGGGGAGGTAGGACGCAACCTAAGCAGGACACAAGGAGGACATGTGAAACTCCTTATAGACAAAAAGTGATGTTCAGGATTGAACCACGGCATTGTGTAGTGATTGAACGACCCCCTGCACACCTCTGGAATGACTTTATTTATATTATATATATATATATATATATATACACACACAAGCAAACCTCGGTTTTCAAATGTGTTAGACATCGAACAAATTAGTATTCAACCGAAACATTCGGGATTTTTTTGTCCCAGAAGTCGAACAAAATTCGGAAGCCAAACGTAAAACAGACGAGAGACGCAAAGCACGAGAAAAGTTGAGAAAAAAACGAGACCGAGACGGAGGGAGAATGCACGCTTTCCGGAAAACGCTCCGTTTTGTTTCTTTCTACTCGACCACTGTCGCGCGTGTATGTATTTGTTTGTGTTCTACAAACTGAACCGTATTTTTTGTGTTTGCGTGATTACAGACGCTCCCCAACTTACGTTTTAGTTCGGTTCCAGACAGCCCAACGTAAGGTGAAAAAAGAAAAAAACGTAAGTTGTTACTGTATGTTCCAGTGACGCATGACGTTCATACTGTACTACACATCCATAAATACCATTACCGTATCCCAAACACCCCGAAATCAATTATTATAAACATAACATTGTCAAATAATATCAAATAATATCAACATTAATTTCAAATAAATTAAATTCAAGCAAAATAATTTAAAATAGATAAATTTTAATCAAATTCACTCATCAACTATCAAATACAGTATCAAATATAACCGTTAACATTCTCTGTGATGCGATCTTTCTGCTTGTAAATGTTTCCGATGGTCGACGGAGCCATTTGGAAGAAATGTGCAACATTCACGTGTTTTTCTCCAGCATCAATGTTCTTGATAATAGCCATCTTCGTTTCGAAAGAGACGGTTTGCCGCTTTTTCTGATTCCCACTATCACTAGTAGGCTTACGCTTCTGACCGACCATATTTGCTTAGGGTTACAAAAGTCCACAAAACAATGTAAACACAAAGATGACAGAGACGACGTCTTACCACAAGGGTAACACGCGGTGAACTGGGAAGAAGGAGGGGCACGTTCAGTCTGTCATTTGTAAACAAGGGACGCAGCATCATTATGTTATTACATCAGCGTACTATGTAGGTATGTCTCGTAATACAGAGAGCACGCTAAACTCAAAATTTGACAATTAAAAAAAAAACAAAAAACGTAAAATACATAAAATGAATGAACGTAAGTCGGGGAGCATCACATTAGCCCACAAACAAGCCTCCAAAGCATGCCGCGGCAATTCTTACCCGAGCCTAGCCTACTCTATATTAAGAATTTGTGTGTTTGCCCTGTTGTTACACATTTTATATACAATTTGATATATAAATGTCTGTCTGTCTTCCTTTCGGCTTTTTCCCTTTTACTCGGGAGTCGCCACAGTGAATCATCTGATTCGCACGTTTGATTTGGCAGAGGTTTTTACGTCGGATGCCCTTCCTGTCACAACCCTTTTAGCAAGGGACAGAAACACGCTGACGACTTTGCAGCTCCTCTTTACGAAAGTCAGCAATGGTTCTTTTACATCAACCTCTCACCATAGACAGTGACAGACATGGCCCACCTTTGATAACCCAGTTAGCTGCACTGGGGGGGGGGACAGTGACAACCTTGTGGAGAGTGGGACTCGAACCCCCAACCTTTGGATCAGCGATCCAGCGCCCTATACCACTAGACCACCACTGCCCCGCTACAATTTGATATAGAAATGACATTATGAAATAACATTTTTAGAAAAGGTAGTTTTCTAGCATCTTGAAACGGATTCAGACTATTTACATTATTTGTAATGAGAAAAATAGATTCAAAATTCAAACAAATCGCTATTCGAA